>CM046436.1:35359268-35716124 GCA_025506505.1 Flaveria sonorensis | reverse complement strand
TTTTCATCGATCATGCATTGCTTTTCTTGTTTGACATCTGATTACTTTTATCCGCCAGTGTAATTTGATTCTCGATTCTTTTTGAGTGAATATGACTAGTTTCTTTTTTCTTTACACCCGGTTTTTTGCCTAGGTGGTAATAAAGTATTCTTGAATCTACAATTGTCATTTTGATTGATTCGATGGATTTTTGAGGTAATAGTGTTCGAAGTTGGTTGTGGAATGTTCTCGATGAGTTTCTGGCACGAGTGTATCGATTTTAGGGCTCATTCCTGTGGCTTGGTGTTCGGTTTTGGTTTCGATTTATACAATAGATACTATGTTCCTTTATGATTATATAGTGTGATTCCAATGATGATTGTAATCAGATATGATTAGATTGGGTCACAAGTGTGTTCAGAAGGCTTGAGAACCAAAACTCCATAGCATTGGAGGTTGTTACGAAAAGCAAAAAAACTATCCATGATAGAAATATTGTTCTTTAACGTTTTGTATAACTAGTTCCTTTCCGATTTAGTTATTTAAGCTTCGTGAATACTTTGATATACCAATATGTAGTTGTACAATTTGATAAAATGCATGTAAATCTTATTTGCTTATCGTGTTACCTTGATTTGACTTCTTTTCATCGATCATGCATTTCTTTTCTTGTTTGACGTCTAATACTTTCATTCCGCCAGTGTAATTTGATTCATGATTTTTTGAATGAATACGCGTAGTTTCTTGTTTCTTTACACCAGGTTTCCTTGCCTAGATGGTAATAAAGTATTATTGAATCCACAGTTGTCTTTTGTTTGATTTGGTCGATTTTTGAGGTAATAGTGTTCGAAGTTGGTTGTGGAATGTTCTCGATGAGTTTTGGGCACGAGTGTATCGATTTTAGGGCTCATTCCTGTGGCTTGGTGTTCGGTTTTGGTTTCGATTTATACAATAGATATTATGTTCCATTTATGATTAATTAGTGTGATTCCGATGATGATTGTAATCAGATATGATAAGATTGGGTCACAAGTGTGTTCAGAAGCTTGAGAACCAAAACTCCATAATTGGAGGTTGTTATGAAAAGCAAAAAAACTATCCATGAAAGAACTATTGTTGTTTAACGTTTTTGTATGACTAGTTCCTTTCCGATTTAGTCATTTAACCTTTCGTGAATACTTTGATATACCAATCTGTAGTTGCACAATTTTGATATGTAAATCTCATTTGCTTAATCGTGTTACCTTGATATGACTCTCTTTTCATCGATCATGCATTGCTTTTCTTGTTTGACATCTGATTACTTTATTCCGCCAGTGTAATTTGATTCTCGATTCTTTATGAGTGAATATGACTAGTTTCTTGTTTCTTTACACCCGGTTTCCTTGCCTAGGTGGTAATAAAGTATCTTTGAATCTACAATTGTCATTTTGATTGATTCGATGGATTTTTGAGGTAATAGTGTTCGTAGTTGGTTGTGGATTGTTCTCAATGAGTTTCTGGCACGAGTGTATCGATTTTAGGGCTCATTCCTGTGGCTTGGTGTTCGGTTTTGGTTTCGATTTATACAATAGATACTATGTTCCATTTATGTATAATAGTGTGATTCCAATGATGATTGTAATCAGATATGATTAGATTGGGTCACAAGTGTGTTCAGAAGGCTTGAGAACCAAAACTCCATAATTGGAGGTTGTTACGAAAAGCAAAAAAACTATCCATGAAAGAAATATTGTTCTTTAACGTTTTGTATAACTAGTTCCTTTCCGATTTAGTTATTTAAGCTTCGTGAATACTTTGATATACCAATCTGTAGTTGTACAATTTGATTAAAATGCATGTAAATCTTATTTGCTTAATCGTGTTACTTGATTTGACTTCTTTTTCATCGATCATGCATTGCTTTCTTGTTTGACGTCTAATTACTTTCATTCCGCCAGTGTAATTTGATTCATGATTCTTTTTGAATGAATACGCTAGTTTCTTGTTTTTTTACACCTGGTTTCCTTGCCTAGATGGTAATAAAGTATTATTTGAATCTACAGTTGTCATTTTGTTTGATTGGTGGATTTTTGAGGTAATAGTGTTCGAAGTTGGTTGTGGAATGTTCTCGATGAGTTTTGGCACGAGTGTATCGATTTTAGGGCTCATTCCTGTGGCTTGGTGTTTGGTTTTGGTTTCGATTTATACAATAGATACTATGTTCCATTTATGATTAATAGTGTGATTCCGATGATGATTGTAATAAATATGATTAGATTGGGTCACAAGTGTGTTCAGAAGGCTTGAAGAAAAAAACTCCATAGCATTGGAGGTTGTTAGAAAAGCAAAAAAACTATCCATGAAAGAACTATTGTTGTTTAAGGTTTTGTATGACTAGTTCTTTCCGATTTAGTTATTTAAGCTTTCGTGAATACTTTGATATACCAATCTGTAGTTTCAAATTTTGCTTAAAATACATGTTCTTATTTGCTTAATCGTGTTACCTTGATTTGACTTCTTTTCATCGATCATGCATTGCTTTTCTTGTTTGACATCTGATTACTTTCATTCCGCCAGTGTAATTTGATTCTCGATTCTTTTGAGTGAATATCACTAGTTTCTTTTTTCTTTACACCGGTTTCCTTGCCTAGGTGGTAATAAAGTAATCTTGAATCTACAATTGTCATTTTGATTGATTCGAAGGATTTTTGAGGTAATAGTGTTCATAGTTGGTTGTGGATGTTCTCAATGAGTTTCTGGCACAAGTGTATCGATTTTAGGCTCATTCCTGTGGCTTGTTGGTTTGGCTTGGTTTGGTTTTTCGATTTATACAATAGATACTATGCTCCATTTATGATTATATAGTGTGATTCCAATGATGATTGTAATCAGATATGATTAGATTGGGTCACAAGTGTGTTCAGAAGGCTTGAGAACCAAAACTCCATAGCATTGGAGGTTGTTACGAAAAGCAAAAAAACTATCCATGATAGAAATATTGTTCTTTAACGTTTTGTATAACTAGTTCCTTTCGATTTAGTTATTTAAGCTTCGTGAATACTTTGATATACCAATATGTAGTTGTACAATTTTGATTAAAATGCATGTAAATCTTATTTGCTTAATCGTGTTACCTTGATTTGACTTCTTTTTCATCGATCATGCATTCTATTCTTGTTTGACGTCTAATTACTTTCATTCCGCCAGTGTAATTTGATTCATGATTTTTTTGAATGAATACGCGTAGTTTCTTGTTTCTTTACACCAGGTTTCCTTGCCTAGATGGTAATAAAGTATTATTTGAATCCACAGTTGTCTTTTGTTTGATTTGGTCGATTTTTGAGTAGTAATAGTGTTCGAAGTTGGTTGTGGAATGTTCTCGATGAGTTTGGGCACGTGTGTATCAATTTTAGGGCTCATTCCTGTGGCTTGGTGTTCGGTTTTGGTTTCGATTTATACAATAGATACTATGTTCCATTTATGATTAATTAGTGTGATTCCGATGATGATTGTAATCAGATATGATAGATTGGGTCACAAGTGTGTTCAGAAGGCTTGAGAACCAAAACTCCATAGCATTGGAGGTTGTTAGAAAAGCAAAAAAACTATCCATGAAAGAACTATTGTTGTTAACGTTTTTGTATGACTAGTTCCTTTCCGATTTAGTTATTTAAGCCTTTCGTGAATACTTTGATATACCAATCTGTAGTTGCACAATTTGATATGTAAATCTCATTTGCTTAATCGTGTTACCTTGATATGACTTCTTTTCATCGATCATGCATTTCTTTCTTGTTTGACGTCTGATTACTTTTATTCCGCCAGTGTAATTTGATTCTCGATTCTTTATGAGTGAATATGACTAGTTTCTTGTTTCTTTACACCGTTTTCCTTGCCTAGGTGGTAATAAAGTATTCTTTGAATCTACAGTTGTCATTTTGATTGATTCGATGGATTTTTGAGGTAATAGTGTTCGTAGTTGGTTGTGGATTGTTCTCATGAGTTTCTGGCACGGTGTATCGATTTTAGGGCTCATTCCTGTGGCTTGGTGTTCGGTTTTGGTTTCGATTTATACAATAGATACTATGTTCCATTTATGATTATATAGTGTGATTCCAATGATGATTGTAATCAGATATGATTAGATTGGGTCACAAGTGTGTTCAGAAGGCTTGAAAACCAAAACTCCATAGCATTGGAGGTTGTTACGAAAAGCAAAAAAACTATCCATGATAGAATATTGTTCTTTAACGTTTTTGTATACTAGTTCCTTTCCGATTTAGTTATTTAAGTTCGTGAATACTTTGATATACCAATATGTAGTTGTACAATTTTGATTAAAATGCATGTAAATCTTATTTGCTTAATCGTGTTACCTTGATTTGACTTCTTTTTCATCGATCATGCATTGCTTTTCTTGTTTGACGTCTAATTACTTTCATTCCGCCAGTGTAATTTGATTCATGATTTTTTGAATGAATACGCGTAGTTTCTTGTTTCTTTACACCTGGTTTCCTTGCCTAGATGGTAATAAAGTATTATTTGAATCCACAGTTGTCTTTTTGTTTGATTTGGTGGATTTTTGAGGTAATAGTGTTCGAAGTTGGTTGTGGAATGTTCTCGATGAGTTTTGGGCACGAGTGTATCGATTTTAGGGCTCATTCCTGTGGCTTGGTGTTCGGTTTGGTTTCGATTTATACAATAGATACTATGTTCCATTTATGATTAATTAGTGTGATTCCGATGATGATTGTAATCAGATATGATAGATTGGGTCACAAGTGTGTTCAGAAGGCTTGAGAACCAAAACTCCATAGCATTGGAGGTTGTTATGAAAAGCAAAAAACTATCCATGAAAGAACTATTGTTGTTTAACGTTTTTGTATACTAGTTCCTTTCCGATTTAGTTATTTAAGTTTCGTGAATACTTTGATATACCAATCTGTAGTTGCACAATTTTGATATGTAAATCTCATTTGCTTAATCGTGTTACCTTGATATGACTTCTCTTTCATCGATCATGCATTGCTTTTCTTGTTTGACATCTGATTACTTTATTCCGCCAGTGTAATTTGATTCTGATTCTTTTTGAGTGAATATGACTAGTTTCTTGTTTCTTTACACCCTGGTTTCCTTGCCTAGGTGGTAATAAAGTATTCTTTGAATCTACAGTTGTCATTTTGATTGATTCGTGGATTTTTGAGGTAATAGTGTTCGAAGTTGGTTGTGGATTGTTCTCAATGAGTTTCTGGCACGAGTGTATCGATTTTAGGGCTCATTCCTGTGGCTTGGTGTTCGGTTTTGGTTTCGATTTATACAATAGATACTATGTTCCATTTATGATTATATAGTGTGATTCCATGATGATTGTAATCAGATATGATAAGATTGGGTCACAAGTGTGTTCAGAAGGCTTGAGAACCAAAACTCCATAATATGGAGGTTGTTATGAAAAGCAAAAAAACTATCCATGAAAGAAATATTGTTGTTTAACGTTTTTGTATGACTAGTTCCTTTCCGATTTAGTTATTTAAGCTTTCGTGAATACTTTGATATACCAATCTGTAGTTGCATAATTTTGATATGTAAATCTCATTTGCTTAATCTGTTTCCTTGATATGACTTCTCTTTCATCGATCATGCATTGCTTTTCTTGTTTGACATCTGATTACTTTTATTCCGCCAGTGTAATTTGATTCTCGATTCTTTATGAGTGAATATGACTAGTTTCTTGTTTCTTTACACCCGGTTTCCTTGCCTAGGTGGTAATAAAGTATTCTTTGAATCTACAATTGTCATTTTGATTGATTCGATGGATTTTTGAGGTAATAGTGTTCGTAGTTGGTTGTGGATTGTTCTCAATGAGTTTCTGGCACGAGTGTATCGATTTTAGGGCTCATTCCTGTGGCTTGGTGTTCGGTTTTGGTTTCGATTTATACAATAGATACTATGTTCCATTTATGATTATTAGTGTGATTCCAATGATGATTGTAATCAGATATGATAAGATTGGGTCACAAGTGTGTTAGAAGGCTTGAGAACCAAAACTCCATAATATTGGAGGTTGTTATGAAAAGCAAAAAAACTATCCATGAAAGAACTATTGTTGTTTAACGTTTTTGTATGACTAGTTCCTTTCCGATTTAGTTATTTAAGCTTTCGTGAATACTTTGATATACCAATCTGTAGTTGTACAATTTTGATTAAAATGCATGTAAATCTTATTTGCTTAATCGTGTTACATTGATTTGACTTCTTTTCATCGATCATGCATTGCTTTTCTTGTTTGACGTCTAATTACTTTCATTCGCCAGTTTAATTTGATGCATGATTCTTTTTGAATGAATACGCATAGTTTGTTGTTTTTTACACCGGTTTCCTTGCCTAGATGGTAATAAAGTATTATTTGAATCTACAGTTGTCATTTTATTTGATTTGGTGGATTTTTGAGGTAATAGTGTTCGAAGTTGGTTGTGGAATGTTCTCGATGAGTTTTGGCACGAGTGCATTGATTTTAGGGCTCATTCGTATGGCTTGGTGTTTGGTTTTGGTTTCGATTTATACAATAGATACTATGTTCTATTTATGATTAATTAGTGTGCTTCCGATGATGATTGTAATTAATATGATTAGATTGGTTCACGAAGTGTGTTCAGAAGGCTTGAGAATCAAAACTCCATAGCATTGGAGGTTGTTAGGAAAAGCAAAAAAAACTATCCATGATGCAATATTGTTGTTTAAGGTTTTTGTATGACTAGTGTCTTTCCGATTTAGTTATTTAAGCTTTCGTGAATACTTTGATATACCAATCTGTAGTTTCATAATTTTGCTTAAAATCATGTATTCTTATTTGCTTAATCGTGTTACCTTGATTTGACTTCTTTTTCAATCGATCGCGCATTGCTTTTCTTGTTTGACGTCTGATTACTTTCATCCGCCAGTGTAATTTGATTCTCGATTCTTTTGAGTGAATATCACTAGTTTCTTTTTTCTTTACACCCGGTTTCCTTGCCTAGGTGGTAATAAAGTAATTTGAATCTACAATTGTCATTTTGATTGATTCGAAGAATTTTTGAGGTAATAGTGTTCATAGTTGGTTGTGGATTGTTCTCAATGAGTTTCTGGCACAAGTGTATCGATTTTAGGGCTCATTCATGTGGCTTGGTGTTCGGTTTTGGTTTCGATTTATACAATAGATACTATGCTCCATTTATGATTATATAGTGTGATTCCAATGATGGTTGTAATCAGATATGATTAGATTGGGTCACAAGTGTGTTCAGAAGGCTTGAGAACTAAAACTCCATAGCATTGGAGGTTGTTACGAAAAGCAAAAAAACTATCCATGATAGAAATATTGTTCTTTAACGTTTTTGTATAACTAGTTCCTTTCCGATTTAGTTATTTAAGCTTCGTGAATACTTTGATATACCAATATGTAGTTGTACAATTTTGATTAAAATGCATGTAAATCTTATTTGCTTAATCGTGTTACCTTGATTTGACTTCTTTTTCATCGATCATGCATTTCTATTCTTGTTTGACGTCTAATTACTTTCATTCCGCCAGTGTAATTTGATTCATGATTTTTTTGAATGAATACGCGTAGTTTCTTGTTTCTTTACACCAGGTTTCCTTGTCTAGATGGTAATAAAGTATTATTTGAATCCACAGTTGTCTTTTTGTTTGATTTGGTCGATTTTTGAGGTAATAGTGTTCGAAGTTGGTTGTGGAATGTTATCGATGAGTTTTGGGCACGTGTGTATCAATTTTAGGGCCCATTCCTGTGGCTTGGTGTTCGGTTTTGGTTTCAATTTATACAAAAGATACTATGTTCCATTTATGATTAATTAGTGTGATTCTGATGATGATTGTAATCAGATATGATTAGATTGGGTCACAAGTGTGTTCAGAAGGCTTGAGAACCAAAACTCCATAGCATTAGAGGTTGTTATGAAAAGCAAAAAAACTATCCATGAAAGAACTATTGTTGTTTAACGTTTTTGTATGACTAGTTCCTTTCCGATTTAGTCATTTAACCTTTCATGAATACTTTGATATACCAATCTGTAGTTGCACAATTTTGATATGTAAATCTCATTTGCTTAATCATGTTACCTTGATATGACTTCTCTTTCATCGATCATGCATTGCTTTTCTTGTTTGACATCTGATTACTTTTATTCCGCCAGTGTAATTTGATTCTCGATTCTTTATGAGTGAATATGACTAGTTTCTTCTTTCTTTACACCCTGTTTCCTTGCCTAGGTGGTAATAAAGTATTCTTTGAATCTACAATTGTCATTTTGATTGATTCGATGGATTTTTGAGGTAATAGTGTTCGTAGTTGGTTGTGGATTGTTCTCATTGAGTTTCTGGCACGAGTGTATCGATTTTAGGGCTCATTCCTGTGGCTTGGTGTTCGGTTTTGGTTTCGATTTATACAATAGATACTATGTTCCATTTATGATTATATAGTGTGATTCCAATGATGATTGTAATCAGATATGATTAGATTGGGTCACAAGTGTGTTCAGAAGGCTTGAAAACCAAAACTCCATAGCATTGGAGGTTGTTACGAAAAGCAAAAAAACTATCCATGATAGAAATATTGTTCTTTAACGTTTTTGTATAACTAGTTCCTTTCTGATTTAGTTATTTAAGTTCGTGAATACTTTGATATACCAAGATGTAGTTGTACAATTTTGATTAAAATGCATGTAAATCTTATTTGCTTAATCGTGTTACCTAGATTTGACTTCTTTTTCATCGATCATGCATTGCTTTTCTTGTTTGACGTCTAATTACTTTCATTCTGCCAGTGTAATTTGATTCATGATTTTTTTGAATGAATACGCGTAGTTTCTTGTTTCTTTACACCTGGTTTCCTTGCCTAGATGGTAATAAAGTATTATTTGAATCCACAGTTGTCTTTTTGTTTGATTTGTGGATTTTTGAGGTAATAGTGTTCGAAGTTGGTTGTGGAATGTTCTCGATGAGTTTTGGGCACGAGTGTATCGATTTTAGGGCTCATTCCTGTGGCTTGGTGTTCGGTTTTGGTTTCGATTTATACAATAGATATTATGTTCCATTTATGATTAATTAGTGTGATTCCGATGATGATTGTAATCAGATATGATAAGATTGGGTCACAAGTGTGTTCAGAAGGATTGAGAACCAAAACACCATAGCATTGGAGGTTGTTATGAAAACCAAAAAACTATCCATGAAAGAACTATTGTTGTTTAACGTTTTTGTATGACTAGTTCCTTTCCGATTTAGTCATTTAACCTTTCGTGAATACTTTGATATACCAATCTGTAGTTGCACAATTTTGATATGTAAATCTCATTTGCTTAATCGTGTTACCTTGATATGACTTCTCTTTCATCGATCATGCATTGCTTTTCTTGTTTGACATCTGATTACTTTTATTCCGCCAGTGTAATTTGATTCTTGATTCTTTATGAGTGAATATGACTAGTTTCTTGTTTCTTTACACCCGGTTTCCTTGCCTAGGTGGTAATAAAGTAATCGTTGAATCTACAATTGTCATTTTGATTGATTCGAAGAATTTTTGAGGTAATAGTGTTCATAGTTGGTTGTGGATTGTTCTCAATGAGTTTTTGGCACAAGTGTATCGATTTTAGGGCTCATTCATGTGGCTTGGTGTTCGGTTTTGGTTTCGATTTATACAATAGATACTATGCTCCATTTATGATTATATAGTGTGATTCCAATGATGGTTGTAATCAGATATGATTAGATTGGGTCACAAGTGTGTTCAGAAGGCTTGAGAACCAAAACTCCATAGCATTGGAGGTTGTTACGAAAAGCAAAAAACTATCCATGATAGAAATATTGTTCTTTAACGTTTTTGTATAACTAGTTCCTTTCCGATTTAGTTATTTAAGCTTCGTGAATACTTTGATATACCAATATGTAGTTGTACAATTTTGATTAAAATGCATGTAAATCTTATTTGCTTAATCGTGTTACCTTGATTTGACTTCTTTTTCATCGATCATGCATTTCTTTCTTGTTTGACGTCTATTACTTTCATTCCGCCAGTGTAATTTGATTCATGATTTTTTGAATGAATACGCGTAGTTTCTTGTTTCTTTACACCAGGTTTCCTTGTCTAGATGGTAATAAAGTATTATTTGAATCCACAGTTGTCTTTTTGTTTGATTTGTCGATTTTTGAGGTAATAGTGTTCGAAGTTGGTTGTGGAATGTTCTCGATGAGTTTTGGGCACGAGTGTATCGATTTTAGGGCTCATTCCTGTGGCTTGGTGTTCGGTTTTGGTTTCGATTTATACAATAGATATTATGTTCCATTTATGATTAATTAGTGTGATTCCGATGATGATTGTAATCAGATATGATAAGATTGGGTCACAAGTGTGTTCAGAAGGCTTGAGAACCAAAACTCCATAATTGGAGGTTGTTATGAAAAGCAAAAAAACTATCCATGAAAGAACTATTGTTGTTTAACGTTTTTGTATGACTAGTTCCTTTCCGATTTAGTCATTTATCCTTTCGTGAATACTTTGATATACCAATCTGTAGTTGCATAATTTTGATATGTAAATCTCATTTGCTTAATCGTGTTTCCTTGATATGACTTCTCTTTCATCGATCATGCATTGCTTTCTTGTTTGACATCTGATTACTTTTATTCCGCCAGTGTAATTTGATTCTCGATTTTTATGAGTGAATATGACTAGTTTCTTGTTTCTTTACACCCGGTTTCCTTGCCTAGGTGGTAATAAAGTATTCTTTGAATCTACAATTGTCATTTTGATTGATTCGATGGATTTTTGAGGTAATAGTGTTCGTAGTTGGTTGTGGATTGTTCTGATGAGTTTCTGGCACGAGTGTATCGATTTTAGGGCTCATTCCTGTGGCTTGGTGTTCGGTTTTGGTTTCGATTTATACAATAGATACTATGTTCCATTTATGATTATATAGTGTGATTCCAATGATGATTGTAATCAGATATGATTAGATTAGGTCACAAGTGTGTTCAGAAGGCTTGAGAACCAAAACTCCATAGCATTGGAGGTTATTATCAAAAGCAAAAAAACTATCCATGATAGAAATATTGTTCTATAACGTTTTTGTATGACTAGTTCCTTTCCGATTTAGTCATTTATCCTTTCGTGAATACTTTGATATACCAATCTGTAGTTGCATAATTTTGATATGTAAATATCATTTGCTTAATCTTGTTTCCTTGATATGACTTCTCTTTCATCGATCATGCATTGCTTTTCTTGTTTGACATCTGATTACTTTTATTCCGCCAGTGTAATTTGATTCTCGATTCTTTATGAGTGAATATGACTAGTTTCTTGTTTCTTTACACCCGGTTTCCTTGCCTAGGTGGTAATAAAGTATTCTTTGAATCTACAATTGTCATTTTGATTGATTCGATGGATTTTTGAGGTAATAGTGTTCGTAGTTGGTTGTGGATTGTTCTCAATGAGTTTCTGGCACGAGTGTATCGATTTTAGGGCTCATTTCTGTGGCTTGGTGTTCGGTTTTGGTTTCGATTTATACAATAGATACTATGTTCCATTTATGATTATATAGTGTGATTCCAATGATGATTGTAATCAGATATGATAAGATTGGGTCACAAGTGTGTTTAGAAGGCTTGAGAACCAAAACTCCATAATATTGGAGGTTGTTATGAAAAGCAAAAAAACTATCCATGAAAGAACTATTGTTGTTTAACGTTTTTGTATGACTAGTTCCTTTCCGATTTAGTTATTTAAGCTTTCATGAATACTTTGATATACCAATCTGTAGTTGTACAATTTTGATTAAAATGCATGTAAATCTTATTTGCTTAATCGTGTTACATTGATTTGACTTCTTTTTCATCGATCATGCATTGCGTTTCTTGTTTGACGTCTAATTACTTTCATTCAGCCAGTTTAATTTGATGCATGATTCTTTTTGAATGAATACGCATAGTTTGTTGTTTTTTACACCTGGTTTCCTTGCCTAGATGGTAATAAAGTATTATTTGAATCTACAGTTGTCATTTTATTTGATTTGGTGGATTTTTGAGGTAATAGTGTTCGAAGTTGGTTGTGGAATGTTCTCGATGAGTTTTTGGCACGAGTGCATTGATTTTAGGGCTCATTCGTATGGCTTGGTGTTTGGTTTTGGTTTCGATTTATACAATAGATACTATGTTCTATTTATGATTAATTAGTGTGCTTCCGATGATGATTGTAATTAAATATGATTAGATTGGTCACGAGTGTGTTCAGAAGGCTTGAGAATCAAAACTCCATAGCATTGGAGGTTGTTAGAAAAGCAAAAAAACTATCCATGATGCAACTATTGTTGTTTAAGGTTTTTGTATGACTAGTCCTTTCCGATTTAGTTATTTAAGCTTTCGTGAATACTTTGATATACCAATCTGTAGTTTCATAATTTTGCTTAAAATACATGTATCTTATTCACTGAATCGTGTTACCTTGATTTGACTTCTTTTAAATCGATCGCGCATTGCTTTTCTTGTTTGACGTCTGATTACTTTCATCCGCCAGTGTAATTTGATTCTCGATTCTTTTTGAGTGAATATCACTAGTTTCTTTTTTCTTTACACCCGGTTTCCTTGCCTAGGTGGTAATAAAGTAATCGTTGAATCTACAATTGTCATTTTGATTGATTCGAAGAATTTTTGAGGTAATAGTGTTCATAGTTGGTTGTGGATTGTTCTCAATGAGTTTCTGGCACAAGTGTATCGATTTTAGGGCTCATTCATGTGGCTTGGTGTTCGGTTTTGGTTTCGATTTATACAATAGATACTATGCTCCATTTATGATTATATAGTGTGATTCCAATGATGGTTGTAATCAGATATGATTAGATTGGGTCACAAGTGTGTTCAGAAGGCTTGAGAACCAAAACTCCATAGCATTGGAGGTTGTTACAAAAAGCAAAAAAACTATCCATGATAGAAATATTGTTCTTTAACGTTTTTGTATAACTAGTTCCTTTCCGATTTAGTTATTTAAGCTTCGTGAATACTTTGATATACCAATATGTAGTTGTACAATTTTGATTAAAATGCATGTAAATCTTATTTGCTTAATCGTGTTACCTTGATTTGACTTCTTTTTCATCGATCATGCATTTCTATTCTTGTTTGACGTCTAATTACTTTCATTCCGCCAGTGTAATTTGATTCATGATTTTTTTGAATGAATACGCGTAGTTTCTTGTTTCTTTACACCTGGTTTCCTTGCCTAGATGGTAATAAAGTATTATTTGAATCCACAGTTGTCTTTTTGTTTGATTTGGTGGATTTTTGAGGTAATAGTGTTCGAAGTTGGTTGTGGAATGTTCTCGATGAGTTTTGGGCACGAGTGTATCGATTTTAGGGCTCATTCCTGTGGCTTGGTGTTCGGTTTTGGTTTCGATTTATACAATAGATATTATGTTCCATTTATGATTAATTAGTGTGATTCCGATGATGATTGTAATCAGATATGATAAGATTGGGTAACAAGTGTGTTCAGAAGGATTGAGAACCAAAACACCATAGCATTGGAGGTTGTTATGAAAACCAAAAAACTATCCATGAAAGAACTATTGTTGTTTAACGTTTTTGTATGACTAGTTCCTTTCCGATTTAGTCATTTAACCTTTCGTGAATACTTTGATATACCAATCTGTAGTTGCACAATTTTGATATGTAAATCTCATTTGCTTAATCGTGTTACCTTGATATGACTTCTCTTTCATCGATCATGCATTGCTTTTCTTGTTTGACATCTGATTACTTTTATTCCGCCAGTGTAATTTGATTCTTGATTCTTTATGAGTGAATATGACTAGTTTCTTGTTTCTTTACACCCGGTTTCCTTGCCTAGGTGGTAATAAAGTAATCTTTGAATCTACAATTGTCATTTTGATTGATTCGAAGAATTTTTGAGGTAATAGTGTTCATAGTTGGTTGTGGATTGTTCTCAATGAGTTTTTGGCACAAGTGTATCGATTTTAGGGCTCATTCATGTGGCTTGGTGTTCGGTTTTGGTTTCGATTTATACAATAGATACTATGCTCCATTTATGATTATATAGTGTGATTCCAATGATGGTTGTAATCAGATATGATTAGATTGGGTCACAAGTGTGTTCAGAAGGCTTGAGAACCAAAACTCCATAGCATTGGAGGTTGTTACGAAAAGCAAAAAAACTATCCATGATAGAAATATTGTTCTTTAACGTTTTTGTATAACTAGTTCCTTTCCGATTTAGTTATTTAAGCTTCGTGAATACTTTGATATACCAATATGTAGTTGTACAATTTTGATTAAAATGCATGTAAATCTTATTTGCTTAATCGTGTTACCTTGATTTGACTTCTTTTCATCGATCATGCATTTCTATTCTTGTTTGACGTCTAATTACTTTCATTCCGCCAGTGTAATTTGATTCATGATTTTTTTGAATGAATACGCGTAGTTTCTTGTTTCTTTACACCAGGTTTCCTTGTCTAGATGGTAATAAAGTATTATTTGAATCCACAGTTGTCTTTTTGTTTGATTTGGTCGATTTTTGAGGTAATAGTGTTCGAAGTTGGTTGTGGAATGTTCTCGATGAGTTTTGGGCACGAGTGTATCAATTTTAGGGCTCATTCCTGTGGCTTGGTGTTCGGTTTTGGTTTCGATTTATACAATAGATATTATGTTCCATTTATGATTAATTAGTGTGATTCCGATGATGATTGTAATCAGATATGATAAGATTGGGTCACAAGTGTGTTCAGAAGGCTTGAGAACCAAAACTCCATAATATTGGAGGTTGTTATGAAAAGCAAAAAAACTATCCATGAAAGAACTATTGTTGTTTAACGTTTTTGTATGACTAGTTCCTTTCCGATTTAGTCATTTATCCTTTCGTGAATACTTTGATATACCAATCTGTAGTTGCATAATTTTGATATGTAAATCTCATTTGCTTAATCTTGTTTCCTTGATATGACTTCTCTTTCATCGATCATGCATTGCTTTTCTTGTTTGACATCTGATTACTTTTATTCCGCCAGTGTAATTTGATTCTCGATTCTTTATGAGTGAATATGACTAGTTTCTTGTTTCTTTACACCCGGTTTCCTTGCCTAGGTGGTAATAAAGTATTCTTTGAATCTACAATTGTCATTTTGATTGATTCGATGGATTTTTGAGGTAATAGTGTTCGTAGTTGGTTGTGGATTGTTCTCAATGAGTTTCTGGCACGAGTGTATCGATTTTAGGGCTCATTCCTGTGGCTTGGTGTTCGGTTTTGGTTTCGATTTATACAATAGATACTATGTTCCATTTATGATTATATAGTGTGATTCCAATGATGATTGTAATCAGATATGATTAGATTGGGTCACAAGTGTGTTCAGAAGGCTTGAGAACCAAAACTCCATAGCATTGGAGGTTGTTATCAAAAGCAAAAAAACTATCCATGATAGAAATATTGTTCTTTAACGTTTTTGTATGACTAGTTCCTTTCCGATTTAGTTATTTAAGCTTTCGTGAATACTTTGATATACCAATCTGTAGTTGTACAATTTGATTATGTAAATCTTATTTGCTTAATCGTGTTACCTTGATTTGACTTCTCTTTTCATCGATCATGCATTGCTTTTCTTGTTTGACGTCTAATTACTTTCATTCCGCCAGTGTAATTTGATTCATGATTCTTTTTGAATGAATACGATAGTTTCTTGTTTTTACACCTGGTTTCCTTGCCTAGATGGTAATAAAGTATTATTTGAATCCACAGTTGTCATTTTATTGATTTGGTGGATTTTTGAGGTAATAGTGTTCGAAGTTGGTTGTGGAATGTTCTCGATGAGTTTTGGCACGAGTGTATCGATTTTAGGGCTCATTCTGTGGCTTGGTGTTCGGTTTTGGTTTCGATTTATACAATAGATACTATGTTCCATTTATGATTATTAGTGTGATTCCGATGATGATTGTAATCAGATATGATAAGATTGGGTCACAAGTGTGTTCAGAAGGCTTGAGAACCAAAACTCCATAGCATTGGAGGTTGTTATGAAAAGCAAAAAAACTATCCATGAAAGAACTATTGTTGTTTAACGTTTTTGTATGACTAGTTCCTTTCCGATTTAGTTATTTAAGCTTTCGTGAATACTTTGATATACCAATCTGTAGTTTACAATTTTGATTAAAATGCATGTAAATCTATTTGCTTAATCGTGTTACCTTGATTTGACTTCTTTTTCATCGATCATGCATTGCTTTTCTTGTTTGACGTCTGATTACTTTCATTCCGCCAGTGTAATTTGATTCTGATTCTTTTTGAGTGAATACTAGTTTCTTTTTTTTACACCCGGTTTCCTTGCCTAGGTGGTAATAAAGTATTCTTTGAATCTACAATTGTCATTTTGATTGATTCGAAGAATTTTTGAGGTAATAGTGTTCATAGTTGGTTGTGGATTGTTCTCAATGAGTTTCTGGCACAGTGTATCGATTTTAGGGCTCATTCATGTGGCTTGGTGTTCGGTTTTGGTTTCGATTTATACAATAGATACTATGCTCCATTTATGATTATATAGTGTGATTCCAATGATGGTTGTAATCAGATATGATTAGATTGGGTCACAAGTGTGTTCAGAAGGCTTGAGAACTAAAACTCCATAGCATTGGAGGTTGTTACGAAAAGCAAAAAAACTATCCATGATAGAAATATTGTTCTTTAATGTTTTTGTATAACTAGTTCCTTTCCGATTTAGTTATTTAAGCTTCGTGAATACTTTGATATACCAATATGTAGTTGTACAATTTTGATTAAAATGCATGTAAATCTTATTTGCTTAATCGTGTTACCTTGATTTGACTTCTTTTTCATCGATCATGCATTTCTATTCTTGTTTGACGTCTAATTACTTTCATTCCGCCAGTGTAATTTGATTCATGATTTTTTTGAATGAATACGCGTAGTTTCTTGTTTCTTTACACCTGGTTTCCTTGCCTAGATGGTAATAAAGTATTATTTGAATCCACAGTTGTCTTTTTGTTTGATTTGGTGGATTTTCGAGGTAATAGTGTTCGAAGTTGGTTGTGGAATGTTCTCGATGAGTTTTGGGCACGAGTGTATCGATTTTAGGGCTCATTCCTGTGGCTTGGTGTTCGGTTTTGGTTTCGATTTATACAATAGATATTATGTTCCATTTATGATTAATTAGTGTGATTCCGATGATGATTGTAATCAGATATGATAAGATAGGGTAACAAGTGTGTTCAGAAGGATTGAGAACCAAAACACCATAGCATTGGAGGTTGTTATGAAAACCAAAAAACTATCCATGAAAGAACTATTGTTGTTTAACGTTTTTGTATGACTAGTTCCTTTCCGATTTAGTCATTTAACCTTTCGTGAATACTTTGATATACCAATCTGTAGTTGCACAATTTTGATATGTAAATCTCATTTGCTTAATCGTGTTACCTTGATATGACTACTCTTTCATCGATCATGCATTGCTTTTCTTGTTTGACATCTGATTACTTTTATTCCGCCAGTGTAATTTGATTCTTGATTCTTTATGAGTGAATATGACTAGTTTCTTGTTTCGTTACACCCGGTTTCCTTGCCTAGGTGGTAATAAAGTAATCGTTGAATCTACAATTGTCATTTTGATTGATTCGAAGAATTTTTGAGGTAATAGTGTTCATAGTTGGTTGTGGATTGTTCTCAATGAGTTTTTGGCACAAGTGTATCGATTTTAGGGCTCATTCATGTGGCTTGGTGTTCGGTTTTGGTTTCGATTTATACAATAGATACTATGCTCCATTTATGATTATATAGTGTGATTCCAATGATGGTTGTAATCAGATATGATTAGATTGGGTCACAAGTGTGTTCAGAAGGCTTGAGAACCAAAACTCCATAGCATTGGAGGTTGTTACGAAAAGCAAAAAAACTATCCATGATAGAAATATTGTTCTTTAACGTTATTGTATAACTAGTTCCTTTCCGATTTAGTTATTTAAGCTTCGTGAATACTTTGATATACCAATATGTAGTTGTACAATTTTGATTAAAATGCATGTAAATCTTATTTGCTTAATCGTGTTACCTTGATTTGACTTCTTTTTCATCGATCATGCATTTCTATTCTTGTTTGACGTCTAATTACTTTCATTCCGCCAGTGTAATTTGATTCATGATTTTTTTGAATGAATACGCGTAGTTTCTTGTTTCTTTACACCAGGTTTCCTTGTCTAGATGGTAATAAAGTATTATTTGAATCCACAGTTGTCTTTTGTTTGATTTGGTCGATTTTTGAGGTAATAGTGTTCGAAGTTGGTTGTGGAATGTTCTCGATGAGTTTTGGGCACGAGTGTATCAATTTTAGGGCTCATTCCTGTGGCTTGGTGTTCGGTTTTGGTTTCGATTTATACAATAGATATTATGTTCCATTTATGATTAATTAGTGTGATTCCGATGATGATTGTAATCAGATATGATAAGATTGGGTCACAAGTGTGTTCAGAAGGCTTGAGAACCAAAACTCCATAATATTGGAGGTTGTTATGAAAAGCAAAAAAACTATCCATGAAAGAACTATTGTTGTTTAACGTTTTTGTATGACTAGTTCCTTTCCGATTTAGTCATTTATCCTTTCGTGAATACTTTGATATACCAATCTGTAGTTGCATAATTTTGATATGTAAATATCATTTGCTTAATCTTGTTTCCTTGATATGACTTCTCTTTCATCGATCATGCATTGCTTTTCTTGTTTGACATCTGATTACTTTTATTCCGCCAGTGTAATTTGATTCTCGATTCTTTATGAGTGAATATGACTAGTTTCTTGTTTCTTTACACCCGGTTTCCTTGCCTAGGTGGTAATAAAGTATTCTTTGAATCTACAATTGTCATTTTGATTGATTCGACGGATTTTTGAGGTAATAGTGTTCGTAGTTGGTTGTGGATTGTTCTGAATGAGTTTCTGGCACGAGTGTATCGATTTTAGGGCTCATTCCTGTGGCTTGGTGTTCGGTTTTGGTTTCGATTTATACAATAGATACTATGTTCCATTTATGATTATATAGTGTGATTCCAATGATGATTGTAATCAGATATGATTAGATTAGGTCACAAGTGTGTTCAGAAGGCTTGAGAACCAAAACTCCATAGCATGGGAGGTTATTATCAAAAGCAAAAAAACTATCCATGATAGAAATATTGTTCTATAACGTTTTTGTATAACTAGTTCCTTTCCGATTTAGTTATTTAAGCTTTCGTGAATAATTTGATATACCAATATGTAGTTGTACAATTTTGATTAAAATGCATTGCTTAATCGTGTTACCTTGATTTGACTTCTTTTTCATCGATAATGCATTGCTTTTCTTTGTTTGAGGTCCAATTACTTTCATTCCGCCTGCGTAATTTGATTCATGATTCTTTTTGAATGAATACGTGTAGTTTCTTGTTTCTTTACACCCGGTTTCCTTGCCTAGATGGTAATAAAGTACTATTTGAATCCACAATTGTCTTTTTATTGATTTAGTGGATTTTTGAGGTAATAGTGTTCGAAGTTGGTTGTGGAATGTTCTCGATGAGTTTTGGGCATGAGTGTATCGATTTTAGGGCTCATTCCTATGGCTTGGGGTTCGGTTTTGGTTTCGATTTATACAATAGATACTATGTTCTACTTATGATTAATTAGTGTGATTCCGATGATGATGGTAATCAGATATGATTAGATTGGGTAACAAGTGTGTTCAGAAGGCTTGAGAACCAAAACTCCATAGCATTGGAGGTTGTTATGAAAAGCAAAAAAACTATCCATGATAGAAATATTGTTGTTTAACGTTTTTGTATAACTAGTTCCTTTCCGATTTAGTTATTTAAGCTTTCATGAATACTTTGATATACCAATCTGTAGTTGTACAATTTTGATTAAAATGCATGTAAATCTTATTTGCTTAATCGTGTTACATTGATTTGACTTCTTTTTCATCGATCATGCATTGCGTTTCTTGTTTGACGTCTAATTACTTTCATTCCGCCAGTTTAATTTGATGCATGATTCTTTTTGAATGAATACGCATAGTTTGTTGTTTTTTACACCTGGTTTCCTTGCCTAGATGGTAATAAAGTATTATTTGAATCTACAGTTGTCATTTTATTTGATTTGGTGGATTTTTGAGGTAATAGTGTTCGAAGTTGGTTGTGGAATGTTCTCGATGAGTTTTTGGCACGAGTGCATTGATTTTAGGGCTCATTCGTATGGCTTGGTGTTTGGTTTTGGTTTCGATTTATACAATAGATACTATGTTCTATTTATGATTAATTAGTGTGCTTCCGATGATGATTGAAATTAAATATGATTAGATTGGTTCACGAGTGTGTTCAGAAGGCTTGAGAATCAAAACTCCATAGCATTGGAGGTTGTTAGGAAAAGCAAAAAAACTATCCATGATGCAACTATTGTTGTTTAAGGTTTTTGTATGACTAGTGTCTTTCCGATTTAGTTATTTAAGCTTTCGTGAATACTTTGATATACCAATCTGTAGTTTCATAATTTTGCTTAAAATACATGTATTCTTATTCACTGAATCGTGTTACCTTGATTTGACTTCTTTTAAATCGATCGCGCATTGCTTTTCTTGTTTGACGTCTGATTACTTTCATCCGCCAGTGTAATTTGATTCTCGATTCTTTTTGAGTGAATATCACTAGTTTCTTTTTTCTTTACACCCGATTTTCTTGCCTAGTTGGTAATAAAGTATTCTCTGAATCCACAATTGTCATTTTGATTGATTCGATGGATTTTTGAGGTAATAGTGTTCGAAGTTGGTTGTGGAATGTTCTCGATGAGTTTCGGGCACGAGTGTATCGATTTTAGGGCTCATTCCTATGGCTTGGTGTTCGGTTTTAGTTTCGATTTATACAATAGATACTATGTTCCGTTTATGATTATATAGTGTGATTCCAATGATGATTGTAATTAGATATGATTAGATTGGGTCACAAGTGTTTTCAGAAGGCTTGAGAACCAAAACTCCATAGCATTGGAGGTTGTTACCAAAAGCAAAAGAACTATCCATGATAGAAATATTGTTCTTTAACGGTTTTGTATAACTGGTTCCTTACTGATTTTGTTATTTAAGCTTTCGTGAATACTTTGATATACCAATATGTAGTTGTACAATTTTGATTAAAATGCATGTAAATCTTATTATGCTTAATCGTGTTACCTTGATTTGACTTCTTTTTCATCGATCATGCATTGCTTTTCTTGTTTGACGTCTAATTACTTTCATTCCGCCAGTGTAATTTGATTCATTATTCTTTTTGAATGAATACGCATAGTTTGTTGTTTTTTACACCAGGTTTCCTTGCCTAGATGGTAATAAAGTATTATTTGAATCCACAGTTGTCATTTTGTTTGATTTGGTGGATTTTTGAGGTAATAGTGTTTGTAGTTGGTTGTGTAATGTTCTCGATGAGTTTCGGGCACGAGTGTATTGATTTTAGGGCTCATTCGTATGGCTTGGTGTTCGGTTTTGGTTTCGATTTATACAATAGATACTATGTTCCATTTATTATGAATCAGTGTGCTTCCGATGATGATTGTAATTAAATATGATTAGATTGGTTCACGAGTGTGTTTAGAAGGCTTGAGAATCAAAACTCCATAGCATTGGAGGTTGTTAGGAAAAGCAAAAAAACTATCCATGATACAACTATTGTTGTTTAACGTTTTTGTATGACTAGTTTCTTTCCGATTTAGTTATTTAAGCTTTCATGAATACTTTGATATACCAATCTGTAGTTTCATAATTTTGCTTAAAATACATGTATATCTTATTCACTGAATCGTGTTACCTTGATTTGACTTCTTTTTAATCGATCACGCATTGCTTTTCTTGTTTGACGTCTGATTACTTTCATCCGCCAGTGTAATTTGATTCTCGATTCTTTATGAGTGAATATGACTAGTTTCTTTTTTCTTTACACCCGATTTCCTTGCCTAGTTAGTAATAAAGTATTCTCTGAATCCATAATTGTCATTTTGATTGATTCGGTGGATTTTTGAGGTAATAGTGTTTGAAGTTGGTTGTGGAATGTTCTTGATGAGTTTCGGGCACGAGTGTATCGATTTTAGGGCTCATTCCTGTGGCTTGGTGTTCGGTTTTGGTTTCGATTTATACAATAGATACTATGTTTCGTTTATGATTAATTAGTGTGATTCCGATGATGATTGTAATCAGATATGATTAGATTGGGTCACAAGTGTGTTCAGAAGGCTTGAGAACCAGAACTTCATAGCATTGGATGTTGCTACGAAAAGGAAAAAAACTATCCATGATAGACTATTGTTGTTTAAAGTTTTTTATGACTAGTTCCTTTTGGATTTAGTCATTTAAGTTTTCTTGAATACTTTGATGTACCAATCTTTAGTTGCACAATTTTGATTAAAATGCATGTAAATCTCATTTGCTTAATCGGGTTACCATGATTTGACTTCTTTTTCATCGATCATGCATTGCTTTTCTTGTTTGATAACTGATTACTTTTATTCTGCCAGTGTAATTTGATTCTCGATTCTTTATGAGTGAATACAACTAGTTTCTTGTTTCTTTACACTCGGTTTCCTTGCCTAGGTGGTAATAAAGTATTCTTTGAATCTACAATTGTCATTTTGATTGATTCAGTGGATTTTTGAGGTAATAGTGTTCGTAGTTGGTTGTGGAATGCGCTCAATGAGTTTCGGGCACGAGTGTACTGATTGCAAGGCTTATTCCTGTGGCTTGGTGTTCGGTTTTGGTTTCGATTTATACTATAGATAGTATGTTCCATTTATGATTAATTAGTGTGATTCCGATGATGATTGTAATCAGGTATGATTAGATTGGGTCACAAGTTTTTCAAAAGGCTTGAGAACCAAAACTCCATAGCATTGGAGGTTGTTACAAAATGCAAAAAAACTATCCATGATAGACTATTGTTGTTTAACGTTTTTATATGACTAGTTCCTTTCCGATTTAGTCATTTAAGCTTTCGTGAATACTTTGATATACCAATCTGTAGTTACACAATTTTGATTAAAATGTATGTAAATCTCAATTGCTTAATCGTGTTACCTTGATTTGACTTCTTTTTTATCGATCATGCATTGCTTTTCTTGTTTGACATCTTACTTTTATTCCGCCAGTGTAATTTGATTCTCGATTCTTTATGAGTGAATACGACTAGTTTCTTGTTTCTTTACACCTGGTTTCCTTGCCTAGGTGGTAATAAAGTATTCTTTGAATCTACAATTGTCATTTTGATTGATTCGGTGTATTTTTGAGGTAATAGTGTTCGTAGTTGGTTGTGGAATGTTCTCAATGAGTTTCGGGCACGGATGTATCAATTTTAGGGCTCATTCCTGTGGCTTGGTGTTCGGTTTTGGTTTTGATTTATACAATAGATACTATGTTCCATTTATAATTAATTAGTGTGATTTCTGATGATGATTGTAATTAGATATGATTAGATTGGTTGATGTGTTTAGAAGGCTTGAGAATCAAAACTCCATAGCATTGGAGGTTGTTAGGAAAAGCAAAAAAACTATCCATGATAGAACTATTGTTGTTTAACGTTTTTGTATGACTAGTTTCTTTCCGATTTAGATATTTAAGCTTTCGTTAATACTTTGATAGGTAAATCTGTAGTTTTAAAATTTTGATTAAAATACATCTATATCTTATTCACTTAATCGTTTCACAATCTGTAGTTTCACAATATGATTGTTGTAACAACCAACTCCTAGGTCCAACCCTAACCCTAAATCTAGTGTACATTATTTCATTCATGATATTATTGTTATTATCATTTTTGCATGATTACTTGATTAATTACATGCTTGACTGCCTTAGATGATACCTTTATGCCTTGCCCTAGGCTAGAAATTATTAAGTGATCTTTGAAAAGTGTTAATTAGGTGTTGAAATTGAATTTCAAGATTTAAATAAATCATTGGTAATAATAATGTATCAAATTCCAATCTTGAATTATATATATATGAATTGTTACACTTAAAAACAATAAACCACTACCAAATAACACTACCTAATTAAATTATACTACACTTAACCTTATTAAATCAATAATAAACCAACAAAAATTCAAATTTAAAACCCCCCAACCACAACATTTTGGATGCCCATCAACCACCCAATCACCTCCCACCCTTTGAACTCCCTCCTCCTTATCCCCATACATGCAACCACTTCACCTTCACTCTCCCTCTCTCTCGAAAATCATCAGCCAAGAATCCCCCATTTCTCTACATTTTCATCTTCATTCTAGTAAGAATCTCGAAGAGCAACAACACTCCAACATCGACCAAGTGCAAAACGTGCAAGAAAGTGGCATTTGGTGAGCATTTGTGCAAGATCCTCGCAAGAACCAGAAGCTCCAGCCCTATTTCGTGAACCAACAGCTCATTTACTCTTCTAATCATCCCAAAATCATGAAACACCTCGAGGGTAAGCATCTATATACCCAAAACAAGGTTATTCCTTGAGTTTTCTTTACTTTCTACCATGAAATCTCACTTTCCTTGTTCACAGCAGAAACGTGCGGCCATATCACAATTTTTGGTGAGATTCACGACTTCAAAAAGGTATATCTTAAAGTGTGTTCGTGAACCAAGGGTTGGTGCACATGATTTCAACCAGAAAACCCTCTTTTCCAAGTGTTTTAGCACCAAAAACCCACCTGTTTTGAAAATCCTTTCAATCCATGCTAAACATCTGCTCTAAAACAGTTTATGAACTCTTTGTGAAGCTGGTTTAAAAGTTAAATAATGTTTTGGTGATGTTTATGCTTGAAACATATCGATTACACATGTGCAAAAGGTGATTAACACCCTCTAAAAGCATCAATGGTGACTTGTATGTATAAATCCGCGAGTTGAAGTTTTGTTCTAGTGGTTTGGTGTTTTTAAACATATAAAATTCGTGACTTGGGGTTTACATTATGAAAAGTGTGGTAAAATGGCTTAAATGAGGTAAAAACTAGGACCCGGAAAGTGGTAAAATTGGAAGATATTAGTAAAACTTAACAAATATCAAACTTTATAAGTTCCAGGACCTAAATAATGTATCTTAGTTTTAAGAACCGAATTTGGTGATTTATTGAGTTAAATTGCAATTTTTATGAATTTAATTAGCAAAATAGGCCTAAACCGGGAGATTTTGGAGAAAAATTTAAAAAAAAATTGTGTAACAAGTCTAAAACCATAGAATTTATGTAATTTCAGTAACTTAGATACCCAAAGGCGGTAATTTGGTAAAAAGTTTGAAGAAAATGGATTATAATGTTCGGTTTCGGGTAAAAACGGGTCTAAACGTCTTTAACGGATTTACCGTAACCGGTAACTGGAATTTTGTGTTTTAAACCTCTCAAGTTAAAATTTGGAAATATCAAGTTAAAACAAGCCTAAAAGTAGAATAAAAACCCCTAGGAACTAACAAGGGTCACGTTGGGTCAAGTAATGAAAGAAAGCAAACTTTTGGGGTCAAAATTGTAATTTTTGAAACTTGAGGGACCAATGTGTAAATTTCATAAATATAACTGAATTTCAGTAATCTTATGACTAGAAAACTCTTATTAAACTTATTATAATATAAACAAACTTATAAAAGTCATATAACTTGTCATCCATATATCAAAACCCTAACTTTCCTAAAAAGGAAACTTTTTAACATAAACTTTTAAGGAACAAAGCCACGTGAACGTGTGACCATAAAATACACTTAGATACACTTCCAATAGTCCAAGAACATTAGCTTAGCACTTGTAACTTGATCATAGGGTGCTAGGACTTGGGCTTGTTGATACTTAAAGGACCTTTGTTTGATTCTAAGGTGAGTTTTAGTGTTCCCTTTTTACTATTATTTTGCGATGAAACATGCTATGCTTGAACTAAAAGTTATTTGTGTACTATTATCCGATGCTATTATATGTTGTGGCTAATGTTAGAACCTGCACCTACTTGTATCACAATCATTAATTCTTGTGTGAACCGCTTGTTTTATATGGGTAGATCTACTTGGGGAATCCCCCACGCACAGTGCCTTCCAACATAATAGGAAGGGTACCCCACTGAGATCCTGCGGGGTCATTTATGTCATGTGACAGGTCTTGTAAGATACTATGGTGTACCACTTAGCAGGTACGGTACACTCTTTGAGGCTTAGTTTCCCCTACGGGATAACCGGTTCAACGCAACTTTAGAAAAGGCTAGCCGGGCCTGAGCGCAGGGTTGATTGTGACCCCATAACAGTGATACCTATATTTTTAAAAAATTAACTTATGGGCTCTGAAGAGTCCTTTTGTTTTCAAACTTTAAGCACTTGAACTCACCAACTTTTTAGTTGACACAAATTCTTTTGAGCATGTTTCAGGTAACCCTTGATGGAAGCTTGGACTGTAATGGACTCTTAATGGATGTCCTAGTTCCGTGACCTTGAATAGCATTACTTGATTTTGAAAACATTGTTAGACATTTGGTATTGTTGTGTATTAAATTTGGATAATTTCAATGTGTGTGGATTTGATGTTTGGGCAAGACTTTCATAGCCCGGATATGTCGTTTTAATGTAATGCCATGTGATTTCTCTCCTTGTGCGCTTTCGAGTGGTTAGTTTTCGCTGCCATGTATATTGCTAGTCTCTGACGTCCCACCCTCCTTGGGCCCGGGGTGTAACAGATTGGTATCAGAGCCACATGTTGTAGAGAAGTCAGGAACACCTTAGTAGACCCTAGGCTACAACCCAGATGTCCTAGGACTGTCCTTGTTTGGAATGTGTTGGAGTGAGTGGGTTGGGTAAATTGATGATTACACTTGATCAACGTAATCATGAAGTTATCGGACGCGTGAATTCCGGCACGATCCCCTAATTGGTGTTAAAATCTTTCCCCCAGATAGAAAATGTTTTTGTGCAGTCTAAACCATGTCTTCGTACTGTTGTGACCTGTATTATTACTTATTATAGACGCTACTTCCACCATTACTGCTGTAATTACTATTATGAGATACTATCATTAAAATTGTCATGAGCTATGAGAAACCAAATTACTCATGATGATTTTTACAGGAACTCAAGACTCATGGCTAACAATGGTAAGGAGCCTGCATTCCCTGCCGACGAGACTGGCCCAGTGGGAAGACTCAGGAGGGCAACATCCCCATCGCAGTATGAGGAGTACATGAGGAGATGCAGCCATCCAAGATGGATATCGGTGACATCTGACGACACGAAGCCATCGGAGGAATCTTCCCCGACGTCCCAGGAGAGGAGCCGGACCAGCTCTCACTCACCTCATGTCACTGCACCTACACATTCACCTATCCCGCCTATCGCGAACAGGGGCGCCCGAGTCATCACCCGGCCGCGCAAGAGTACCCGACCTGGAGCTTTTGTTTCATTCAGGATGCCACCTCCTCCACCTCCCCCCGCGACAGCTCCCGCACCGGCACCTCCGATGAGGGGACCGCCCAGACGCCACCCACAAGACGAGTACTGGATGCCTCCCAGGCGTATCTTGTACGATGGCCCGAGTGTCCTAGCTAGAGACCCCCACTCCCAATCCAGCCGCCGAGCTAGCGATTTTGGTCCTGCTGACCCTACACTGAGCGATATCCTTAGGACCATCCAGCGCCATGAGGTGACCCTGCAGCATGCCACACGGACCTCGCAGTCCGCCTAGTTCCAGGCCATGATGGCGACTCACGGTGTCCAACGCTTAGAGCAAGAGCAGAAGAAGAAGGGTTCGGGCTGGTTCGGGTGGTTGAAGAAGAAATGGCAGTGATGATGGGTTGATGTCCGATCATTTTGTGATGCTACTATCTTTGAGAGACTATTTATCTATTTAAGACACTATGATTTTTATTCTGGGGGTGATGGCACCTTCCAAATTGTATTAGACTATTAACATTTGGTTTGTTGGTTGCTACAATTATCTATGCATGATTTTCTTTTGTGATATTACCTTATCTATTGCGGTTGTCTATGGAATGTGCAATAGTATATTCTAGGGAATTAATTTGTTTGCCCCTTAAAATGTTAATTAACTTTATAAAATTGGAAAGAAACTATGTATGACTTATAATGTATTTTGGGAACCCTCATGCGTTTGGTGAAGCAACCTTTAGGAGTCGAATCGATGTAGCAAGGTACTTGAAACGAATCTTATAAGACACTAAATGAGTTTATCTATGTTGACAACAGAATGGCGCCTATACGTGGAATGCGTGGTGGAAGGAATAGGGGTGCTGGACGCATCGGAAACCGAGGTGGAAATCAACCACCTACCCCACCAAGGACCGCCCATGAAGAAAATTCCAATGATGAAAGGATCGCCAACCTGGTGGCACAGCAAATCGCCAATGCTATCCCCACCCTAATAGCTCAAATAAACGTAGATCGAGAAAATACAACCGGAAATGAAGAACCTGGAAACAACGAGGGTAACACCGAGGGTGCTGAGGAAATAAGAACCGGGTGTTCTTACAAGACCTTTATGGCGTGCAAACCGAAAGACTTCTACGGCACCGAGGGTGCGATTGATACTTACCGATGGTTAGACGAGATCGAGGCCGTACTGGATATCAGCGAGTGCAAAACTGAGCACATGGTCAGGTTCACCTCGCAATCTCTGAAAGGGCTAGCCTTGGAGTGGTGGAAGACCGTCGTTCAGCCACGAGGTAGAAATGTTGCCGGCCGCATGAAATGGTCAGAGTTTAGAGAATTGATGACCAGCAAGTAATGCCCAATAAATCAACTAGAGAATTGATGACCAGCAAGTACTGCCCAATACATCAATCGGTTCTCAGCTCTGTCCCAGCTAGTGCCCCACTTGGTGACACTTGAATCAAAAGGTGTAGCCCATTTTATCTAAGGATTGCATCCTAGAATTCGGGGCATGGTCCGATCTGCAAGGCCTACAACCCTCCAAGCGACAGTTGATCTTACCGGTAGCTTGACGAACGACTTGATCAGGGCTGGTTGGATGGAACAAGGGAAGGTTAAGGACAAGAAGGAGGTGACAGGCGAGACGAGAAAGTTGTTTGATACAAAGAGGGCCATTGGCAGTAATGGTAGCTCAAGCAGGAGGGCTGGTGAAGGGACAAGGCGTGATGATCAGGGGGCAAGAGCCCAAAAACTGTACTTGGGTACAAGCCCTTTCTATAACAAGTGCAAACTACACCACCAAGGAGAATGCAACCCGATGCCTTGCTTCAGGTGCAAGCGAACCGGTCACCTGATTAAAGATTGTACCTATAAGCCTGGGAAGCAATGTTACGAGTGCGGGGATCCAGGACACATGCGGAACAAGTGTCCCAAGCTAGAGAGGGATAAGGACGCCAGGCCTAACAAGCCCAAAGGAAGAGCGTTCGTAACGGACCCCAATGGTGCTCGTAAGGATCCTGACGTGGTTAATGGTACGTTTCTCATAAATAACCGCCCTACTACCGTTTTATTTGATACTGGAGCAACAAGTAGTTTTGTTTCTACTACCTTTAGGCCTATGATTGATTTGGAAGCTTATACCCTATCTGATGCATACACGGTAGAATTGGCTGACGGCAAGATAATAGAAACCAATGAAATCATCAAGGACTGCACGATAGAATTAGAGGGTAATTCATTTAAAATAGACTTGATGCCTATAACGTTAGGAGGATTTGATGTGGTCGTGGGAATGGATTGGTTAGCTAAATATAAGGCTAAAATTGTATGTGGTAAGCGTTTACTTAGAATACCTCTAATTAATGGAAGTACACTAATGGTCCACGGTGATAGAAGCAACACGTTGTGCCCCATGATATCCCACCTAAAGGCTACCAAGAGTCTGCACAAGGGATGCCTAGCCTTCATAGTCTACGTGATGAAAGCGAGAGAAGAAAAGAAAATTGAAGATATACCGGTGGTGGCTGAGTACCCGGAAGTATTTCCCGAGGACCTACCGGGACTCCCTCCGACCAGAAAGGTCGAATTTCAATAGACCTAGTGCCTGGTGCCGCACCAGTGGCCAATGCTACCGACTCGCTCCACCCGAGATGAAGGAGCTAATGGTACAAATCCAGGAATTGCTGGATAAAGGATTCATTCGACCAAGTGTTTCTCTGTGGGGTGCACCAGTAGTATTTGTTAAAAAGAAGGATGGAACCCTATGAATGTGTATTGACTATCATGAGTTGAACAAGCTTACAATCAAGAACCGCTACCCTCTCCCAAGAATCGATGACTTGTTCGATCAATTACAGGGAGCCAGCTATTTCTCCAAGATAGATTTAAGATCGGGGTACCATCAACTAAAGATAAGGGAAGAAGACATACCCAAGACAGCCTTCAGGACTAGGTATGGACACTATGAGTACTTAGTCATGCCCTTCGGACTGACGAATGCACCTGTAGCATTTATGGACCTCATGAACCTAGTATGTCGCCCGTATCTAGACAAGTTCATGATTTTGTTTATTGATGATATTTTGATCTACTCCCGTAGCAAGGAAGAGCATGAGAAGCACCTTAGACTGATTCTTGAGTTGCTCAAGAATGAGAAATTATATGCAAAGTTCTCCAAATGTGAGTTTTGGATGCGCGAAATCTAGTTTCTAGGATATGTGGTGAACAAAGAAGGTATTCAAGTAGATCCAACAAAGATAAAAGCCATTAAAAACTAGAAGATCCCTGAAACTCCTACTGAGATAAGGCAATTTCTTGGTTTGGCGGGATACTATCGGAGGTTCATCAAGGATTTCTCGCAAATTATGCAGCCATTAACCGCACTAACCAAAAAGAATACAGCCTTCATATGGGAAAAGGAACAGGATAAGGCATTTGGGATGCTCAAGGAAAAGCTGTGCAGTGCACCTATCCTTGCCCTACCTGAAGGCGTCGAGGATTTCGTAGTTTATTGCGATGCCTCACGTCAGGGGCTGGGGTGTGTATTGATGCAGCGAGACAAGATGATAGCTTATGCGTCTAGATTGTTAAATGAGCATGAGAGAAACTACACTACTCATGATCTAGAACCGGGTGCCGTGGTGTTTGCACTTAAAATATGGAGGCACTATCTCTACGGTACCAAATGCGTCATTTACACTGATCACAAAAGTTTGCAACACATTCTGGATCAGAAGATGCTAAATATGCGCCAGCGAAGGTGGGTAGAGTTGTTGAGCGATTACGAATGTGAGATTCGTTACCATCCAGGCAAGGCTAATGTGGTGGCGGATGCACTGAGTAGAAAGGAAAGGGAAAAACCCCTTCATGTTCGTGCCTTAAGAATGAGCGTATATACTAGTCTTACCGCTAGATTAAAAGAGGCGTAAAGGGAAGCCCTTAAAGAGGACAAGCTAACTGGAGAGATGTTAACGGGAATGGAAAGGCGATTAGAAGTGAGTGATGACGGATTGTATAAGCATGAAGGAAGAACCTGGATACCAAAACATGGCCCATAAATCTAGATATTCGGTTCATCCGGGAAGTGATAAAATGTATCAGGATTTAATGATTCTCTTCTGGTGGCCCGGATTAAAGAAATCCATTGCCACCTACGTGGGGAAATGTTTGACGTGTGCAATGATAAAAGCCGAAAACCAAAAACCATCAGGAACCTTACAACAGCCCGAAATCCCTGAATGGAAATGGGATAACATTACGATGGATTTTGTTACCAAATTGCCAAGAACCTCTTGGGGGCATGATGCAATCTGGGTAATAGTGGATAGGCTTACCAAATCAGCTCACTTCCTACCTATTCGAGAAGATTATGGTTTACCGAAGCTAGCGCGATTATACATCGACGAAATAGTAACAAGACATGGAGTGCCACTATCAATTATCTCAGACCGTGATAGTCGCTTCACTTCATGATTTTGGAGGTCTCTCCAACAGGCCTTGGGGACCCGTCTTAACCTAAGCACTGCGTACCACCCTCAAACTGATGGACAAAGTGAAAGAACCATTCAAACCCTGGAAGACATGTTGAGAGCTTGCGCGATCGACTTCGGGGGAAGTTGGGATAACCACCTTCCTCTAGTGGAGTTCTCCTACAATAATAGTTACCACGCAAGCATAAAAGCAGCCCCGTATGAAGCCTTATATGGTAGAAAATGTCGGTCACCATTAAGCTGGAATGAGATCGGTGATAGCCAAGTAATGGGACCCGATATCGTGATGGAAACCACAGACAAGGTATTCAAGATTAAGGAACGACTGAGAGCAACCAGAGATCGTCAGAAGAAATATGCGGATAGAAGACGAAAGCCCCTGGAATTTCAAGTGGGCGATAGAGTGATGCTAAAGGTCGCACCATGGAAGGGCACAGTCAGATTTGGCAAGAAAGGCAAGCTAAGCCCAAGATACATTGGAACATTCGAAATTCTATCTAGAGTTGGCCCGGTGGCATACCAATTAAAGCTGCCCCAAGAGTTGAGCTATGTACACGACACTTTCCATGTGTCTAACTTGAAGAATTGTCTTGTAGACAAAGCCTTGGAATTATCGTTAAAGGATGCCAAAATCACTAACGAGTTGAAATTTGTGGAAGAACCTATAGAGATTACCGACCGATTAGTCCAGAGACTTAGACGAGGCCGTATACCCAAAGTTAAAGTGAGATGGAACTCTAAGCGAGGACCCGAATTCATGTGGGAACGAGAAGATGTGATGAGAAGGGAGTATCCACACCTCTTTAAGCCCACCCGTTCAGAACTTAATCGAAGCTAAAATTTAGGGACGAAATTTCCAAAACGGTGGGAGAATGTAACAACCAACTCCTAGGTCCAACCCTAACCCTAAATCTAGTGTAATATTATTTCATTCATGGTATTATTATTATTATCATTTTTGCATGATTACTTGATTAATTACATGCTTGACTGCCTTAGATGATACCTTTATGCCTTGCCCTAGGCTAGAAATTATTAAGTGATCCTTGAAAAGTGTTAATTAGGTGTTGAAATTAAATTTCAAGATTTAAATAAATCATTGGTAATAATAATGTATCAAATTCCAATCTTGAATTATATATATATGAATTGTTACACTTAAAAACAATAAACCACTACCAAATAACACTACCTAATTAAATTATACTACACTTAACCTTATTAAATCAATAATAAACCAACAAAAATTCAGATTTAAAACCCCCCAACCACAACATTTTGGACGCCCATCAACCACCCAATCACCTCCCACCCTTTGAACTCCCTCCTCCTTATCCCCATACATGCAACCACTTCACCTTCACTCTCCCTCTCTCTCAAAAACCATCAGCCAAGAATCCCTCATTTCTCTACATTTTCATCTTCATTCTAGCAAGAATCTCGAAGAGCAACAACACTCCAACATCGACCAAGTGCAAAACGTGCAAGAAAGTGGCATTTGGTGAGCATTTGTGCAAGATCCTCGCAAGAACCAGAAGCTCCAGCCCTATTTCGTGAACCAACAGCTCATTTACTCTTCTAATCATCCCAAAATCAGGAAACACCTCGAGGGTAAGCATCTATATACCCGAAACAAGGTTATTCCTTGAGTTTTCTTTACTTTCTACCATGAAATCTCACTTTCCTTGTTCACAGCAGAAATGTGGGGCCATATCACAATTTTTGGTGAGATTAATGACTTCAAAAAGGTATATTTTAAAGTGTGTTCGTGAACCAAGGGTTGGTGCACATGATTTCAACCAGAAAACCCTCTTTTCCAAGTGTTTTAGCACCAAAAACCCACCTGTTTGAAAAGCCTTTCAATCCATGCTAAACATCTGCTCTAAAACAGTTTATGAACTCTTGGTAAAGCTGGTTTAAAAGTTAAATAATGGTTTGGTGATGTTTATGCTTGAAACATATCGATTACACATGTGCAAAAGGTGATTAACACCCTCTAAAAGCATCAATGGTGACTTGTATGTATAAATCCGCGAGTTGAAGTTCTGTTCCAGTGGTTTGGTGTTGTTAAACATATAAAATTCGTGACTTGGGGTTTACATTATGAAAAGTGTGGTAAAATGGCTTAAATGAGGTAAAAACTAGGACCCGAAAAGTGGTAAAATTGGAAGATATTAGTAAAACTTAACAAATATCAAACTTTATAAGTTCCACGCCCTAAATAATATATCTTAGTGTTAAGAACCGAAGTTGGTGATTTATTGAGTTAAATTGCAATTTTTATGAATTTAATTAGCAAAATAGCCCTAAACCGGGAGATTTTGGAGAAAAATTTAAAAAAAAAAATTGTGTAACAAGTCTAAAACCATAGAATTTATGTAATTTCAGTAACTTAGAGACCCAAAGGTGGTAATTTGGTAAAAATTTTGAAGAAAATGGATTATAATGTTCGGTTTCGGGTAAAAACGGGTCTAAACGGGCTTTAACGGATTTACCGTAACCGGTAACTGGAATTTTGTGTTTTAAACATCTCAAGTTAAAATCTGGAAATATCAAGTTAAAATAAGCCTAAAAGTAGAATAAAAACCCCTAGGAACTAATAAGGGTCACGTTGGGTCAAGTAATGAAAGAAAGTAAACTTTTGGGGTCAAAATTGTAATTTTTGAAACTTGAGGGACCAATGTGTAAATTTCATAAATATAACTGAATTTCAGTAATCTTATGACTAGAAAACTCTTATTAAACTTATTATAATATAAACAAACTTATAAAAGTCATATAACTTGTCATCCATATATCAAAATCCTAACTTTCCTAAAAAGGAAACTTTTTAACATAAACTTCTAAGGAACGAAGCCACGTGAACGTGTGACCATAAAATACACTTAGATACACTTCCAATAGTCCAAGAAAATTAGCTTATCACTTGTATCTTGATCATAGGGTGCTAGGACTTGGGCTTGTTGATACTTGAAGGACCTTTGTTTGATTCTAAGGTGAGTTTTAGTGTTCCCTTTTTACTACTATTTTGAGATGAAACATGCTATGCTTGAACTAAAAGTTATTTGTGTACTATTATCCGATGGTATTATATGTTGTGGCTAATGTTAGAACCTGCACCTACTTGTATCACAATCATTAATTCTTGTGTGAACCGCTTGTTTTATATGGGTAGATCTACTTGGGGAATCCCCCACGCACAGTGCCTTCCAACATAATAGGAAGGGTACCCCATTGAGATCTTACGGGGTCGTTTGTGTCATGTGACAGGTCTTGTAAGATACTATGGTGTACCACTTAGCAGGCACGGTACACTCTTTGAGGCTCAGTTTCCCCTACGGGATAACCGGTTCAACGCAACTTTAGAAGAGGCTAGCCGGGGCTAAGTGTAGGGTTGATTGTGACCCCACAACAGTGATACCTATATTTTTAAAAATTAACTTATGGGCTCTGAAGAGTCCTTTTGTTTTCAAACTTTAAGCACTTGAACTCACCAACTTTTTAATTAACACAAATTCTTTTGAGCATGTTTCAGGTAACCCTTGATGTAAGCTTGGACTGTAATGGACTCTTAATGGATGGCCTAGTTTTGTGACCTTGAATGGCATTACTTGATTTTGAAAACATTGTTAGACATTTGGTATTGTTATGTATTAAATTTGGATAATTTCAATGTGTGTGGATTTGATGTTTGGGCAAGCCTTTCATAGCTCGGATACGTTGTTTTAATGTAATGCCATGTGATTTCTCCTTGTGTGCTTTTGAGTGGTTAGTTTCCGCTGCCATGTATATTGCTAGTCTACGACGTCCCACCCTCCTTGGGCCCGGGGTGTGACAAAAACCCAACCCTAGCCCCCACCCTCCCTCTCGGCCATGATCATCACCAAACACACTCACACCTTGCGATTTCAACCAAGAAAAAACAGTTAAGCATCTATTTTGATTGGTTCCAAGGATTACAACACGTTAACAACTTCAATTCTTGGCCATTACGTGATTAAAGGTTAGATTTTTACAAGTTTTTCATGGTTTTTGATGTTGGCCGAAACCCTAGTCGAAATTGATGCTAGAATGTTGAATTTTGATTTTTTGATGATTGTATGATGTTAGTTAGATTGTATTGATGATGGTTTACATGGATTATATGAGAAATTCGTGGCTTTGATGCATAGTTCATACCTTACTAATAATAGTAACTTTTATGCATGAACTTGATGAATTGATGATAGATTGATGATGTTGTGATGTTAATGATGTTGTATGAACGTTGGATTATGATTATTATGCAAGAAATCCATGAATCGGTCATGTAGTTCATACCTTGATATAAGTAGAAACTTTTGGATATGAGATTTGTGAATTATGATGATTTGATGATGTTGGCCGTGTCTAGATGATAGTTATGGACTTGATTAGGCAAGATGTTGGTGAATTCATGAATTATTTGGGTGTTAGGTGGATTTTGGGTGTTAATTTCCCAAAAGGGAAACTTTAATTTTGAAGATCATTGGATATTGTGAGTTATACAAGTTTGTGGTATTAGGATCATGTTAGAATGTTTCTGGATGATGTCCAATGTATTGGATTGCGTTGATTGGGTCATTTGGTTAGTTGGTGCAACTATGGGAGCATATGGGCTTCCTTGGAAAATGTGCAAGTATACATGTTATGTGCTATGATGAATTGTCATTACCGATTACTATAAGGTTAATGTTTTGATTGTATGAGTTACGTGTGGAATATTGATGGTGGGTATCATACATGCGTGCGAATCTGAGGCCCCTACCTTGTAGGATTAGCAGGGTTTAGGGTGTGTAGCTGTGAGTGGCTTCACATGGCACGTTATGAGTGACTAAACCCAATGTGTATTGTAAAGGAATCTAATTTAGAATCTGTGTTGTATGATGAATTGGATTACGTTCGTTGTATGATAACCAGGATTAGCAATGTAAGCATGATAAGCCTTATGTGTTACAATATGGTTTATGAGAATAACTTGCTTAGTAATTTGGAGTGGTTTGTTAAATTATTGGTCGTTATATTTGATCAACCAAGAACTTAATTTGACATGTCACCAACGGGTCAAACGGGTCAACTGGGTCTAATGTGTCTTGATTTCCAAAACCTTGAGTCAATATGTTTATTGAGCACTTAGGGTTGTTAAAGATTCTGTGTACACGTACTTATGTACTTACGTGTTCTAGGTGACCTCTGAAGGTTGTCTTTCCGCTCACTGTTAGCTTTTACTATTGTTCGTTTGCGCACCAGGTGAGTTCATGCCCCATTTTTTTATACACTCTCTTTTGGGGAAGATAGCATACTGGTTTATAAATGCTTTATTATAGTAAGTTGTGTATAGTGTAACATAGTGGGTTATACCATGGAAGTCCTAACACTTTTGGATCGTTAATATTGGTTTATAGCGGGAAATCTTGGGTAGTACTACTGGGTCTGACAAGCCCCACCTGTGCGACTCGAGGTCAAACGAGTGCAATATTGTCCTAAACTACTAACATCGTCACGACCTGGTATGTCGTGACGGGAGGCAAACAACGAACACAGTCAGCTTCGATCGCGAAATCACTATGGTTACTACTTGTGAATATAGACTAGCTATCTATTTTAATGCACTTCTTATGTTTTACAACTGTACTGATTTATGATTAACGCAAAACTCTTGAACTCACCAACCATCATGTTGACACTTTTAGTATGTTTTTCTCTGGTCATTTCTAGCAGCTACCCATAGGAGCACGCACATGTCAAGCATACTTCATTCAAACATTGTTCACTTTTAATTTAGCATTTACTTTCGTACTTTGGTGTGGGCGCGTGTTTTGAGCAGTTTACTTTTAGTACCTTGTGTTTGGGTTATTTACAAAACGCTTCCGCAAATATTTTAATGTTTTAAACTCTGATTTGTTTAAATGTTGCGTATAGAGTCGTTCTGAGTAACTAATGACTGAGATCCTAGTTTGTTCACACGCCTCGCGGTAAAACCCTGCACATGGAATTTGAGGGTATGACAGATTGGTATCAGAGCCATTGGTTATAGGGAACTAGGTTGCATACACACTAGACTATAACCGCGTAGTTTGTTAGTTACTCGTTACTTATCCCTTACTGTATACTTATTGGCATACACATCACGTACTTCGTAGCATGACATCGTCATCAAGAGCTCTAGGCAAGAGACCTGCATGATTTGAGTCACCTCCTCCTCCTGTACCTGATAGGGGATCAGCCATTCGCATTACCCGAGCGCCATCCTCCGCGGAACAAGAACTTCTATCCTACCTATATACACCGCATGGTTTACAGGTAGCGTGTACGAGTTGCAGCTCCTACCAGACCTAGGACTAGGTCATCGACAGCCTCTACGACACCTACCCTTCCTTCTCTAAGTATTCCTCTTAAGCAGACGGTTGCAACTTTGGTTGCTACACTGGACACTGAGCGACAGCGCATCAGAGTACTTACGGACTAGAACTCCATCTTACGTAATGAGATGCGTCAGCTGCGTTTACTGGTAGAGACACTTTAGGAGCGACTTTCTATGTCTATTGGTGGACATCATACCTTAGCTGGTAATGTTTTCGCACTTTCTGAGCGCATGTCCGCGCAAGAGCTTCACAGTGTAGGGACAGATGATAGATTGACAGAACTGGAGGCACAGCTAGCGGCACATCAGATTGCGGATGCCCCTGCACCTGGGGAAGACCCTAATGAGGAAGAACCAGAAGAAGATCTGGAGGAAGAACTGGATGAAGTCCAGAAGTTGGAAGCTTTTCTGGCAATTAAAGATGGAAGGAATCTGAGATCGAGGTTTAGACCATGAGGTCTCATGAGTTGGCGACACTTTGCCCTGGTGTGACCTACCCGCTGATCAAACGAATTGAGCTTTATTTGCTTGGCTTGGTTCCATAGATACAAAGTATGGTGACTGCTGTGAAACTCCCTACTATTCAGCAGGTTATTCGATTGGCTCACAAGCTTACTGACCAAGCGATGGAGCAGGGAAAGCTACCCAAACTGGGCGCTGTAGCAAGCATGCCTGATAGTAAACGCAAGTGGGATAACTCTGGCAATAAGGGATCTTCGTCAAACAGCCAATCTCAGCAGCATCAGCATCAACAGCAGCAAAGGAAGCTTGACAACAATCGTAACTTTAATCAGTCATCCTCCTCATCACAGGGACAAGGTGGATATGTGGGGAAATATCCTAAATGTAACCGATGCAACTATCACCACACTGGCAGGTGTGACAATATTCGATACCAGCGTTGTGGTAAGGCTGGGCACGTAGCAAAGGATTGCCGTAGTGAGTTGATGAAGAAGCATCAGCAATCACAAGAAACACCAAAAGGTTGCTTTGAATATGGAAAGGAAGGACACTACAAGAGGAATTGTCCTCAGTTGAAGAAGAACGGGAATGGTGCTAGAAATGATGGAAACAACAACAACAACAACAATAATGGCAATGGTGATAATAACGGTGGCAACAACGGTGGAGCTAAAGGGAGAGCCTTTATCATGGGTTCAGGTGAGGCTCTAAACGACCCTACTACTGTTACTGGTAAATTTCCTGTTAATGGTCGTTTTGCTACTGCATTGTTTGACACTGGAGCTGATAGAAGTTTTATCTCTACTAAGTTTAGTAGCCTCTTAAGTGATATGCCTTCTCCATTGGAATCTAAATATACAGTAGAATTAGCTGATGGTAAGCAAATTCACTTGACACACATCCTTAAGGGTTGCGAGATAGAACTTGCTGGTCATACTTTTGACATCGACCTGATGCCTATTATGCTTGGGAGTTTCGATGTGGTCGTGGGCATGGATTGGCTTTCCGAGAAGCAGGCGGAAGTCATTTTCCACGAGAAGGTTATCCGCATTCCTCTCCTGGGAGGGGAAATTCTCTCGGTCAGAGGTGATAGGTGTGGTGCAGTGATGGACATCATATCATACATGAAAGCACAGAAGTTGTTACGCAAAGGTCGCTTAGCTATATTAGCTCTTGTGACTGACAAGCAACCGAAGGAAAAGAAGAAAGAGAATACTCCGGTAGTTCGTACTTTCCAGAAGTATTTCCAGAGGATCAGCCTGGACTACCCCTTCATCATCAAGTTGAGTTCCAGATTGATTTGACCCCCTGAGCCGCTCCGACAGCGAGAGCACCTTTCCGGTTAGCTCCGAATGAACTACAGGAACTATCTGCTCAACTGTAAGAGTTGTTGGATAAAGGGTTTATCCGACCGAGATCCCCTTGGGGAGCAACTGTTCTCTTTGTCAAGAAAAAGGATGGCACATTTTGAATGTGTATCGACTACAGAGAACTGAACAAGGTTACAGTCATAACATATACCCTTTACCTCGTATAGATGATTTGTTTGATCAACTTCAAGGATCAAGCTATTATTCTAAGATTGATTTGAGGTCTGGTTATCATCAACTGAGAGTTCAAGAGGAATACATCTCGAAGACAACATTTCATACACATTATGGTCATTATGAGTTCTTGGTCCTGCCATTTGGGTTGACAAATGCACCAGCAGTATTCATGGATCTCATGAATCGTGTGTGCAAACCCTATCTTGATCGATTTGTTATTGTGTTCATCGATGACATATTGATCTATTCAAGGACTAAGGAAGAACATGAAGAGCACTTAAGTCTAATCTTGGAAATACTTAGAAAGGAGCAACTGTACGCCAAGTTTTCCAAGTGTGATTTCTTGATACGTGAAGTACAATTTCTGGGTCATATTGTTAACGAGAAAGGAATACATGTTGATCCAGCAAAGATTGAGGCAATAAAGAATTGGTCAGTTCCCAAGACGCCCGGTAAGATACGACAGTTTCTTGGACTGGCAGGATATTACCGATGTTTCATTGAAGGATTTTCTAAGATCGCTCAACCCCTTGCAACCTTGACTCATAAAGGGATAACGTATAAATGGGGTGATAGTCAGGAGCCTGCTTTTCAGTTGCTGAAACAGAAACTGTGTAGCGCACCGATATTGGCATTACCAGAGGAAGTGATGAATTTATGGTCTATTGTGATGCTTCTATCCAAGGACTTGGTTGTGTCTTGATGCAACATGATAAAGTGATAGCCTATGCTTCGAGACAACTAAAAGTACACGAGAAGAACTACACCACTCATGACTTGGAACTGGGTGCAGTAGTTTTTGCCTTGAAGATCTGGAGACATTGCTTGTACGGTACCAAGTGCACTATCTACACCGATCACAAGAGTCTTCAGCATATCTTTGAGTAAAAGGAGTTGAACATGAGGCAAAAACGCTAGGTGGAATTGTTGAATGATTATGATTATGCTATCAAATATCACCTAAGAAAGGCAAATGTAGTTGCATACGCATTGAGTAGAAAAGGAGACTGCCAAACCTCAACGAGTGTGAGCTTTGCAGCTTACGATTAGCACTCACTTGCCTGAACAAATTCGAGAAGCTTAGACAGAAGCCTTGAAAACAAAAAACATTGGGTCTGAATCTTTACTAGGAATGGACAAACAGTTTGAAGTGAAAGTGGATGGAATTTGTTACTTCATGGAAAGACCTTGGGTACCTTTGTATGGAAACCTAAGGGACTTAGTTATGAGTGAGGCTCACAAGTCTAAGTACTCTATACATCCTGGTTCAGACAAAAATGTATCATGACTTGAAGGCGCACTATTGGTGGCCTAATATGAAAGCAGACGTAGCTACGTATGTGAGCAAGTGCCTGACCTGTTTGAAAGTTAAAGTGGAATATCAGAAGTCATCTGGGTTACTACAACAACCTGAGATTCCTATGTGGAAGTGGGAACAGATTTCTATGGACTTTATTACCAAATTACCCCGGACTCCAACTAGTTGTGACATGATATGGGTGATTATGGATCGATTAACTAAATCCGCTCATTTCTTGGCAATCAAGGAGATGGATAAAATGGATAAATTAACTTGAATTTATCTGAAGGAGATAGTCTCGAGACATCGCACATCTGGCAGTCGTTACAGAAATCTTTGGGTACACGTCTAGACATGAGTACTGCTTATCATCCACAAACAGATGGGCAGCGCGAACATACTATTCAGACATTGGAGGACATGCTACGTGCTTGTGTGATTGACTTCGGGAATAACTGGGAAGTTCACCTACCATTGGTGGAATTTTCTTACATCAATAGTTATCACACCAGCATTAAGGCAGCACCGTTTGAGGCTTTGTATGGATGAAAGTGTAGATCACCGGTTTGTTGGGCGGAAATTGGTGATAGTCAGCTAACAGGCCCCGAGTTGGTGCCCGAGACTACTGAGAAGATAGTACAAATAAGGAACCGTATGGCTGCAGCACGTGACCGACAGAAAAGTTATGCAGACAAGCGACGGAAACCTTTGGAGTTTCAGGTCGGTGATAAAGTTTTACTGAAAGTCTCACCGTGGAAGGGCGTGGTTCGATTTGGTAAAAGAGGAAAGCTAAATCAGAGATACGTTGGACCATTTGAGATTCTGGGAAGAATAGACCCAGTGGCGTATCAATTAGATCTACCTGACTCGTTGAGTGGAATTCACAATGTATTTTATGTCTTAAATTTGAAAAAGTGTTTATCTAACGAGACGATGGTTGTACCACTAGAGGAAGTGCACGTAGATGAACAACTACGGTTCATTAAAGAACCAGTTGAGGTGATGGACCGAGAGGTCAAAACTCTTAAGCAAAGCAAGATACCCATAGTTAAAGTTCGTTGGAACTCAAAACGTGGACCGGAATTCATGTGGGAACGTGAGGATCAGATGAAGCTCAAGTATCCTCATTTGTTAGAAAAAACGATGTCAGTCGGCTAAGGTATTGATTAAATTTCGGGACGAAATTTCTTTCAACATGGGGATGATATGACAACCCACCCGAAACTCACTCGATTTCTTTGTGCCAATTCAGTAGACCAGTGATGTAACTAAAGCATGTAACGTAATTTTCGGGACAAAAATTCTTTCAACATGGGGATAATGTGACATCCGGTAATTTTCCGTTACCAAACTCCGTTAGTTCCGTTAGGTCTTGCATACACGTGTCGTGAGCACACACTAGTTGTCGTTGAACGTTGGTGACTTAATAATAATTAACAATGAATATCTGATAATAACTTGATTAATAATGTTGATTATTAAGTTGTGCTTATGTGGTTTATAGATTTTAAATATTATTTGTGAATTTTATCTTGTAACGTGACGACGTGTTATATTTATTGCATGTGTTTTGTAGCTATTGAAAATTATGCATGATTATTGATGTTAGTTTATAATATTTGTACTTTGTAGTTAAAAATGGTTAAAAAGTGTTAAAAAGGTCAATTTTTATAAAAAGTAGTAGATGAGGGATTAAAGGGTGATTTTAAATAAGTAAAGTTTTGACAAAACCCAACCCTAGCCCCCACCCTCCCTCTCGGCCGCGATCATCACCAAACACACACACACACCTTGCGATTTCAACCAAGAACAAACAATTGAGCATCGATTTTGATTGGTTCCAAGGATTACAACACGTTAACAACTTCAATTCTTGGCCGTTACGTGATTAAAGGTTAGATTTTTACAAGTTTTTCATGGTTTTTGATGTTGGCAGAAACCCTAGTCGAAATTGATGCTAGAATGTTGAATTTTGATTGTTTGATGATTGTATGATGTTAGTTAGATTGTATTGATGATGGTATACGTGGATTATACGAGAAATTCATGGTTTTGATGCGTAGTTCATACCTTACTAATAATAGTAACTTTTGTGCATGAACTTGATGAATTAATGATAGATTGATGATGTTGTGATGTTAATGATGTTGTATGAATGTTGGATTATGATTATTATGCAAGAAATCCATGAATTGATCATGTTAATGATATTGTATGAATGTTGTGATGTGAATTCATGAATGATTTGGGTGTTAGGTGGATTTTGGGTGTTACTTTCCCAAAAGGGAAACTTTAATTTTGAAGATCATTGGATATTGTGAGTTATACAAGTTTGTGGTATTAGGATTCTAGATGATGTCTAATGTGTTTGATTGCGATGATTGGGTCATTTGGTTAGTTGGTGCAACTATGGGAGCATATGTGCTTCCTTGGAAAATGTGCAAGTATACATGTTATATGCTATGATGAATTGTCATTATCAATTATTATAAGGTTAATGTTTTGCTTGTATGAGTGACGTGTGGAATATTGATGGTGGGTATCATACACGCGTGTGAATCTGAGGCCCCTACCTTGTAGGATTGGCAGGGTTTAGGGTGTGTAGCCGTGAGTGGCTTCACATGGCATGTTGTGAGTGACTAAACCCAATGTGTATTGTAAAAGAATCTAATTTAGAATCTGTGTTGTATGATGAATTGGATTACGTGCGTTGTATGATAACCTGGATTAGCATGAAAAACATGATAAGCCTTATGTGTTACAATGTGGTTTATGAGAATAACTTGCATAGTAATTTGGAGTGGTTTGTTCAATTATTGGTCTTTATATTTGATCAACCAAGAACTTAATTTGACATGTCACCAACGGGTCAAACGGGTCAACTGGGTCTAATGTGTCTTGTTTTCCAAAACCTTGAGTCAATGTGTTTATTGAGCATTTAGGGTTGTTAAAGATTCTGTGTACACGTACTTATATACTTATGTGTTCTAGGTGACCTCTGAAGGTTGTCTTTCCGCTCACTGTTAGCTTTTACTATTGTACGTTTGCGCACCAGGTGAGTTCATGCCTTATTTTTTTATACACTCTCTTTTGGGGAAGATAGGATACTGGTTTATAAACGCTTTATTATAGTAAGTTGTGTATCGTGTAACATAGTGGGTTATACCATGGAAGTCCTCACACTTTCGGATCGTTAATATTGGTTTATAGCGGGAAATCTTGGGTAGTACTACTGGGTCTGACAAGCCCCACCTGTACGACTCGAGATCAAACGGGTGCAATATTGTCCTAAACTACTAACAGCGTCACGACCTGGTATGTCGTGATGGGAGGCAAACAACGAACACAGTCAGCTTCGATCGCGAAATCACTATGGTTACTACTTGTGAATATAGACTAACTATCTATTTCAATGCACTTCTTATGTTTTACAACTGTACTGATTTATGATTAACGCAAACTCTTGAACTCACCAACCATCATGTTGACACTTTTAGTATGCTTTTCTCAGGTCATTTTTAGCAGCTACCCATAGGAGCACGCACATGTCAAGCATACTTCATTCAAACATTGTTCACTTTTAGTTTAGCATTTACTTTCGTACATTGGTTTGGGCGCGTGTTTTGCGCAGTTTACTTTTAGTACATTGTGTTTGGGTTATTTACAAAATGCTTCCGCAAATATTTTAAAGTTTTAAACTCTGATTTGTTTAAATGTTGCATATAGAGTCATTCTGAGTAACTAATGACTGAGATCCTGGTTTGTTCACACGCCTCGCGGTAAAACCCCGAACGTGGAATTTGAGGGTGTGACACTACACGAATGAGCCCTAAAATCAATACACTCGTGCCCGAAACTCATCGAGAACATTCCACAATCAATTTCGAACACTATTAACTCAAAAATCCACCGAATCAATCAAAATGGCAATTGTGGATTCAAAGAATACTTTATTACCATCTAGGCAAGGAAACCAAGTGTAAAGAAACAAGAAACTACTTATGTTTTCTTTTTAAAATTAAGTTATGGATTGTAAAGAGTCCTTTTGTTTTTGAACTTTAAGCACTTGAACTCACCAACTTTTTAGTTGACACAAAATCTTTTTGCGCATGTTTCAGGTAACCCTTGATGAAGCCTGGATTGTAATGGATTATTAATGGATGGCTTAGTACCGTGACTACAAATGGTATTACTTAATTTTGAAAACATTATTAGACATTCGGAATTGTTGTGTAATAAATTTGGTTAATTTACAATGGGTGTGGATTTAATGTTTGGGCAAGACTTTCATAGCCCGAATATGTTGTTTTAATGTAATACCATGTGATTTCCCTCCTTGTGTGCTCTTGAGTGGTTAGTTTCCGCTGCCATGTGTTTTGCTGATCTGCGACGTACCACCCTCCTTGGGCCTTGGGTGTGCTCGATTAGTATTAGAGCCACAGGTTGTAGAGAAGTCAGGAATACCTTAGTAGACCCTAGGCTAGAACCCTGATGCCCTAGGACTGTCCTTGTTTTGGAATGTGTTGATAGTAGGTCGGGTAAATTGATGATTACACTTGATCAACATAATCATGAATTTACCGGACGTGTGAATTCCGGCACGATCCCCTAATTGGTGATAAAATCTTTCTCCCAAGTAGAAAATGTTTTTGTGTGGTCTGAACTGTGTCTTCATACCTATTGTAACCTGTATTATTACTGATTTTAGATACTATTAACATCATTACTGCTGTAACTACTATTATGAGATACTAACATTACTATTATCGTGAACTATGGGAAACCAAATTACTCATGATGATTTTACAGGAACTCGAGACTCATGGCTAACAACGGTAAAGCGCCTGCATTCCCTACCGACGAGACTGCCCCAGTGGGAAGACTCAGGAGGGCAACATCCCCATCGCAGTGTGAGGAGTACATGATGAGATGCAGCCATCTAGGACAGATATCGGTGACATCCGACGACACGGAGCCATCGGAGGAATCTTCCCCGACATTCCAGGAGAGGAGCCAGACCCGCTCTCATTCACCGCACGTCACTGCACCCGCACATTCACCTATCCCGCCTATCACAAGAGTACTTGACCTGGAGCTTCTGTTTCATTCAGGATGCCGCCTCCTCCACCTCCTCCTATGACAGCTCCCGCACCGACGCCTCCGATGAGGGGACCGCCCAGACGCTAACCCTAGGATGAGTACTGGATGCCTCCCAGGCGTAGCTTGTATGACGGCCCGAGTGTCTTAGCTGGAGACCCCTACTCCCAATCCAGTCGTCGAGAAAGCGATTTTGGTCCATCTGACCCTACACTGAGTGAGATACTTTGGACCATCCAGCGTCACGAGCTGACCCTGTAGCATGGCATATGGACCTCGCAGTCTGCCCAGTTCCAGGCATTGATGGCGTCCCAGGGTGTCCAATGCTTGGAACAAGAACATAAGAAAAAGGGGTCGGGCTAGTTTGGGTGGTTGAAGAGGAAATGGCAGTAATGATGGTATGATACTCAATTATTTGGAAGATACTACTATTTTGAGAAACCATTTATCTATTTCAGACACTATGACTTTTATTTGGAGGTGATGGCACCTTCCAACTTATAATACCATGAGACTATTAACATTTTGCTTGTTGGATGCTACAATTATCTATGCATGATTTTCTTTTGTGATAATACCTTATCTATTGCAAGTTGTCTAATGGAATGTACAATAGTATATCTAGGGAACTATTTGATTGCCCCTTAAAATGTTAATTAACTTTATAAAATTGGAATGAAACTATGTATGACTTATAATGTATTTTGGGAACCCTCATGTGTTTGGTGATGCGACCTTTAGGAGTCGAATCGATGTAGCGAGATACTTGAAACAAATCTTATAAGACACTAAATGAGTTTATCTATGTTGACACCAGAATGCCTCCTATACGTGGAATGCATGGGGGAAGGAATAGGGGTGTTGGACGCATCGGGAACCAGGTTGGAAATCGACCACCTACCCCACCAAGGACCACCCATGAAGAAAATGCCAATGATGAAAGGATCACCAATCTAGTGGCCCAGCAAATCGCCAATGCTATCCCCACCATCATAGCCCAAATAAACGCAGACCGGGAAAATACAACCAGAAATGAAGAACCTGGAAACAATGAGGGTAACACCGAGGATGCTGAGGAAATAAGAACCGGGTGTTCTTACAAAACATTTATGGCGTGCAAACCAAAAGACTTCTACGGCATCGAGGGTGCGATTGATACTTACCGATGGTTAGACGAGATCGAGGTCGTACTGGATATCAGCGAGTGCAAAACTGAGCACATGGTCAGGTTCGCCTCCCAATCTCTAAAATGGTCAGCCTTGGAGTGGTGGAAGACCGTCGTTCAGCCACGAGGCAGAAATGCTGCCGGTCGCATGAAATGGTCGGAGTTTAGAGAATTGATGACCAGCAAGTACTGCCCAATAAATCAACTAGAGAAGCTAGAAGCTGAATTTCTGAGCTTGGAAATGAAAGGCTCAAATTACACTGAATACATCAATCGGTTCTCAGCTCTGTCCCGACTAGTACCCACTTGGTGACACCTGAATCAAAAGTTGTAGCCCGTTTTATCTGGGGACTGCATCCTAGAGTTCGGGGCATGGTCCGATCTGCCAGGCCTGTAACCCTCCAAGCGGCAGTTGATCTTACCGGTAGCTTGACGGACGACTTGATGACTAGTGCCCCACTTGGTGACACCTGAATCAAAAGGTGTAGCCCGTTTTATCTGGGGACTGCATCGCAGAGTTTGGGGCATGGTCCGATCTGCCAGGCCTGTAACCCTCCAAGCAGCAGTTGATCTTACCGGTAGCTTGACGGACGACTTGATTAGGGCTGGTTAGACAAAACAGGGGAAGATTGAGGACAAGAAGAATGTGATGGGCGAGAAGAAAAAGTGGTTTGATGCAAAGAGGGCTTTTGGCAATAGCGGTAGCTCAAGCAGGAGGGCTGGCGAAGGGACAAGATGTGATGATCAGGGGGCAAGAGCCCGAAAATTGTACTTAGGTACGAGCCCTTTTTGTAACAAGTGCAAACTACACCACCAAGGAGAATGCAACCCGATGCCTTGCTTCAGTGCAAGCAAACCGGTCACCTGATTAAAGATTGTACGTATGAGCCCGGGAAGCAATGTTATGTTTGCGGGGATCCAAGACACATGCGGAACAAGTGTCCCAAGCTAGCGAGGGATAAGGACGCCAGGCCTAACAAGCCCAAAGGAAGAGCGTTCGTAATGGATCCCAATGGTGCCGGTAAGGATCCTGACGTGGTTAACGGTACGTTTCTCATAAATAACCACCCTGCTACTGTTTTATTTGATACTGGAGCAACAAGTAGTTTTGTTTCTACTACCTTTAGGCCTTTGATTGATTTGGAAGCTTGTACCCTAGCCGATGCATACACGGTAGAATTAGCTGACGACAAGATAGTAGAAACCAATGAAATGATCAAAGACTGCATGATAGAATTAGAGGGTAATTCATTTAAAATAGACTTGATGCCTATAACATTGGGAGGATTTGATGTGGTCGTGGGAATGGATTGGTTAGCTAAATATAAGGCTGAAATTGTATGTGGTGAGCGTTTACTTAGAATACCTCTAATTGATGGAAGTACACTAACAGTCCACGGTGATAGAAGCAACACGTTGTACCCCATGATATCCCACCTAAAGGCTACCAAGAGTCTCCACAAGGGATGCTCCGCTTTCATAGTCTATATGATGAAACCAAGAGAAGAAAAGAGAATTGAAGATATAGCGGTTGTGGCTGAGTACCCGAAAGTATTTCCCGAGGACCTACCGGGACTCCCTCCGACTAGAAAGGTCGAATTTCAAATAGACTTAGTGCCTGGTGCCGCACCAGTGGCCAAGGCACCTTACCGACTCACTCCACCCGAGATGAAGGAGCTAATGGTACAAATCCAGGAATTGCTGGATAAAGGATTCATTCGACCAAGTGTTTCTCCGTGGGGTGCACCAGTAGTATTTGTTAAAAAGAAGGATGGAACCCTATGAATGTGTATTGACTATCATGAGTTGAACAAGCTTATAATCAAGAATCGCTATCCTCTCCCAAGAATCGATGACTTGTTCGATCAATTACAGGGAGCCAGCTATTTCTCCAAGATAGATTTAAGATCGGGATACCATCAACTAAAGATAAGGGAAGAAGACATACCCAAGACAGCCTTCAGGACTAGGTATGGACACTATGAGTACTTAGTCATGCCCTTCGGACTGACTGATGCACCTGCGGCATTTATGGACCTCATGAACCGAGTATGTCGGCGGTATCTAGGCAAGTTCGTGATTGTATTTATTGACGATATTTTGATCTACTCCCATAGCAAGGAAGAGCATGAGAAGCACCTTAGACTAATTCTTGAGTTGCTCAAGAATGAGCAGTTATATGCAAAGTTCTCCAAATGTGAGTTTTGGATGCGCGAAATCCAGTTTCTAGGACATGTGGTGAACAAAGAAGGTATTCAAGTAGATCCAACAAAAATAGAAGCCATTAAAAACTAGAAGATTCCTGAAACTCCTACCGAGATAAGGCAATTTCTTGGTTTGGCGGGATACTATAGGAGGTTCATCAAGGATTTCTCGCGAATTGTTCAGCCATTAACCGCACTAACCAAAAAGAATACAGCCTTCATATGGGAAAAGCTACAGAATAAGGCATTTATGATGCTCAAGGAGAAGTTGTGCAGTGCACCTATCCTTGCCCTACCAAAAGGCGTTGATGATTTCGTAGTCGATTGCGACGCCTAGCGTCAGGGGCTGGGGTGTGTATTGATGCAGCGAGACAAGGTGATTGCTTACGCGTCTAGATTGTTGAATGAGCATGAGAGAAGCTACACTACTCATGATCTAGAACTGGGTGCCGTGGTGTTTGCGCTCAAAATATGGAGACACTATCTCTACGGTACCAAATGCGTCATTTACACCGATCACAAAAGTTTGCAACACATTCTGGATCATAAAATGTTAAATATGCGCCAAAGAAGGTGGGTAGAATTGTTGAGCGATTATGAATATGAGATTCGTTACCATCCAGGTAAGGCCAATGTAATGGCGGATGCATTGAGTAGAAAGGAAAGGGAAAAACCCCTTCGCGTCCGTGCCTTAAGAATGAGCGTGTATACTAGTCTTATCGCTAGATTAAAAGAAGCACAAAAGAGAGCCCTGAAAGAGGACAAGCTAACTGAGGAGATGCTAACGGAAATGGAAAGACGTCTAGAAGTGAGTAATGACGGATTGTATAAGCATGAGGGAAGGACTTGGGTACCGAAACATGGAAGAATTAGAGAGATAGTCCTAGATGAAGCCCACAAATCCAGATATTCGGTTCATCCGGGAAGTGACAAGATGTATCAAGACTTAAAGACTCTCTTCTGGTGGGCCGGGTTAAAGAAATCCATTGCCACCTATGTGGGGAAATGTCTGACGTGTGCAATGGTAAAAGCCAAAAACCAGAAGCCATCAGGAACCTTACAACAGCCCGATATCCCTGAATGGAAATGGGATAACATTACGATGGATTTTGTTACAAAGTTGCCAAGAACCTCTCGAGGGCATGATGCAATCTGGGTAATAGTGGATAGGCTTACCAAATCAGCTCACTTCCTACCTATTCGAGAAGATTACGGTTTACCGAAGCTAGCGCGACTATACATCGATGAAATAGTAACAAGACATGGAGTGCCACTATCAATTATCTCAAACCATGATAGTCGCTTCACTTCACGATTTTGGAAGTCTCTCCAACAGGCTTTGGGGACCCGTCTTGACCTAAGCACTGCATACCACCCTCAAACTGATGGACAAAGTGAAAGAACCATTCAGACTCTAGAGGACATGTTAAGAGCTTGCACGATTGACTTCGGTGGAAGTTGGGATAACTCCTTCCTCTAGTGGAGTTTTCCTACAATAATAGTTACCACGCAAGTATAAAAGTAGCTCCGTATGAAGCGCTATATGGTAGAAAATGTCGGTCACCATTAAGCTGGAATGAGATCGGTGATAGCCAAGCAATGGGACCAGATATCATGATGGAAACCACAGACAAGGTATTTAAGATTAAGGAACAACTGAGAGCAGCCAGAGATCGTCAGAAGAAATATGCGGATAGAAGACGAAGGCCCTTGGAATTTCAAGTGGGTGATAAAGTGATGCTAAAAGTCGCACCATGGAAGGGCATAGTTAGATTTGGAAGGAAGGGCAAGCTAAGCCCAAGATACATTGGACCATTTGAAATTTGTCAAAAATTGGCCCAGTAGCATATCAATTGAGGCTACCTCAAGATTTGAGTTACATACATGACACTTTTCATGTGTCTAACTTAAAGAAGTGTCTCGTAAACAAAGCCTTGGATTTACCATTGAAGGATGCCAAAATTACTAACAAGTTGAAATTTGTGGAGGAGCCCATAGAGATTACTGACTGAATAGTCCAGAAACATAGACGATGTCGTATACCCAAGGTTAAAGTGAGATGGAAATCTAGGCGAGGACCAGAGTTCACATGGGAACTAGAAGATGAGATGACAAAGGAGTATCTGCACCTCTTTAAGCCCACCCATTCAGAATCTAATCGAAGCTAAAATTTGGAGATGAAATTTCCCACACCGACTCCTAGGTCCAACTTTAACTTTAATTTTTATTCGACATTATTTTCATTCTTATTATTTATCACACCCTCAAAATCCACGTGCGGGGTTTTACCGCGAGGCGTGTGAACAAACTAGGATCTCAGTCATTAGTTACTCAGAACGACTCTATATGAACTTACAACCAAAATCAGAGTTTAACTTTAAAATGATGTAGGAGCGTTTAATAAATATGAAAACCAGAATAATATAACACAATGTAAACATTCGCAAACACGCGCCCAACGTTATGCAAAACAAATACATAAATGCTTAACAACCAAAACCAACGAAAGGGTTCCAACAATGCTGACATCTACAACGCTGACCCGTGAATGTGCACCTATGCAATAGTAACTTCAACTTGAGAATAGCATACTAAAAGAGTCAACACAATGGTTGGTGAGTTCAAGAGTTTTAGTAAAACATAACTGTATCAGTATAAAATATAAAAGTACAATATAAGAGTGCATGAATTAGATACCAAGTCTATTTACACAAGTAATAATCATAGTGATTTCGCGATCGAAGCTTACTGTGTTTCGTTTGTTGCCTCCCGTCATGACTTACCAGGTCGTGACAATGTTTACGTTAGGACAAAATTGCACCCATTTGACCTCGAGTCGCACAGGTGGGGCTCGTCAGATCCAGTAGTACTACCCAAGATTTCCCGCTAGTTACCATTATTAACGATCCGAAAGTGTGAGGACTTTTATGGTATTCAACACTATTTCATACTATATACATCTTATAATAATAAAGCATTTGTAAGTCAGTATGCTATCTCCCCGAGAGTGTATAAAAGAGTGGGGCATGAACTCACCTGGTATGCACACGAATGATATAAAAGCTAACTTGAAAGGGAGAGGAAAGACAACCTTCAGAGGTTACCTAGAACACGCAAGTACATGAGTACGTGTACACAGAACCATAACAACCCTAAGTGCTCAATAACACATTGAGCAAAGGTTTTAGAAAAACAAGACACATTTGACTCAGTTGACCCGTTTGACCCGTTGGTGACATATTAATTGAAATTCCACTTAATCAAGCATAACAGTTCATCATACATGGTTATCATAAAAGTTGTTCACGTATGTCATTTCATCAACCACTTGTTCTATCTAGATCATCATACTACTAGATTATCATACAACTCATGCGAATCTCAAGTAGTCAACATACTCAATACAATTACAATCACATCACAACTAGTACATCATACATAAAGTCTAATCATGCACAACATGCCATGTGAAACCACTCACGACTTCACACCCTAAACCCTGCCAATCCTACTAAGTAAGGGCCTCAGATTCGCATGCGTGTATGACGATCACCATCACATTATTCAACAAGATTCATACCAACCAAAATATCTAACAGTGATCTATTACAATCCCAAACATGATCCTATAATCACCCAACACAATCCATCACCATGTATAACCACTAAGAGAGCAAATCTCCAAATAACCGAACAAGCATCCATATGACCCAACTAATCCATTCCACCACATTAGACACCATCAATGAACATTCTAACATGATCCTAACGTTGCAAACATGCCCAATTCATCATATCTAAGATTCTATGCAATTAAAGTTTCCCTTTCGGGCAAGTACATCCCAAAATCTATCCAACACCCAATACATTCTTGAATTCATTAACAATATACCAATTCAAGCTCATATCTTTCATTTAAACATGTTCAACACCATCAAATCATCACAGTTCATAAAACCCATATCCAAAAGTTTCTACTTTTAGTAAGGTATGAACTACATTAACAATTCTTGGATTTCTAGCATAATCATCATCATTCTAACATTCATACAACATCATAAACACCATATCATCATCAATTCATCATCAAATCACCAACTTCATGCAATAAAGTTACTATTAATAGCAATGTATGAACAACGCATCAAAATAGCAAATTTCTTGTACAATCCACGTAAACTATCATCAATACAATCTAGCTAACATCACACATTTATCAAACAATCTAAACTTCGACTTTCAAGCATCAATCTCGAACTCGGGTTTCGGACATAACAACAAACCATGAAAACCCACAAAAAACTAACCTTTAATCACGTATTGAACAAGAATTGATGTTTCTAACATGTAATAATCCTTGAAATCGATCCAAATTGATGTACAATTGCTTGTTCTTGGCTGAAATCGTAGGTTTGTGTGTGTTTGATTGTGTGTCATGGCCGATGGGTGTGTGGGGGCTAGGGTTGGGTTTTTTTTATTTAATTTATCAATATTACCACTTAAACCCCTATAGTTTTACATTTTATTAAAACTATGCTTTTAATTACTTTTTAAAAGATTTAACTTACTAATATAAACATTATTAATTAACAATAATAATCATATGCATTATTTTCACTAGCAACAAAATACACGAATTAAATACACACGTTTCACGTTACGCGATAAAATTCACAAATAATATTTAGATCGCATAAGCACAACTAATAACCAACATTATTAGTTAAATAATTATCTGTTTATCATTATTAATTATTATTAAGTCACCAACGTTCAACGACAACTAGTGTGTGCTCACGACACGTGTATGCAAGACCTAACGGAACTAACGGAGTTTGGTAATGGAAAATTACCGGATGTCACATTTTTAATGTTATTCTCTTCTTATGTGATAATTGATTCATGTTTAGTTGCCTTATAAGATTTCATTATATCTTGCCTTAGTCTAGAAATTATTAAGCGATCCTAGAAAAAAGTAGTAAATCTATGCTAGAAATTAAAATTTTAATTAAAACAAATAATATGTGTGTACACAATACATATTCACGGCACACACACACACACATATATATGTAATCTTACACTTAAAAACTTATAAAGCTAATACTACCAATAACTACACTACACAATCAACTTACACTACAATTTAAACTTTACAAAAAAATAATAATAAAAAATAACCGCCCACACACCCAATCTCAGCCGCCCTCCCCTTCCCCAATCACCACCCTTCTTGAAACCTACAAACCCACTAACCCACACTTCCACCTCTCTTCCCCATACATGCAACATTCACTCTCATCCTCCTCCTCCCTCTCTAACTCACGAATTCTCTCCCTCCCCTCTTCAAAAATCTGCAATTCTTCTCTATTCTAGCCAAGAAATTCAAAGACCAACTCCATCCCAACGTCAACCAAGAGCAAACCAAGCTAGAAGATGAACTAAAGTGTGTTTTTACACAAGGTTCTTGCAAAATCCAGAAAGTTTCATCTTAAGCTCATGATTCTACAGACCTCATACTCATCAAATAATTCCAAAATCACGAAACACCTTGAGTGTAAGCATCTATATACCCGAAACAAAGCTATTTCTTGAGCTTTCTTCATTTTTCTACCATGAAATCTCACTTTTCTTGTTCACAGCAGAAAGTTGCGGCCATATCACTATTTTTGTGAGACTCGCAACTTCAAGAAGGTATATTTTAATGAGTGTTCATGAACCATGGGTTGGTGCATATGATTTCAACCCGAAAACCCTCTTTTTCGTGTGTTTTACCACCAATAACCCACTTGTTTTGAAAGACCCATCAACCAATGTTAAAACCTGCTCCAAAACAGTTTATTAACATCATTATAATCTGGATTAAAAGTTACAAAAAAGGTTGGTAATGTTTATGCTCAAACTATGATGATTACACATGTACAAATGTTGTAAAACACCCTCTAAAATGCAACAATGATGCTAGTTATGCTCAAATCCGTGAGTTTATGTTTGTTCCAGGAGTTTGGTGATAATAATATTATAAAATTTGTGATAGTTGTTCAATGGGTATATTGGGGTGGTATTATGGACTACATGGGTGTATTTTAGTGACCCGAAAAGGTGGTGAAATTCTCAAAATGGCTAAAACTTAATAACTTACAACTTTTAAAACCTCCAGGCCCTAAAATAAGTATTTTAGTATTAAAAACCGAATTTGGTGAATTTTTGGGTTAATATGTAATTTCTATGAATTTATTTAATAAAAATAAACATAAACCGGGAGATTTTTGGATAAAATATTAAAAAATAGTGTAACAAGCCTAAGACCACTAAATAAATATTATTTCAGTAAGTTAGAAGACCTCAAAGTGAAATCTTGGTGGAAAATTGAATGAAAGTGGGTTAGAGTGTTCGGTTTCGGGTAAAAACGGGTTTTAACGGGTTAGTTTAAAAAAATGGACTTTTTGCTCAAATAACCCCAAAAATACTATTAAAAAATATTATGATCTTGGTTAGAAGCCCTTAAAATGTTATACTTGAGGTCATAGGTTGAAATTAAGAGATCTAAAACAAGATGCTTAAATTAACGGTTTTACCATAACAGGTAACCTGAATTTTGTGTTTTAAACCTCTCAAGTTAAAATCTGGAAATATTAAGTTAAAACAGGACTAAAAAGTAATATAACAACCCCTAGGAACTAATAAGGGCCATATTGGGTCAAGTAATGAAAGAAAGCAAACTTTTGGGTCAAAATTGTAAATTTTGAAACTTGAGGGACCAAAGTGTAAATTTCGTAAATATAACTAAATTTCAGTAATATTATGACTAGAAAACTCTTATTAAACTTATTATAATATAAACAAACTTATAAAAGTCATATAACTTGTCATCCATATCAAAACCTAACTTTCCTAAAAAGGAAACTTTTTGACACAAACTCCTAAGAAACGAAGCCACGAGAACGTATGACCATAAAATACATTTAGATACACTTCCAATAGCCTAAGTGCATTAGCTTACTACTTGTATCTTGATCATAGGATGCTAGGACTTGAATCTTTTCTGTGACTAAAGAACTATTGAGTTACCTAAGGTGAGTTTTAGTGTTCCCTTTTTACTACTATTTTGGGATGAAACATGCTATGTTTGAACTAAAAGTTATTTGTGTACTATTATGTGATGCTATTATATGTTGTGGCTAATGTTAGAACCTGCACCTACTTGTATCATAATCATTAATTCTTGTGTGAACCGCTTGTTTTATATGGGTAGATCTACTTGGGGAATCCCCCACGCACAGTGCCTTCCTACATAATAGGAAGGGTACCCCACTGAGATCCTACGAGATCATTTATGTCATGTAATAGGTTTTATAAGATACTATGGTGTACCACTCAGCAGGTATGGTACACTCTTTGAGGCTCAGTTTCCCCTATGGGATAACCGGTACAACACAAGTTTAGAAGAGGCTAGCCGGGGCTGAGTGCAGGGTTGATTGTGACCCCACAACAGTGACACTTATGTTTTCTTTTTAAAATTAACTTATGGATTCTAAAGAGTCATTTTTTTTTTAACTTTAAGCACTTGAACTCACCAACTTTTTAGTTGACACAAAATCCTTTTGAGCATGTTTCAGGTAACCCTTGATGAAGACTGGATTGTAATGGACTCTTAATGGATGTCTTAGTACCGTGACTACAAATGGCATTACTTAATTTTGAAAACATTATTTGACATTCGGAATTGTTGTGTAATAAATTTGGATAATTTACAATGGGTGTGGATTTGATGTTTGGGCAAGACTTTCATAGCCCGAATATGTTGTTTTAATGTAATGCCATGTGATTTCCCTCCTTGTGTGCTCTTGAGTGGTTAGTTTCCACTGCCATGTGTTTTGCTAATCTGCGACGTCCCACCCTCCTCGGGCCCGGGGTGTGACAACTGAACACACCCGTGAACCAATCTAATCGTATCTGATTACAATCATCATTGATTTCACACTAATTAAACATAAATGGAACATAGTATCTACTGTATAAATCGAAACCAAACCCGAACACGAAGCCACAAGAATGAGCGCTGAATTCGATACACTCGTGCCCGAAACTCATCGAGAACATTCCACAACCAACTTCGAACTTTATTACCTCAAAAATCCTTTGAATCAATCAAAATGAAAATTGTGGATTCAAAGAATACTTTATTACCATCTAGGCAAGGAAACCAGTGTAAAGAAACAAGAAACTACTTGTATTCACTCAAAAATAATCGAAAATCGAATTACACTGGCGGAATGAAAGTAATCACTCGTCAAACAAGAAAAGCAATACGCAATCGATGAAAAAGATGTCAAATCAAGGTAACATGATTCAGTTAATAAGATTTACTTGTATTTTAATCCAAATTGTGCAACTACAAATTGGTGTATCAAAATATTCATGAAAGCTCCAATGCTAAATCAGAACAGAACTAGTTATACAAAAACTTTAAACAACAATAATCAGACCTCAAACAAGAAACATAATGCATGATCGATGACAAAGAAGTCAAATCAAGGTAACATGATTAAGTAAATAAGATTTACTTGTATTTTAATCAAAATTGTGCAACTATAGATTGGTGTATCAAAGTATTCACGAAAGCTTAAATAACTAAATCGGAAGGGAACTTATCATACAAAAACATTTAACAACAACAGTTCTCGCATGGATAGTATTTTGCTTTTCATAAAAACCTCCAATGTTATGGAGTTTTGATTCTCAAGCCTTCTGAACACACTCGTTAACCAATCTAATCATATCTGATTAGAGTCATCATTGGAATAAGACTAATCAATCATAAATGGAACATAGTATCTATTTTATAAATCGAAACCAAAACCGAACACGAAGCCACATGAATGAGCCCTAAAATAAATATACTCGTGCCCAAAACTCATCGATAACATTCCACAACCAACTTCAAACACTATTACCTCAAAAATCCACTGAATCAATCAAATTGAAAACTGTGGATTCAAAGAATACTTTAGTACCATCTAGGCAAGGAACCGGGTGTAAAGAAACAAGAAACTACTATTATTATCTCAAAAAGAATCAAGAATCAATTTACACAGGCCGAATGAATGTAATCAGACATCAAACAAAAAACGCAATGCGTGATCGATGAAAAAGAAGTCAAATCAAGGTAACACGATCAAGTAAATAAAATTTACTTGTATTGTAATCAAAATGGTACAACTACAGATTGGTGTATCGAAGTATACACGAAAGGTTAAATAACTAAGTCGGAAAGAAACTACTCATACAAAAACATTAAACAACAATAGTTCTATCATGGATAGTTTTTTTGCTTTTCGTAACAACCTCCAATGGTCTAGTGTTTTGATTCTCAAGCCTTCTGAACACACTTGTGAACCAATCTAATCATATCTGATTACAATCATCAACGGAATCACACTAATTAATCATAAATGGAACATAGTATCTACTGTATAAATCAAAACCAAAACCAAACACGAAGCCACACGAATGAGCCCCAAAATCAATACACCCGTGCCCGAAACTCATCGAAACATTCCACAACCAACTTTGAACACTATTACCTCAAAATCCTTTGAATCAATCTACATGAAAATAGTGGAATCAAAGAATTTTTTAGTATCATCTAGGTAAGGAACCCAGTTGTAAAGAAACAAGAAACTACTTTTATTATCTCAAAAAGATTCGAGAATCAAATTACACATGCAGAATGAAAATAATCAGACGTCAAACAAAAAACGCAATGCATGATCGATGAAAATGAAGTCAAATCAAGGTAACACGATAAAGTAAATAAGATTTACATGTTTTTGAATCAAAATGGTACCACTACAGATTGGTGTATCAAAGTATTCATGAAAGGTTAAATAACTAAATCGGAATGGAGCTAGTCATACAAAAATATTAAACAACAAAAGTTCTATCATGGATAGTTTTTTTGCTTTTCGTAACAACCTCCAATGGTCTAGTGTTTTGATTCTCAAGCCTTTTGAACACACTTGTGAACCAATCTAATCATATCTGATTACAATCATCAACGGAATCACACTAATTAATCATAAATGGAACATAGTATCTACTGTATAAATCAAAACCAAAACCAAACACGAAGCCACACGAATGTGCCCCAAAATCAATACACCCATGCCCGAAACTCATCGAAACATTCCACAACTAACTTTGAACACTATTACCTCAAAAATACTTTGAATCAATCTAAATGAAAATAGTGGATTCAAAGAATTCTTTAGTATCATCTAGGCAAGAAACCCGGTTGTAAAGAAACAAGAAACTACTTTTATTATCTCAAAAAGAATCAAGAATCAAATTACACATGCAGAATGAAAATAATCAGACGTCAAACAAAAATCGCAATGCATGATCGATGAAAATGAAGTCAAATCAAGGTAACACGATAAAGTAAATAAGATTTACATGTTTTTGAATCAAAATGGTACCAATACAGATTGGTGTATCAAAGTATTCATGAAAGGTTAAATAACTAAGTCGGAATGGAACTAGTCATACAAAAATTTTAAACAACAAAAGTTCTATCATGGATAGTTTTTTTGCTTTTCGTAACAACCTCCAATGCTATGGAGTTTTGATTCTCAAGCCTTCTGAACACACTCGTGAACCAACCTGATTATATCTGATTATAATCATCATCGGAATCATACTAATTAATCATAAATGGAACATAGTATCTATTGTATAAATCAAAACCAAAACCAAACACGAAGCCACACGAATGTGCCCTAAATTCAATACACTTGTGCCCGAAACTCATCGAGAACATTCCACAACCAACTTCGAACACTATTACCTTAAAATCCATTGAATCATTCCAAATGGCAATTGTGGATTCAAAGAATACTTTATTACCATCTGCACAAGGAAACTGGGTGCAAAGAAACAAGAAACAATTCGTATTCACTCAAAAAGAATAAATCTAATCATATCTGATTATAATCATCATTGGAATCACACTAATTAAACATAAATGGAACATATTATCTATTGTATAAATCGAAACAAAAAATGACACAAAACCACACGAATGAGCCCTAAAATGATTAAACTTGTCCTCAAAACTCATCGAGAACATTCCACAACCAACTTCAAACACTATTACTTCAAAAATCTGCCGAATCAATCAAAATAACAACCGCGGATTCAAATAATACTTTATTACCATCTAGACAAGGAAACCGGTTGTAAAGAAACAAGAAACTACACATATTCACTCAATAAGATTCGAGAATCAAATTACACTGGTGGAATGAAAGTAATTAGATGAAAAACAAGAAACGCAATGCATGATTGATGTAAAAGAAGTCATATCAAGGTAACATGATTAAATAAATAAGATTTACTTGTATTTTAATCAAAATTGTGCAACTACAGATTGGTGTATCCAAGTATTCAAGGAAGCTTAAATAACTTAATCAAAAAGGAACTTATCATACAAAAACATTAAACAACAATAGGTTCTCGCATGGATAGTATTTTGCTTTTCGTAACAACCAACAATGCTATGGACTTTTGATTCTCAAGCCTTCTGAACACACTCATGAACTAATGTAATCATATCTGATTACAATCATTATTAGAATCACACTAATTAATCATAAATGGAACATAGTATCTAATGTATAATTCAAAACCAAAACCAAACATGGAGCCACACAAATGAGCCTTAAATTCAATGCACTCGTGCCAGAAACTCATCGAGAACATTCCAGAACCAACTTCGAACACTATTACCTCAAAAATCCTTTGAATCAATCAAAATGATAACTGTGGATTCACAGAATACTTTATTACCATCTAGGCAAGGAAACCTGGTGTAAAGAAACAAGAAACTACTCGTAGTCACTAAAAAAGAATCGAGAATCAAATTCAACTGGCGGAATTTAAGTAATCAGACGTCAAACATGAAAGGCAATGCATGATCAATGAAAAAGAAGTCAAATCAAGGTAACACGATTAAGTAGATTTACTTGTATTTTAATCAAAGTTATGCAACTACCGATTGGTGTATCAAAGTATTCACGAAAGCTTAAATAACTAAATTAGAAAGGAACTAGTCATACAAAAAACAACAATAGTTCTATCATGGATAGTTTTTTTTCTTTTCGTAACAACCTCCAATGCTATAGAGTTTTGATTCTAAAGCCTTCTGAACACACTCGTTAACCTATCTAATCATATCTGAATACAATCATCATCGGAATCACACTAATTAAACATAAATGGAACATTGTATCTATTGTATTAATTGAAACCAAAACCGAACATGAAGCCACAAGAATAAGCCCTAAAATCAATACACTCATGCCCGAAACTCATTGAGAACATTCCATAACCAACTTCGAATACTATTACCTCAAAAATCCTTTGAATCAACCAAAATGAAAATTGTGGATTCACAGAATACTTTATTACCATCCAGGTAAGGAAACCAGGTGTAAAGAAATAAGAAACTCCTCGTATTCACTCAAAAAAATCAAGAATCAAATTACACTGGCGGAATGATTGTAATCAGACGTCAAACAAGAAACGCAATGCATGATCGATGAAAAAGAAGTCAAATCAAGGTAACACAATTAAGTAAATAAGATTTACTTTTATTTTAATCAAAATGTGCAACTATAGATTGGTGTATCAAAGTATTCATGAAAGATTAAATAACTAAATCTAAAAGGAACTTGTCATACAAAAACAATAAACAACAATAGTTCTCGCATGGATAGTATTTTGATTTTCGTAACAACCTCCAATGCTATGGAGTTTTGATTCTCAAGCCTTCTGAACACACTCGTTAGCCAATCTAATCATTTCAGATTACATTCATCAATGGAATAACACTAATCAATCATAAATGGAACATAGTATCTATTGTATAAATCGAAACAAAAACCAAACACAACGCCACATGAATGAGCCCTAAAATTAATACACTCGTGCCAAAAACTTATTGAGAACATTCCACAACCAACTTCGAACACTATTACCTCAGAAATCCACCGAATCAATCAAAATGGCAATTGTAGATTCAAAGAATACTTTATTACAATCTAGGAAAGGAAACCGGTTGTAAAGAAACAAGACAATACTTGTATTCACTAAAAAAGAATCAAGAATCAAATTACACTCGCGGAATGAAAGTAATCAGACGTCAAACAAGAAAAGCAATGCGTGATCGATAAAAAAGAAGTCAAATCAAGGTAACACGATTTAGTGAATAAGATTTACTTGTATTTTAATCAAAGTTGTGCAAGTACAGATTGGTGTATCAAATTATTCACAAAATCTTAAATAACTAAATCGAAAAGGAACTAGTCATACAAAAATGTTAAACAACAATAGTTCTATCATGGATAGTTTTTTTGCTTTTCGTAACAACCTCGAATGCTATGGAGTTTTGATTCTCAAGCCTTCTGAACACACTCGAGAATAAGTCTAATCATATCTGTTATAATCATCATCGGAATCACACTAATTAAACATAAATGGAGCATATTATCTATTGTATAAATCGAAACAAAAACCAAACACGAAGTCACACGAATGAGCCCTAAAATCATTACACTCGTCCCCGAAACTCATCGAGAACATTCCACAACCAACTTCGAACACTACTACTTCAAAAATCCACCGAATCAATCAAAATGACAACCACGGATTCAAATAATACTTTATTACCCTCTAGGCAAGGAAACCGGTTGTAAAGAAACAAGAAACTACTCATATTCACTCAATAAGATTCGAGAATCTAATTACATTGGTAAAATGAAAGTAATCAGATGTGAAACAAGAAACGCAATGCATGATTGATGAAAAAGAAGTCATATCAAGGTAACACGATTAAGTAAATAAGATTTACTTGTATTTTAATCAAAATTGTGCAAGTACAGATTGGTATATCAAAGTATTCACGAAAGCTTAAATAGCTAAATCGGAAAGGAACTTATCATACAAAAACATTAAACAACAATAGTTCTCCATGGATAGTATTTTGCTGTTCGTAATGTGACACCCCGCGTTTTCAGGTTAATAATGTTTCCGTTAACTACTTACTCTCCGTCATGCTGTATAGGTTCAAGTCATTTATAAGCAATAAAAGTTTAGCAAATGAGAATGATTATTATTATTATTGACAGTTAACCCTAAACTAACTATAATTAAAACCCTAAAATGTAAATTATGTAAATAGAGGGATAAATATGTCAAATTGGCAGATTTGATTTCATGTATATAAAATAACCAACCCATCACCGTTCCCTTACTTCGTAACCCTAAAAACCACCTAAAACCACCAAAACACTTTCTCCTCTCCCTGTTTCCGTCGACCATCTTCCCACACAAGGTTTCTTCTGACAGCCTAGTCGCGACCGAAGACCTCCATCGAACAAACATCCTTCGCCAGTTCTCATTCGGTAGGCCTCTCGTCTCATCGCTTATTTGTTTTGTTTCGTTGCGGTTTCGGTTCCGTCTCAGTTGATAGTTCACGGTAATGGGTTTGGCCTTACGTATGCATATGTATATGTGATCCTGTTAGTATGCGGTTTACACCTATGATTCCGTGTGCAGGTTCGATCGATGTGTCTGCTTTCTTTGTATATAATATGTAATCTGCGATGTATCGATGGGTGTGCTTTCTTTGAATAATATATATACATATATATATATATATATATATATATATATATATATATGTTCTGCGAATGTGTGTAGGCGTATATGGTTCTAGGTATGCATGCTATTTGTTGTGGGTGTGAACACATGTATGTTTTGCTTTGGGTATTGGTTTTGGAACGTGATGGTATGTGCTTATGTGATGTATTGATCATGGACGCTGTATGTATGATCATGGAAGTATGTATAATATGGATTATAAAATGTTTTTGTGCATTAGGGTGTTAAGTTGTAGGCAAATATATATATATATATATATATATATATATATATATATATATATATATATATATCACGTGGTTTGCTGTTTGGGCAGTGGGTTTGAGGGGCACACATGTGGGGATGTGTTAGGGGTAGCGATCTGCATATAGATATGTAGTTACGTATGGGAGGCGATGTTTTGATACATGTGGATGTGTGGAGTGTAATAGTTATAAATTCATGTATTTTGAGTGTGAATTCCTGCTTTGTGTGTGTAATTTTTAATATGTGTGTGTGCTATGTGGCATGTGTATGCATATATATAATAAGTTTGTAATATGTGTGTTGTACGTAATAAATAATGTGGGCTTTATTATGTAAATTTATACAATTAAAATGTATAAAGAATACCTATATGTATTGCCACGAATACATGTGAATAACTGAGTTTGGTGCGTACATGACTTTATATTTGGTCGTGCTTGCTCGTGAATGAGAGATGTGATGGCCTGCAGTTTGACCGAGTCATGGAACGTGAAACCGTACAATCTTTGCATTGCTATTAAATAATTAATGTTAATTATATATTAATTAACATTGGTGACATATTAATTGAAATTCCATTTAATCAAGCGTAACAGTTCATCATACATGGTTATCATACAAGTTGTTCACGTATGTCATTTCATCAACCACTTGTTCTACCTAGATCACCATACTACTAGATTATCATACAACTTATGTGAATCTCAAGTAGTCAACATACTTAACACAATTACAATCACATCACAACTAGTACATCATACATAAAGTCTAATCATGCACAACATGCCATGTGAAGCCACTCACGACTTCACACCCTAAACCCTGCCAATCCTACTAAGTAGGGGCCTTAGATTCAGACGCGTGTATGACGATCACCATCACATTATTCAACAAGATTCATACCAACCAAAATATCTAACAGTGATCTATTACAATCCCAAACATGATCCTATAATCACCTAACACAATCCATCACCATGTATAACTACTAAGAGATCAAATCTCCAAATAACCAAACAAGCATCCATATGACCCAACTAATCCATTCCACCATATTAGACACCATCAATGAACATTCTAACATGATCCTAACGTTACAAACATGCCCAATTCATCATATCTAAGATTCTATGCAATTAAAGTTTCCCTTTCGGGCAAGTACATCCCAAAATCTATCTAACACCCAATACATACTTGAATTCATTAACAATATACCAATTCAAGCTCATATCTTTCATTTAAACATGTTCAACACCATCAAATCATCACAATTCACAAAACCCATATTCAAAAGTTTCTACTTTTAGTAAGGTATGAGCTACATTAACAATTCTTGGATTTCTAGCATAATCATCATCATTCTAACATTCATACAACATCATAAACACCATATCATCATCAATTCATCATCAAATCACCAACTTCATGCAATAAAGTTACTATTAATAGCAATGTATGAACAACGCATCAAAATCGCAAATTTCTTGTACAATCCACGTAAACTATCATCAATGCAATCTAGCTAACATCACACATTCATCAAACAATCTAAACTTAGACTTTCAAGCATCAATCTCGAACTAAGGTTTCGGCCATAACAACAAACCATGAAAAACCACAAAAAAACTAACCTTTAATCACGTATTGAACAAGAATTGATGTTTCTAACATGTAATAATCCTTGAAATCGATAAAAATCGATGCACAATTGCTTGTTCTTGGCTGAAATCGTAGGTTTGTGTGTGTTTGAGTGTGTGTCATGGCCGATGGGTGTGTGGGGGCTAGGGTTGGGTTTTTTTTTTATTTAATTTATCAATATTACCACTTAAACCCCTATAGTTTTACATTTTATTAAAACAAAGCTTTTAATTACTTTTTAAAAGGTTTTAACTTACTAATATAAACATTATTAATTAACAATAATAATCATATGCATTATTTTCACTAGCAACAAAATACACGAATTAAATACACACGTTTCCACGTTACGCGATAAAATTCACAAATAATATTTAGATCGCATAAGCACAACTAATAACCAATATTATTAGTTAAATAATTATCTGTTTATCATTATTAATTATTATTAAGTCACCAACGTTCAACGACAACTTGTGTGTGCTCACGACACGTGTGTGCAAGACCTAACGGAACTAACGGAGTTTGGTAATGGAAAATTACCGGATGTCACATTATCCCCATGTTAATGAATTTTCGTCCCGAAAATTGCATTACATGGTATGTGTTCCATCACTAGTCTACTGCATTGGCACAAAGTAATCGAGTGAGTTTCGGCTGAGTTGTCACATCATCCCCATGTTGAAAGAAATTTCGTCCTGAAATTTAAATCAATACCTTCGTCGGCTGGCATCATCATTTTGAACAAATGAGGATACTTGAGCTTCATCTGATTCTCATGTTTCCACGTGAACTCCGGTCCACGTTTCGAGTTCCAACGAACTTTGACTTTGGGTATCTTGCTTTGCTTAAGAGTTTTAACGTCTCGGTCCATCACCTCAACTGGTTCTTCAATGAACCGTAGTTGTTTATCTACGTGCACTTCCTCCAGTGGTACAACCATCGTCTCGTCAGATAAACACTTTTTCAGATTTAAGACATGAAATACATTGTGAATTCCACTCAACAAGTCAGGTAGATCTAATCGGTATGCCACTGGACCTATTCTTTCCAGAATCATTAATGGTCCAACGTATCTCAGATTTAGCTTTCCTCTTTTGCCGAATCGAATCACACCTTTCCACGGTGAGACTTTCAGTAAAACTTTGTCGCCGACCTGAAACTTCAAAGGTTTCCGTCGCTTGTCTGCATAACTTTTCTGTCGATCATGTGCTGCAGCCATACGGTTTCTTATTTGTACTATCTTCTCAGTAGTCTCATGCACCAACTCGGGGCCTGTTTGCTAACTATCACTAATTTCCGCCCAACAAACCGATGATCTACACTTTTGTCCATACAAAGCCTTAAAAGGTGCTGCCTTAATACTGGTGTGATAACTATTGTCGTAAGAAAATTCCACCAATGGTAGGTGAACATCCTAGTTATTCCCGAAGTCAATAACACAAGCATGTAGCATGTCCTCCAATGTCTGAATAGTATGCTCGCTCTGCCCATCTGTTTATGGTTGATAAGCAGTACTCATTTCTAGACGTGTACCCAAAGATTTCTATAACGACTGCCAGAAATGTGATGTAAAACGAGCATCGCGATCAGAAATAATTGAGATCGGTACACCATGTCTCAAACTATCTCCTTTAGATAAATTTGAGTTAACTTGTCCATTTTATCCGTTTCCTTGATCGCCAAGAAGTGTGCAGATTTAGTCAATCGATCTACGATCACCCATATCGTGTCACAACCAGTAGGAGTTCGGGGTAATTTAGTAATGAAGTCCATAGAAATCTGTTCCAACTTCCACATAGGAATCTCAGGCTTGTGTAGTAACCCAGATGGATTCTGATATTCCACCTTAACTTTCGAACAGGTCAGACACTTGCTGACATACGTAGCTACGTCTGCTTTCATATTAGGCCACCAATAGTATGCCTTCAGGTCATGATACATTTTGTCTGAACCAGGATGTATAGAGTACTTAGACTTGTGAGCCTTACTCATAACTAAGTCCCTTAGGTTTCCATACAAAGGTACCTAAAGTCTATCCATGAAGTAACGAATTCCATCCGCTTTCACTTCAAACTGTTTGTCCATTTCCCGTAAATGTTCAGACCCAATATTTTCCATTTTCAAGGCTTTTGTCTGAGCTTCTCGAATTTGTTCAGGCAAGTGAGTGCTAATCGTAAGCTGCAAAGCTCGCACTCATCGAGGTTTAGCAGTCTCCTTTCTACTCAACGCGTCTGCAACTACATTTGCCTTTCCTGGGTGATATTTGATAGCGCAATCATAATCATTCAACAATTCAACCCAGCTTCTTTGCCCCATGTTCAACTCCTTTTGCTCAAAGATATGCTGAAGACTCTTGTGATCGGTGTAGATAGTGCACTTGGTACCGTACAAGTAATGTCTCCAGATCTTCAAGGCAAAAACTACCGCACATAGTTCCAAGTCATGAGTGGTGTAGTTCTTCTCATGTACTTTTAGTTGTCTTGAAGCATAGGCTATCACTTTATCATGTTGCATCAAGACACAACCAAGTCCTTGGATAGAAGCATCACAATAGACCACAAAGTCATCACTTCCCTCTGGTAATGCCAATATCGGTGCGCTACACAGTTTCTGTTTCAACAACTGAAAAGCAGACTCCTAACTATCACCCCTTTTACATTGTCCTTTTATGAGTCAAGGCTGTAAGGGGTTGAGCGATCTTAGAAAATCCTTTAGTGAAACGTCGGTAATATCCTGCCAGTCCAAGAAACTGTCGTATCTCACTAGGCGTCTTGGGAACCGACCAATTCTTTATTGCCTCAATCTTTGCTGGATCAACATGTATTCCTTTCTCGTTAACATATGACCCAGAAATTGTACTTCACGTATCCAGAAATCACACTTGAAAAACTTGGCATACAGTTGTTCCTTTCTAAGTAATTCCAAGATTAGACGTAAGTACTCTTCATGTTCATCCTTGGCCATTGAACAGATCAATATGTCATCGATGAACACAATAAAAAATCGATCAAGATAGGGTTTGCATACACGATTCATGAGATCCATGAATACTGCCGGTGCATTTGTCAACCCAAATTGCATGACCAAGAACTCATAATGACCATAACGTGTACGGAATGCTATCTTCAAGATGTCTTCCTCTCGAACTCTCAGTTAATGATAACTAGACCTCAAATCAATCTTAGAATAATAGCTTGATCCTAGAAGTTGATCAAACAAATCATCTATACGAGGTAAAGGGTATTTGTTCTTGACTGTAACCTTGTTCAGTTCTTTGTAGTCGATACACATTCGAAATGTGCCATCCTTTTTCTTGACAAAGAGAACAGGTGCTCCCTAAGGGGATGAGCTTGGTCGGATAAACCCTTTATCCAACAACTCTTGCAGTTGAGCAGATAGTTCCTGTAGTTTATTCGGAGCTAACCGGTAAGGTGCTCTAGCTATCAGAGCGGCTCCGAGAGTCAAATCAATCTGGAACTCAACTTGACGATGAGGGGGTAATCCAAGCAGAACCTCTGGAAACACCTCCGGAAAGTCACGAACTACCGGAATATTCTCTTTCTTCTTTTCCTCTGGTTGCTTGTCAGTCACAAGAGCTAATATAGCTAAGCGACCTTGCGTAACAACTTCTGTGCCTTCATGTATGATATGATGCCTATCACAGCACCACCTTTCTCGCCATTAACCGAGAGAATTTCCCCGTCCAGGAGAGGAATGCGGATAACCTTCTCGTGGCAAATGACTTCCGCCTGCTTCTCGAAAAGCCAATCCATGCCCACGACCACATCGAAACTCCCAAGCGTAACAGGCATGAGATTGATGTCAAAAGTATGACCAGCAAGTTCTATCTTGCAACCCCTAAGGATGTGTGTCACGTGAATTTGCGTACCATCAGCTAATTCTATCGTATATTTAGATTCCATTGGAGAAGGCATATCACTTAAGAGGCTACTAAACTTAGTAGAGATAAAACTTCCATCGGCTCCAGTATCAAATAGTACGGTAGCAAAACGACCGTTAATAGAGAATTTACCAGTAATAGTATTAGGGTCGTTTAGAGCTTCACCTGAACCGATGACAAAAGCTCTTCCTTTTGCCCCACTGTTGTTGCCACCGTTATTGCTGCCATTGCCATTATTGGTGTTGTTATTGTTGTTGCCATTGTTGTTGTTGTTTCCACCATTTCCGTTCTTCCTCAGCTGTGGACAGTTTCTCCTGAAATGGCCCTCTTTCCCGCATTCAAAACAACCTTTTGGCATTTCTTGAGGTTGTTGAGGCTTCCTCATCAATTCACCACGGCAATCCTTCGCTGGGTGTCCAACTTTACCACAACACTAGCATCGAAAACTATCACACCTACCGGTGTGGTGGTAATTGCATCGGTTGCATTTAGGACTTTTCCAAACATAGCCTCCTTGTCCCTGTGGTGCTGAAGATGACTGATTAAAGCTACGATTGTTATTGAACTTTCTTTGTTGTTGGTGAGGTTGGTGCTTCTGAACGTACTGCTGCTGTTGTTGTTGTTGGTTGCTAGATGATGAGCCTTTATCACCAGTATTCTCCCACTTACGTTTGTTATCGAGTACGCTAGCCACTGCGCCCCGCTTGGGTAATCTTCCCTGCTTTACTGCCTGGTCGGTCAATCTATGGGCCAACCGGATAGCCTGCTATATGGTGTCAGGATTGGAAGCAGTCACCATACTCTGAATCTCGGGCACCAATCCACGTATGTAATGCTCAATCCTTTTGTGCATCTCATTAACCATCCCTGGGCATAGTGTGGCCAACTCATAAGACCGTGTAGTATAGGCCTCAATCTCGGAACCTTGCATCTTGAGCTGCCAAAACTCAATTTCCAACTTTTGTACTTCACCACGGGGGCAATACTCCTCTATCATCGTTGCTTTGAATTCAGCCCAAGGTAAGTCATTAGCCATATCCTGGCCTAGCATTTGCACCTGGGCATTCCACCAGGAGAGAGCAGCGCCTTTAAGTGTTCCAGTTGCGAACTTCACTTGGTCAGCTGGCAGACAGTTACACTTCATGAAAACAGATTCAGTCTTCTCAAAACATCTCACTAGTCCCACAGCTCCTGCAGTCCCGCTGTAGGTATGGGGCTTGCAGTCCATAAAGGATTTGTAGGTACAGAGTGGGGGTCCTGTTTCGACAAACCAAACATTAGTTGAGTACCCCGGATGACAACTGAGATATCGGTTAGATCACTGGTATCATTTACCTGTTGGCTGTCCTGTTTGTGCAGCAGCCACTGCCGCCTGAACATGTTCGTTAATCAAAGCAGCCAACTCAACAGGAGTCATGTTGATAGCACCAGCACCACGTCCACCGGCACCACGTCCACCGGTACCACGTCCACTACCACGTCCACTACCACATCCACTTCCTCTACCGGGTCTTCCTTATTAGGGTCTACCACATGTGTAGGGGCTTCAGCAACATGAAGTGCTGCTAGCTGTGCCTCGAGTTAGGCAAACCTATCGTCTATCACTATATTCTGTTGATCCTACGAGCCCATGCGCGCAGTAAGCATTAGCATATTACCTGCCAAAGTATGATGTCAACCAATGGCCATCGAGAGTCGCTCTTGGAGCGTCTCTACCTGGTAGCGCAATTGACGCATCTCAGATCGTAGGGCAGAGTTCTCATCAGTGAGTCCTCTAATCCACTGTCGCTCCGTGTCTAGAGTGGCCACTAAAGCTGCAAACGCCTGCTCGAGAAGGATGTGCAAGGTAGGAAGAGTAGGCAATGCAGAGGCTGTCGATGACCTAGTCCTAGGTCAGGTAGGAACTACAGCTGGTACACACTCCCTGTAAACCATGCGGTGTATATAGGTAGGATAGAAGTTCCAGTTCCGCAGAGGATCGTGCTCGGGTAATGCGAATGGCTGATCCCAATCCATCTCTTCAGAGGGGTAAGGATGTCGAGGCTAGTCTGATCCCTTATCAAGTACAGGAGAAAGAGGAGGTGACTCAAATCATGCATGTCTCTTGCCTAGAGCTCTTGATGATGATGCCATGCTACGAGGTACGTGTTGTGTATGCCAATGAGTATATAGTAAAGAATGAGTAACGAGTAACTAACAAACTGTGCGGTTATAGGCTAGTGTGTATGCAACCTAGTTCCCTATAACCAATGGCTCTGATACCAATCTGTCATACCCTCAAAATCCACATACGGGGTTTTACCATGAAGCGTGTGAACAAACCAGGATCTCAGTCATTAGTTACTCAGAACGACTCTATATATACAACCAAAATCAGAGTTTAACTTTAAAATAATGCGGAAGGGTTTAATAAATATGAAAACCAGAATAATGTAACACAATGTAAACATGCGCAAACACGCGCCCAACGTTGTGCAAAACAAATACATAAATGCTTAACAACCAAAACCAACAAAAGGGTTCCAACAATGCTGACATCTACAATGTTGACCCGTGAATGTGCACCTATGCAATAGTAACTTCAACCTAAGAATAGCATACTAAAAGAGTCAACACAATGGTTGGTGAGTTCAAGAGTTTTAGTAAAACATAACTGTATCAGTATAAAATATAAGAGTACAATACAAGAGTGCATGAATTAGATAGCTAGTCTAAATTCACAAGTAATAATCATAGTGATTTCGCGATCGAAACTGACTGTGTTTCGTTTGTTGCCTCCCATCACGACTTACCAGGTCGTGACAATGTTTACGTTAGAACAAAATTGCACCCGTTTGACCTCGAGTCGCACAGGTGGGGCTCGTCAGACCCAGTAGTACTACCCAAGATTTCCCGCTAGTTACCATTATTAACGATCCGAAAGTGTGAGGACTTTCATGGTATTCAACACTATATCATACTATACACATCTTATAATAATAAAGTGTTTGTAAGTCAGTATGCTATCTCCACCAAAAGAGAGTGTATAAAAGAGTGGGGCATGAACTCACCTGGTATGCACACGAATGATATAAAAGCTAACTTGAAAGGGAGAGGAAAGACAACATTCAGAGGTTACCTAGAACACGTAAGTACATGAGTACATGTACACAGAACCATAACAACCCTAAGTGCTCAATAACACATTGACCAAAGGTTTTAGAAAAACAAGACACATTTGACTCAGTTGACCCGTTTGACCCGTTGGTGACATATTAATTGAAATTCCACTTAATCAAGCATAATAGTTCATCATACATGGTTATCATAAAAGTTGTTCACGTATGTCATTTCATCAACCACTTGTTCTACCTAGATCATCATACTACTAGATTATCATACAACTTATGCGAACCTCAAGTAGTCAACATACTCAATACAATTACAATCACATCACAATTAGTACATCATACATAAAGTCTAATCATGCACAACATGCCATGTGAAACCACTCACGACTTCACACCCTAAACCCTGCCAATCTTACTAAGTAGGTGCCTCAGATTCGCATGCGTGTATGACGATCACCATCACATTATTCAACAAGATTCATACCAACCAAAATATCCAACAGTGATCTATTACTATCCCAAACATGATCCTATAATCACCTAACATAATCCATCACCATGTATAACCACTAAGAGATCAAATCTCCAAATAACCAAACAAGCATCCATATGACCCAACTAATCCATTCCACAACATTAGACACCATCAATGAACATTCTAACATGATCCTAACGTTGCAAACATGCCCAATTCATCATATCTAAGATTCTATGCAATTAAAGTTTCCCTTTCGGGCAAGTACATCCCAAAATCTATCCAACACCCAATACATACTTGAATTCATTAACAATATACCAATTCAAGCTCATATCTTTCATTTAAACATGTTCAACACCATCAAATCATCACAGTTCATAAAACCCATATCCAAAAGTTTCTACTTTTAGTAAGGTATGAACTACATTAACAATTCTTGGATTTCTAGCATAATCATCATCATTCTAACATTCATACAACATCATAAACACCATATCATCATCAATTCATCATAAAATCACCAACTTCATGCAATAAAGTTACTATTAATAGCAATGCATGAACAACACATCAAAATCGCAAATTTCTTGTACAATCTACGTAAACTATCATCAATACAATCTTGCTAACATCACACATTCATCAAACAATCTAAACTTTGACTTTCAAGCATCAATCTCGATCTAGGGTTTCGGCCATAACAACAAACCATGAAAAACCACAAAAAAACAAACCTTTAATCACGTATTGAACAAGAATTGATGCTTCTAACATGTAATAATCCTTGAAATCGATCCAAATCGATGCACAATTGCTTGTTCTTGGCTGAAATCATAGGTTTGTGTGTGTTTGAGTGTGTGTCACGGCCGATGGGTGTGTGGGGGCTAGGGTTGGGTTTTTTTTATTTAATTTATCAATATTACCACTTAAACCCCTATAGTTTTACATTTTATTAAAACTAAGCTTTTAATTACTTTTTAAAAGATTTAACTTACTAATATAAACATTATTAATTAACAATAATAATCATATGCATTATTTTCACTAGCAACAAAATACACGAATTAAATACACACGTTTCACGTTACGCGATAAAATTCACAAATAATATTTAGATCGCATAAGCACAACTAATAACCAACATTATTAGTTAAATAATTATCTGTTTATCATTATTAATTATTATTAAGTCACCAACGTTCAATGACAACTAGTGTGTGCTCACGACACGTGTATGCAAGACCTAACGGAACTAACGGAGTTTGGTAATGGAAAATTACCGGATGTCATATTTTTAATGTTATTCTCTTCTTATGTGATAAATGATTCATGTTTAGTTGCCTTATAAGATTTCATTATATCTTGCCTTAGTTTAGAAATTATTAAGCGATCCTAGAAAAAAATAGTAAATCTATGCTAGAAATTAAAATTTTAATTAAAACAAATAATATGTGTGTACACAATACATATTCACGGCACACACACACACACACACATATTTATATATATATATATGTAATCTTACACTTAAAAACTTATAAAACTAATACTACCAACAACTACACTACACAGTAAACTTACACTACAATTTAAACTTTACAAAAAACAAAATAATAAAATAACCGCCCACACACCCAATCTCAGCCGCCCTCCCCTTCCCCAATCACCACCCTTCTTGAAACCTACAAACCCACTAACCCACACTTCCACCTCTCTTCCCCATACATGCAACATTCACTCTCATCCTCCTCCTCCCTCTCTAACTCATGAATTCTCTCCCTTCCCTCTTCAAAAATCTGCAATTCTTCTCTATTCTAGCCAAGAAATTCGAAGACCAACTCCATGCCAACGTCGACCAAGAGCAAACCAAGCTAGAAGATGAACTAAAGTGTGTTTTTACACAAGGTTCTTGCAAAATCCAGAAAGTTTCAGCTTAAGCTCGTGATTCTACAGACCTCATACTCATCAAATAATTCCAAAATCACGAAACACCTTGAGTGTAAGCATCTATATACCCGAAACAAAGCTATTTCTTGAGTTTTCTTCATTTTTCTACCATGAAATCTCACATTTCTTGTTCACAGCAGAAAGTTGCGGCCATATCACTGTTTTTGTGAGACTCACAACTTCAAGAAGGTATATTTTAATGAGTGTTCGTGAACCATGGGTTGGTGCATATGATTTCAACCCGAAAACCCTCATTTTCTTGTGTTTTAGCACCAATAACCCACTTGTTTTGAAAGACCCATCAACCAATGTTAAAACCTGCTCCAAAACAGTTTATTAAAATCATTATAATCTGGATTAAAAGTTACAAAAAGGGTTGGTAATGTTTATGCTCAAACTATGATGATTACACATGTACAAATGTTGTAAAACACCCTCTAAAATGCAACAATGATGCTAGTTATGCTCAAATCCGTGAGTTTATGTTTGTTCCAGGAGTTTGGTGATAATAATCTTATAAAATTTGTGATAGTTGTTCAATGGGTATATTGGGGTGGTATTATGGACTACATGGGTGTATTTTAGTGACCCGAAAAGGTGGTGAAATTCTCAAAATAGCTAAAACTTAATAACTTACAACTTTTAAAACCTCCAGGCCCTAAAATAAGTATTTTAGTATTAAAAACCGAATTTGGTGAATTTTTGGGTTAATATGTAATTTCTATGAATTTATTTAATAAAAATAAGCATAAACCGGGAGATTTTTGGATAAAATATTAAAAAATAGTGTAACAAGCCTAAGACCACTAAATAAATATTATTTCAGTAAGTTAGAAGACATCAAAGTGAAATCTTGGTGGAAAATTGAATGAAAGTGGGTTAGAGTGTTCGGTTTCGGGTAAAAACGGGTTTTAACGGGTTAGTTTAAAAAATTGGACTTTTTGCTCAAATAACCCCAAAAATACTATTAAAACAGATTATGATCTTGGTTAGAAGCCCTTAAAATGTTATACTTGAGGTCATAGGTTGAAATTAAGAGATCTAAAACAAGATGCTTAAATTAACGGTTTTACCATAACCGGTAACCTGAATTTGTGTTTTAAACCTCTCAAGTTAAAATCTGGAAATACTAAGTTAAAACAGGCCTAAAAGTAATATGACAACCCCTAGGAACTAATAAGGGCCATATTGGGTCAAGTAATGAAAGAAAGCAAACTTTTGGGTCAAAATTGTAAATTTTGAAACTTGAGGGACCAAAGTGTAAATTTCGTAAATATAACTAAATTTCAGTAATCTTATGACTAGAAAACTCTTATTAAACTTATTATAATATAAACAAACTTATAAAAGTCATATAACTTGTCATCCGTATCAAAACCTAACTTTCCTAAAAAGGAAACTTTTTGACACAAACTCCTAAGAAACGAAGCCACGAGAACGTATGACCATAAAATACATTTAGATACACTTCCAATAGCCTAAGAGCATTAGCTTACTACTTGTATCTTGATCATAGGATGCTAGGACTTGAATCTTTTCTATGACTGAAGAACTGTTGAGTTACCTAAGGTGAGTTTTAGTGTTCCATTTTTACTAAAAGTTATTTGTGTACTATTATGTGATGCTATTATATGTTGTGGCTAATGTTAGAACCTGCACCTACTTGTATCACAATCATTAATTCTTGTGTGAACCACTTGTTTTATATGGGTAGATCTACTTGGGGAATCCCCCACGCACAGTGCCTTCCTACATAATAGGAAGGGTACCCCACTGAGATCCTACGAGATAGTTTGTGTCATGTAACAGGTTTTATAAGATACTATGGTGTACCACTCAGCAGGTATGGTACACTCTTTGAGGCTCAGTTTCCCCTATGGGATAACCGGTACAACACAAGTTTAGAAGAGGCTAGCCGGGGCTGAGTGCAGGGTTGATTGTGACCCCACAATAGTGACACTTATGTTTTCTTTTTAAAATTAACTTATGAATTCTAAAGAGTCATTTTGTTTTTTAACTTTAAGCACTTGAACTCACCAACTTTTTAGTTGACACAAAATCTTTTTGAGCATGTTTCAGGTAACCCTTGATGAAGCCTGGATTGTAATGGACTCTTAATGGATGGCTTAGTACCATGACTACAAACGGCATTACTTAATTTTGAAAACATTATTTGACATTCGGAATTGTTGTGTAATAAATTTGGATAATTTACAATAGGTGTGGATTTGATGTTTGGGCAAGACTTTCATAGCCCGAATATGTTGTTTTAATGTAATGCCATGTGATTTCCCTCCTTGTGTGCTCTTGAGTGGTTACTTTCCGCTACCATGTGTTTTGCTAATCTGCGACGTCCCACCCTCCTCGGGCCCAGGGTGTGACAACTGAACACACCCGTGAACCAATCTAATCGTATCTGATTACAATCATCATTGGTTTCACACTAATTAAACATAAATGGAACATAGTATCTACTGTATAAATCGAAACCAAAACCGAACACGAAGCCACACGAATGAGCGCTGAATTCGATACACTCTTGCCCGAAACTCATCGAGAACATTCCACAACCAACTTCGAACATTATTACCTCAAAAATCCTTTGAATCAATCAAAATGAAATTTGTGGATTCAAAGAATACTTTATTACTATCTAGGCAAGGAAACCGGTGTAAAGAAACAAGAAACTACTCGTATTCACTCAAAAAGAATCGAAAATCGAATTACACTGGCGGAATGAAAGTAATCACTCGTCAAACAAGAAAAGCAATACGCAATCGATGAAAAAGATGTCAAATCAAGGTAACAAGATTCAGTTAATAAGATTTACTTGTATTTTAATCCAAATTGTGCAACTACAGATTGGTGTATCAAAATATTAATGAAAGCTCCAATGCTAAATCAGAACAGAACTAGTTATACAAAAACTTTAAACAACAATAATCAGACGTCAAACAAGAAACGTAATGCATGATCGATGACAAAGAAGTCAAATCAAGGTAACATGATTAAGTAAATAAGATTTACTTGCATTTTAATCAAAATTGTGCAACTATAGATTGGTGTATCAAAGTATTCACGAAAGCTTAAATAACTAAATCGGAAGGGAACTTATCATACAAAAACATTAAACAACAATAGTTCTCGCATGGATAGTATTTTGCTTTTCATAAAAACCTCCAATGTTATGGAGTTTTGATTCTCAAGCCTTCTGAACACACTCGTTAACCAATCTAATCATATCTGATTAGAGTCATCATTGGAATAAGACTAATCAATCATAAATGGAACATAGTATCTATTTTATAAATCGAAACCAAAACCGAACACGAAGCCACATGAATGAGCCCTAAAATAAATATACTCGTGCCCGAAACTCATCGATAACATTCCACAACCAACTTCAAACACTATTACCTCAAAAATCCACTGAATCAATCAAATTGAAAACTGTGGATTCAAAGAATACTTTAGTACCATCTAGGCAAGGAACCGGGTGTAAAGAAACAAGAAACTACTATTATTATCTCAAAAAGAATCGAGAATCAAATTACACCTGTCGAATGAATGTAATCACACATCAAACAAAAAACGCAATGCGTGATCGATGAAAAAGAAGTCAAATCAAGGTAACACGATCAAGTAAATAAAATTTACTTGTATTGTAATCAAAATGGTACAACTACAGATTGGTGTATCGAAGTATACACAAAAGGTTAAATAACTAAATCGGAAAGAAACTACTCATACAAAAACATTAAACAACAAAAGTTCTATCATGGATAGTTTTTTTGCTTTTCGTAACAACCTCCAATGGTCTAGTGTTTTGATTCTCAAGCCTTCTGAACACACTTGTGAACCAATCTAATCATATCTTATTACAATCATCAACGGAATCACACTAATTAATCATAAATGGAACACTACTGTATAAATCAAAACCAAAACCAAACACGAAGCCACACGAATGAGCCCTAAAATCAATACACCCGTGCCCGAAACTCATCGAAACATTCCACAACCAACTTTGAACACTATTACCTCAAAAATCCTTTGAATCAATCTAAATGAAAATAGTGGATTCAAAGAATTCTTTAGTCTCATCTAGGCAAGGAACCCGGTTGTAAAGAAACAAGAAACTACTTTTATTATCTCAAAAAGAATCGAGAATCAAATTACACATGCAGAATGAAAATAATCAGACGTCAAACAAAAAACGCAATGCATGATCGATGAAAATGAAGTCAAATCAAGGTAACACGATAAAGTAAATAAGATTTACATGTTTTTGAATCAAAATGGTACCACTACAGATTGGTGTATCAAAGTATTCATGAAAGGTTAAATAACTAAGTCGGAATGGAACTACTCATACAAAAACATTAAACAACAAAAGTTCTATCATGGATAGTTTTTTTGCTTTTCGTAACAACCTCCAATGCTATGGAGTTTTGATTCTCAAGCCTTCTGAACACACTCGTGAACCAACCTGATTATATCTGATTATAATCATCATCGGAATCATACTAATTAATCATAAATGGAATAGTATCTATTGTATAAATCAAAACCAAAACCAAACACGAAGCCACACGAATGTGCCCTAAATTCAGTACACTTGTGCCCGAAACTCATCGAGAACATTCCACAACCAACTTTGAACACTATTAACTTAAAATCTATCGAATCATTCCAAATGGCAATTGTGGATTCAAAGAATACTTTATAACCATCTACACAATTGTGGATTCAAAATTGTGCAACTATAGATTGGTGTATCAAAGTATTCATGAAAGATTAAATAACTAAATCCAAAAGGAACTTATCATACAAAAACAATAAACAACAATAGTTCTCTCATGGATAGTATTTTGATTTTCGTAACAACCTCCAATGCTATGGAGTTTTGATTCTCAAGCCTTCTGAACACACTCGTTAACCAATCTAATCATTTCAGATTACATTCATCATTGGAATAACACTAATCAATCATAAATGGAACATAGTATCTATTGTATAAATCGAAACAAAAACCAAACACAACGCCACATGAATGAGCCCTAAAATTAATACACTCGTGCCAAAAACTCATTGAGAACATTCCACAACCAACTTCGAACACTATTACCTCAGAAATCCACCGAATCAATCAAAATGGCAATTGTGGATTCAAAGAATACATTATTACCATCTAGGAAAGGAAACCGGTTGTAAAGAAACAAGACAATACTTGTATTCACTAAAAAAGAATCAAGAATCAAATTACACTCGCGGAATGAAAGTAATCAGACGTCAAACAAGAAAAGCAATGCGTGATAGATAAAAAATAAGTCAAATCTAGGTAACACGATTTAGTGAATAAGATTTACTTGCATTTTAATCAAAGTTGTGCAACTACAGATTGGTGTATCAAATTATTCACAAAAGCTTAAATAACTAAATCAAAATGGAACTAGTCATACAAATATGTTAAACAACAATAGTTCTATCATGGATAGTTTTTTTGCTTTTCGTAACAACCTCGAATGCTATGGAGTTTTGATTCTCAAGCCTTCTGAACACACTCGAGAATAAATCTAATCATATCTGATTATAATCATCATCGGAATCACACTAATTAAACATAAATGGAACATATTATCTATTGTATAAATCGAAACAAAAACTGAACACGAAGTCACACGAATGAGCCCTAAAATCATTACACTCGTCCCCGAAACTCATCGAGAATATTCCACAACCAACTTCGAACACTACTACTTCAAAAATCCACCGAATCAATCAAAATGACAACCACAGATTCAAATAATACTTTATTACCCTCTAGGCAAGGAAACCAGTTGTAAAGAAACAAGAAACTACTCATATTCACTCAATAAGATTCGAGAATCAAATTACATTGGCAAAACGAAAGTAATCAGATGTGAAACAAGAAACGTAATGCATGATTGATGAAAAAGAAGTCATATCAAGGTAACACGATTAAGTAAATAAGATTTACTTGTATTTTAATCAAAATTGTGCAAGTATAGATTGGTATATCAAAGTATTCACGAAAGCTTAAATAGCTAAATCGGAAAGGAACTTATCATACAAAAACATTAAACAACAATAGTTCTCCATGGATAGTATTTTGCTGTTCGTAATGTGACACCCTTCGTTTTCAGGTTAATCATGTTTCCGTTAACTACTTACTCTCCGTCATGTTGTATAGGTTCAAGTCGTTTATAAGCAATAAAAGTTTAGCAAATGAGAATGATTATTATTATTATTATTGGCAGTTAACCCTAAACTAACTATAATTAAAACCCTAAAATGTAAATTATGTAAATTATATATATATATATATATATATATATATATTCACGTGGTTTGTTGTTTGGGCAGTGGGTTTGAGGGGCACACATGTGGGGATGTGTTAGGGGTAGCGATCTGCATATAGATATGTAGTTACGTATGGGAGGCGATGGTTTTATACATGTGGATGTGTGGAGTGTAATAGTTAAAAATTCATGTATTTTGATTGTGAATTCCTGCTGTGTGTGTGTAATTTTTAATATGTGTGTGTGCTATGTGGCATGTGTATGCATATATATAATAAGCATGTAATATGTGTGTTGTACGTAATAAATAATGTGGGCTTTATTATGTAAATTTATACAATTAAAATGTATAAAGAATACCTATATGTATTGCCATGAATACATGTGAATAACTGAGTTTGGTGCGTACATGACTTTATATTTGGTCGTGCTTACTCGTGAATGAGAGATGTGATGGCCTGCAGTTTGACCGAGTCATGGAACGTGAAACTGTACAATCTTTGCATTGCTATTAAATAATTAATATTAATTATATATTAAATTGAATTCAGGTTAATTGGAATCTAATCTTTTGTGTTTGCATATACTTGTCGCTATGCATTCGAGGTGATTTCTCAGCCCCACTTTACTCTTACTCTTTTGGGGGGCAAACATGTGTTCTAAACGTATTTTCATTTGATCAGTATTACTGTAATGTCACTTGCTTACTAGTGTTATACCAAGCAAGTCCTCATTCTCGAATAGTTAATTTATGTACTTTAGCGAGGTAATTCTGAGTAGATCTACTGGGTTTGACAAACCCCACCCGGGCTAGTCGCGCTAGCACGACTGCACATCAAACGGGTGTTTAATTGACCTAATTTCTATTGCTGTGGTCTGGTATCCACAGCCGAGGCCTTCATTTACATTGTCAGCTTCTGTTGCGAACTTCATACACTATGTAACTTGTTAAGTAGACTAGCTATCTACTGATATTACTTTGTTTACTGTATCGGTCACTATTACATTTTGTTTATCAAAACCTGTGAACTCACCAACCTTGTGTTGACACTTTAGCATGTTTCTTTCAGGTTCTCAAGGTGCGCACGATTAGGGACATCTCATTCATGCATTTATTATCATATGGGTCAAATGAAACATTTATACGAACTATATTTTATTAGATTTGCAAGTGCCTGCGCCATTTGATGTACAAGTTATTATGCTTCTGCAATTACTTATGTGTTTACGTGTTTAACTCTGTTTTTGGGGAACTCTGCTGATAATGAGCAAACATTTTTGTAATTGATGTGTCGTTTGGTGTAACTAGTGGCTGAGATCCTGGTATGTCATACGCCTAACGATAATACTCCGTTTATGGAAATTAAGGGTGCAACAGCTTGGTATCAGAGCCCCAGTTATAGCGAACTAAAATGTGCATTTATTTGCATTGCATTTTAGACTCTAGCTAGATTTGCATTAGGTTTTTTTGGGTAAAGGTTCACCCCGGTAATTCTATTATAAACAAACCAAAGAAATTACAAGTAGTATAGATGAGTTCTATACTAGTTCATAATCAAGACAATCCCCTGATTATGTAAACAAGACCATAACCAAACAAACCAATGAATCTAGCCTACTCGCTACATGACATAAAAAGTAGACAACAAAAGTAAGAAATTATGAATCAGCCTCCATCATCAGAAATGGTCGAACTCTCAAACTTCCACATAGCAAGAGTAGCCAGAACTTGTGGATTCCTTTTGAACTTTATTCCCATCAACTTGAGACGAATTGTAGATAAGATCCCTTCACTCAAACCATCCGAGGGACGAGATTGATTATTGAAAATCCTATCATTCCTTTCCTGTCAGATAAAGTAGACCGCAGCAGCTATAACTAGTTTTCTAATAATATTAGAAACTAATTTAGACTTTGCTCAATCCTAAAGAATCTGCTTAACATCCTCCCACTTAGAAGAGCATCCCTTCATGAAGCCTTTATCTCTAATTAACATCCAAACCCTCTCTGAATATGAGCATTCAAAAAATAGATGTTTATGTGAATCATAATTAGAAATACATAGCGGGTAACACATCATATTCATATTTCCATGACGGGTAGGACTCCACTCCAAGATCTTGTCTTGAGTCAAAAGTTTTTCTCTTATCACCAACCACAAGAGAAACACATGCCTCGGAATGCATTAAGGAAACCATGTACTTTTGTACCATCCCACTAGTTCTTCTTGATGTCTGATTGTATTCCAGACAACAAAAGTAGACATGTTATATGGTTTCTCCTCATGCCACCAAACCATTTTATCTTCAACACCATATGTAATAGTGATGGGCGAAATATTTATTAATACTGGAAAGAGGTCAAGCCACGCTAGATTTGCATTAGTTACACACACATAGATTATTAAGTTATACTTGCTTGCTTTGCTTGCTTGAGAACTGTTTGCTTTGGCAAATTTTTGTGAGCTTTCAACTACAGGGACGGTGTCTTCATCTTCTTATACTAAGTCTAAGGGAAAAGGTCAGTTTGTCGTAATTCCCTGTTGTTACTGCCTGTTCCTTAGCGTTGGTGACTCTGAGTTACTGTGAGTCACGAGAAGGTTAATTACGATTAATGATTTACCATACCTTTTACATCATACCTTTCGGAATCGGATACAATACCATTGCTACCTGACTTGGATGGTTCATCGGGAGCATAATCTACCTCCTCTTGAATGCTTTCTCAAACGAGAGCTATTTATGTAATACTTTCTTTACCTACCTTGCCACTTCTCTTCCCTGCCCTGTGGAGTAGGAAATAGCTGCACTAGCGGTTATCATAGACATTGGGAGATAATATATCAGAGTTTACTTACGATAATACTATCTTACCCATCTAACCTGAGTACCTCAACGTTTTCTTGCCCAAGTGAATGTAACACTCGGAAATTTATTAAAAAGAAAAGTATAAGAAAGAAATGTGAAATAGCTCAAGTTGAGGGGCGAAAGTTGTGCAAGTGGCAAACTTTATTATAATTGTGTTTATAAAGGAGGGCATGGCCGCCCATGCCCCTACTTACTTCCTGATCTCAGCTGCAAAGAAGAAAGTAGGAGAGTTCACTGGTTTTAGAGAGAGAGAAGAAGAAGAATCTACAAAAGGTGAGTTTTCTTGGGTAATTGTTCGGTTTCAGCAGGATTTTCGAGTTCTGGACCGAGATTTTTGGTGATTAGCGCTCATTTTCGTGCATTTTAAGTATGAACTGCAGGTGGATCTTGGGTTTGCAGTGCTCTACTTGAAGGCTGTTCAAGGTGAGTTTCTAGATCCCCTCTTTTTACTGGTTTTCTAAGTGTTTGGGGCTATTATGCATAACGAGCAGAAGTTTTTAAAGCAACCGAGAGTTTTCAGCTTGTTGTTTAATGGTGCTCTGTTGTTGTATGTTTTTAGAGGTGGTTCTTGGGTTATGTTTGATGTTTAGTATGTTCTAGTGTTTGTAGCCTGGTAGATTCGTGTTAGGATGTGTTAGAACAATATTTGTGAGTTGTTTGTAGCATAGGTTATTTTCCAGATTGTTTCCATGCGCCCAGATTGTTTTCCATGCGCCTAACTGACCTCATGCGCCTAAGTGCCGATGCGCCCAGAGTTGCCCATGCGCCTAAGTGTTGGTCATGCGCCCAACTAGTGCCCATGTGCCAAGAATATGCCCATGCGCCCAGAGTTGCCCAGTAGCCCAAGTACCCCATGCGTCCACTACTCATGCGCCCAAGCAGGGCTTATGCGCCCCAGCAGTTCTCATGTGCCCAGGATGTGCCCATGGGCCCAAGTACCCCATGCACCCACTGCTCATGCACCTGAGTGTGGCTCATGCGCCCAAAAGCGCCCGCATAATGCTCATGCGCCTAGACTGTTTTCATCCGAATTTAGATGCTCATGCGCCTAAGATGTTCATCCGTATTTCCTTGTAGACTTAGGTATTTCTGGGAATTTTGAGAGGTAGGTGGTTGTGCTAAGTCCTGTTTTGATGTGACGGTTATGTCGGTTGAGTTATGCATGTTTGTGTGTTGTTGATGATGTTCGTGTTGTGTATGTTGTGGCTTTACCTATTATGTATGAGTGCATAAGTGAAGTATTATGTAACGAAAGTGAAAGATGACATGAATGGAGGTAATGAACGATGAGACCTTTGACGCCCGCCCCAATACTGTGTTAGCCTTCGGGCATGAGTCGGGGGTTTGCTTACAGGCCCCGGCATAGTATCAGCTTTCGAGCATGAGTCGGGGGTGTGGCGTGTGAGAGTGATGAGATCTTTATTGCTCACCCTGGTACTGTGTCAGCCTTCGGGCATGAGTCGGGGGTTTGTTTATAAGCCCTGGCACAGTATCAGCTTTCGAGCATGAGTCGGGGTGTTGCATACAAGATGGGATCCTTGTTGCGTACCCTGGTACTGTGTCAGCTTTCGAGCATGAGTCGGGGGTTTGTTTACAGGCCCCGACACAGTATCAGCTTTCAAGCATGAGTCGAGGGTATTGCATGAGACAGGATCTGGATGATGTTGAGAGATGTAATGATTGAATGATGATGAACGATGGTGAAGATAATAATAATTATTATCAATGTGTACGTATGATGTGTGATCACGAACGAAGGTAAAATGTTTGTTTTAACAAAAGTAAAGTTTTTTAATTATAAAACTAGAACTCACTCAACGTTGCTGAGTTTTTGTATGCATAATAGTTGGCAGGTTTTTGTGTTGATGCTGAGGAGGTGCAGGCATGGATGCATAAGCTACTGGGAACATTTTGAGGCTGTAATTCACATTTTGATACAATGTCGTATTCTGAAATTTACGTAATGATGTAATGAAATGATATGTTTTAACTTATAAATGAGAGGTTTTTTTAATTCCGCTACGATAATGATGTATCTTTTAAATGTTTTTATGCAATGACTGGCCAACTGTGGGGTTTCAGGAATCGGGGCCTTACAGGTTGGTATCGGAGCCAAAGTTTAAGAGAATTGGGTAAATATTTTCTAAAACCTAAACTTAAACTGAGAATGGGACCAAAGGAAAGGGATGCCAATCCTAGTAGCTACGTGCCTGCAGGTAAAGGTTTTACGTAAACGTTTTATGTAAGTTAATTAAAAGGGGAATTACGTGCGCGTGTTATGTGGTTTGTGTACTTTTGTGTGGATTTAGATACTGATGTAGTCAGGAGAGGAAATTCTAGGGGAATGAAGAGTAAAGTAAGTGGCTAATCACAACTGGCCACTGTAATTAGGGACTTACTATACTTGACATGATCTGAGCTATTACCTTGAATGACCGTGTTGGTGTTTGAATCTTGTAGTATTTAGTGATGGCTGGTGGTAGATCTTCTGAGGCTTCGCGAGGTGGAGGTCGGGGTAGACATGGTGTTAGGCCACGTGTCACGAGGATCAGGGCTAAGACTACTGAGACGGCTCCTGAAGAGCCCGAGCTTCGTCACCAGGGCGGTGAGGATGAAAGTGCTAACCCTAAGGCTGTAATGAGGGAGGCAGGAGTAGAGGAAGTTCATTTGGTAGACAATTCTGCCGACTGTAGTGATCGAGGTTATTAGAGCTATGATGGAGGATGAGAAGAAGGAGGCTGAGAAGAGGAAGACCGCTAGACGAGGAGGCAAGGAAGGAGGTTTAAGGGGAAGGGAACAACCAGAGACTGATATGGTTGTCTCCAGCGACAATAAGGAGGAGGAGGAAGCTATGCAGGAAACTGTGAGGGGATGCAGCTATGGGGCATTCCAAAGGTGTAGCCCCCTACGTTTGATAGGAACGGGGAGTGCTGCGGCTGCACACCGTTGGGTGAGAGAGATGGAGGCGGTACTCGATATCAGGGAGTGCCGAGAGGATCAGAAGGTGAAGTTTGCTACCCACTCATTTTTGGACTCGGACTTGTGCTGGTGGGACAACATTGTCCAAGCCGAGGGTACCAGGGCAATCGGGAGGATGAGGTGGAATAAGCTGAAGAGGTTGGTAATTGAGGAGTTTTGCCCTCATAAGGAGCTTGACAAAGTTGAGAGAGAGTTCCTGCAGTTAGAGGCGGGAACAATGATACACCAGCAATACACCACGAAGTTCAACAAGATGGCAAGACCGGTGCCAGATCAGATGACGCCTGTGTCACGAAAGATCATGAGGTACATTCAAGGTCTGCCGGCAGATATCCAGAGACATCTGATCGCCGCTCGGCTAGCTATGTTTAAGTCGGTGGTCGACTTAGCAGGAAGACTGTACAAGGAACGAGAAGCGGTGGCGGTGGTGGATGTAGAAAGGAAGCGGGACAATGTTAAGAATATGAACAAAAGGCGGGATAATGGTATGGCGTGTGAGAGTGATGAGATCTTTGTTGCTCACCCCGGTACTGTGTCAACTTTCAGGAATGAGTCAGGGGTTTGTTTACAGGCCCTGGCACAGTATCAGCTTTCGAGCATGAGTCGGGGTGTTGCATACGAGATGGGATCCTTGTCGCGTACCCCGGTACTGTGTCAGCTTTCGAGCATGAGTCGGGGGTTTGTTTATAGGCCCCGACGCAGTATCACCTTTCGAGCATGAGTCGGGGGTATTGCATGAGACAGGATCTGGATGATGGTGAGAGTTGTAATGATTGAATGATGATGAACGATGATGAAGATAATAATAATTATTACCAATGTGTATGTATGATGTGTGATCACGTACGAAGCTAAAATGTTTTTTTTTTAACAAAAGTAAAGTATTTTATTTATAAAACTAGAACTCACTCAGCGTCGCTGAGTTTTTATATGCATAATAGTTGGCAGTTTTTTGTGTTGATGCTGAGGAGGTGCAGGCATGGATGCATAAGCTACTAGGAGCGTTTTGAGGCTGGCATTCACATTTTGATACGATGTTGTATTCTGAAATTTACATGAATGATGTAATGAAATGATTTGTTTTAACTTATAAATGAGAGGTTTTTTTTTAAATTTTGCTATGATAATGATGTATCTTTTAAATGTTTTTATGCAATGACTGGCCAACTATGGGGTTTCCGAAATCTGGGCCTTACAGTGAATGTTTTCTTTACTAATTCCTTCGTACAACCTTGGTTAATTGAACTTTGGTTTAATGATAATATCTTTGATACTTCTATCATTGATAACACTCTGTACTTGACAAGCTATGTTAGCTTGGGTAGGAGGAACCATGGGTGACCATGCTGTAACAGCCCAGCGTAACCGCACCATGATATTGTCCGCTTTGGCCGGGACGACCCACCATCGCCTCACGGTGTTGTTTTCACCTGGACCGGGATGTACCACCATCGCCCAGGCAAAACGCGTCACAGTGGGGAAGGTCTCAAGCCCCTTATAAAGAAGCCTTCATTCACCTTTCCAACCAATGTGGGATGTTACACATGCAAAGAAAATTACCGTTACAGGTGCACACGTAAATGTAATTTGTTGTGAATGAGAAGCCTGACTAACTCTGTTGGGTGATAACAGTCATAGTCAGTCCAAATTTTCATTTCTATACTTCTGGAAACAATCCTTCATCTCTACTCGTATGAAAGCTCTCATCTACCTTGAACCTTAATGAGACTTATATTATGACATTAGTCCTAGTCTCTATAAAACGTTGCTCTATCTAGCATTTTAGTGATCGTGCAATACTATCTATCTATAACATGCGTGGTCCTCAAGAAGTAGTAACGGAGTAATGATACTCTCTGTATATGTATATCATTGGATTGACCTTAAGACTTAGAGTCTTGGCAGATTGAACATTCTAGCATTCATTTCATTTGGTATTCATCACGTTTCAGCATGTGTTACGTTTCCAAATGGTGGGATTCAAATTCGATTTTTCTGGTTGATTACATTTGGTGTATGATCGATTAGCAAAGTATTGTGACAACCCCATCTGTTACCTCTCTGTGTTTTTGCTTGCAACTAGTGTATCTTACATCGCAATGGGCCATGTATTAAGATCATTTGTGAGCTCTACAGGAAATTCGGTCATGCCATTAAGAATTGTCGTGTGAACATCCTGACCAAGTCACCTCAGCCACAGGAAACAAAAAAAAGATGTTATGAGAGTGGACAACCTGTGTATTTCAATAGAAACTCTCCAAGGCTTAAGATGAAGGAAAACCAACAGAATGATTGTTTTGCCTCAGTATATTTTTGATTCGTGTTCCGACATAAGCTATGTATCCAATAAGTTTAGTAATCTGCTAGGGGTAGTGCCTACTGTCTTAAGTTATGAATTTACCATAGAGATAGCTGATGGTAGAACTATAGCGGCTACCCAGGTATATAGCAGATGTAAACTAGGCTTAGCTGGATATTCATAAGATATGAATCTAATTCCTGTTACACTTGGTAGCTTTGATGTTGTGGTTGGTATCCAAGAACCAAGCAGAGATCGTTTGTGGAGACAAACTCATTAAGTTACCTTTTCCTAGTGGGAAGACACTCGTTGTGGAAGGTGACAAGAGGGATGTTATGGTCTGCATGATCTCATACTTAAAAGCACAAAAATGTCTACGGAAGGGATAATTCGCCCTCTTGGCATGAGTTACAGAAATGATAGTGGATGAGAAGAGAATTGAAGACATTTCAGTTGTCAGAGACTTCCCAGAATTATTTCTAGAAGACATACCTGGCCTTCCTCCATATAGCAAGTAGAGTTTCAGATTGAGCTGACACCAGGAGCTGCATCGATCGCTCGAGCGCCGTACTGTTTGGCACCGAACGAATTACAAGAGTTGTCTAAGCAATTGCAGGAACTGCTAGACAAGGGTTTCATACATCCCAGCTCTTCACCCTGGGAAGCTCCAATGCTCTTCGTGAAAAAGAAAGATGGAACCTTCAGAATGTGTATTGACTACCGGGAGCTGAATAAGGTGACGATCAAGAACATGTATCCTCTTCCACGTATTGACGACTTATTTGATCAACTCCAAGGATCAAGCTACTATTCCAAGATTGATCTGAGATCAGGTTATCATCAATTACGGATTCGGGAGGAAGACATCCCGAAGACCGCATTCCGGACTCGCTATGGACATTTTGAGTTTGCGGTTATGCCTTTTGGACTGACCAATGCCCCAGCCATTTTCATGGACCTCATAAACCGTGTTTGCAAGCCTTATTTGGATAAGTTTGTCATTGTCTTCAATGATGACATACTAATCTAGGATGCGAGAAGTGCAATTTCTTGGGCATGTGGTGAACGAAAGGGGTATACATGTAGATCCTTCAAAGATTGAACCAATCAAGGATTGGCCGGCACCGAAAACGCCTACTGAGGTGCGACAATTCCTTGGTTTGGCGGGCTATTACAGACGATTTATCAAAGGATTCTCAAGGTTGGCACAACCTCTGACTGCCCTGACTCACAAGGGAACTATCTACAAATGGGGTGGGAAAGAGGAATCAGCATTTCAGGCGCTTAAGGAAAAACTCTGCAGTGCGCCAGGGATTGATGATTTTGTTGTTTACTGTGATGCATCCATCCAGGGTTTAGGATGCGTACTGATGCGATGCAACAATGTCATTGCTTATGCATCTAGACAGCTCAAGGTGCATGAGAAGAACTACACAACACATGATCTGGAACTAGGAGTTGTAGTGTTTGCCTTGAAGATCTGGAGGCACTACTTATATGGAACCAAGTGCACGATCAATACAAACCATAAGAGCCTCCAGCACATATATGATTAGAAAGAGTTGAATATGCGGCAATGATGGTGGTTAGAATTTATGACTGTGCAATCAAGTACCACCCGGGTAAGGCTAATGTGGTAGCCGATGCACTCAATCGAAAGGAAACACCGAAAACCCGTCAGGTTCACGCATTACAAATGACCATTCATTCCGAACTACCAGTGCAAATCAAGGCTGCTCAATCTGAGGCCTTGAAAGTTAAGAATCTGAAGGTAGAATCCATGCGAGGCATGGAGAAACAATTAGCGATAAAGACCGATGGAATCTGTTATTTCATGGAACGAGTCTAGGTACCAAAATATGGGGATTTACGAGAGCTAGTAATGGATGAAGCTCATAAGTCACGTTACTCAATTCATCCGGGTTCAGACAAAATGTACCAAGATCTGAAGGAGTTCTACTGGTGGCCGAACATGAAAGCTGAGAGTGCCACATATGTAAGCAGATGTTTAACTTGTTCTAAAGTTAAGGTGGAATACAAGAGACCATCCGGTTTACTTCAGCAACCGAACATTCCAGTGTGGAAATGGGAGCAGATCTCGATGGAATTTATCACAAAGTTACCTAGGACTCCCAGCGGATGCGATACCATTTGAGTTGTAGTAGATCGCTTAACAAAATCCGCGCACTTTTTGGCAATCCGAGAGACTGATCGAATGGAGAAGTTGACAGGAATTTACTTAAGGGAAATAGTCTCTCGGAATGGTGTGCCAGTATCCATCATATCCGATCGTGACGCTCGGTTCCCTTCTTATTTTTGGCAATCCTTGCAACGATCATTGAGAACGCGACTGGATATGATACGTATCATCCGCAAACCGATGGTCAGAGTGAGTGTATGATCCAGACACTGGAAGACATGTTGCGTGCCAGTGTGATCGATTTTGGCAGCAGTTGGGAAACTCATTTACCATTGGTTGAGTTCTACTACAATAACATTTATCACACTTCAATCAAGGCCGCATCATTTGAGGCTGCCGATCACCTATCTATTGGGCAGAAGTTGGAGAAAGCCAACTTACGGGTCCTGAGCTTGTTCATGAGACGACTGAGAAAATCGTACAAATTCGTAACCGTATGGCAGCGGCACGAGATCGACAAAAGTGCTACGCTGATAAACGCCGTAAGCCATTGGAATTTCAGATTGGTGACAAGGTACTTCTGAAAGTGTCACCTTGGAAAGGTGTAATTTGGTTTTGAAAAGGTGTAATTCGGTTTGGGAAACGGGGAAAGTTAAATCCATGCTACGTGGGACCATTTGAGATTATCGAAAGGGTTGGTCTAGTAGCCTATCATCTGAATTTACCTGAAGAGCTTAATGGAATACATAATGTGTTTCACGTATCAAACCTGAAGAAATGCTTAGCTGATGAATCACTAATCGTACCCTTGGAGGAATTGGAGATTGATGAACAGTTACGTTTCATTGAAGAACCAGTTGAGATTATGGATCAAGAAGTCAAAACCCTAAAGAGTAGTAAGATTCCTATTGTACGCGTTAGGTGGAATTCAAAGCATGGACCAGAGTTTACCTGGGAACGCAAAGATCAAATGAGGAAGAAGTACCGGAAATTGTTCGAAGATTAGACATCCAATTCTTAAGAAGTTCTCAGTTTCATAAATTCTTAGGAACCCTATCCTATGCATGATTTTGACTACTAAAATCTGGTGTTCTGCCTTGTTGAAACTGGTGTTCAGTGTTCTAATTTTCGGGATGAAAATTTCTTCAACAAGGGGATGATGTGACACCTCATGTTTTCAGGTTAATAATGTTTCTGTTAACTACTTACTCTTCGTCAAGCTGATAGATTCAAGTCGTATATAAGCAATAAAAGTTTAGCAAATGAGAATGATTATTATTATTATTGGTAGTTAACCCTAAACTAACTATAATTAAAACCCTAAAATGTAAATTAAGTAAAATGTAAATTAAGTAAATAGAGGGATAAATATGTCAAATTGGCAGATTTGATTTCACGTATATAGAATAACCAGCCCATCACCGTTCCCTCACTTCGTAACCCTAAACCACCTAAAACCACCGAAACTCTTTCTCCCCTCCCTGTTGCCGTTGACCATCTTCTCGCACAAGGCTTCTTCCGGCAGCCTAGCCGCGATCGAAGACCGCTATCTAACAAACATCCTTCGGCAGTTCTCGTTCGGTAGACCTCTCGTCTTATCGCTTATTTGTTTTGTTTCGCTGCGGTTTTCGGTTCCATCTCAGTTGATAGTTCACGGTAATGGGTTTGGCCTTGTCGTACGCATGCGTATGTATATGTGATCCTGTTAGTGTGAGGTTTACGCCTATGATTCCGTGTATGGGTTCGATTGATGTGTGTGCATTCTTTGTATATATATATATGTAATCTGCGATGTATCGATGGGTGTGCTTTCTTTGTATATGTATATATATATATATATATATATATATATATATATATATATATATATATATATATATATATATATATATATATATATATATATGTGTGTTCTGCGAATGTGTGTAGGCTTATATGGTTCCAGGTATGCATGCTATTTGTGTTGGGTGTGAACACATGTATGTTTTGCTTTGGGTGCTGGTTTTGGAACGTGATGGTATGTGCTTATGTGATGTATTGATCATGGATACTACATGTATGATCATGGAAGTATGTATAATATGGATTATAAAAGGTTTTTGTGCATCAGGGTGTTAAGTGTGTAGGCATATATATATATATATATATATATATATATATATATATATATATATATATATATATATATATATATATATATATATGTTCATGTGGTTTGCTGTTTGGGCAGTGGGTTTGAGGGGCACAAATGTGGGGATGTGTTAGGGGTAGCTATCTGCATATAAATATGTAGTTACGTATGGGAGGCGATGGTTTATACATGTGGATGTGTGCAGTGTGATAGTTATATATTCATGTATTTTGAGTGTGAATTCTTGTTGTGTGTGTGTAATTTTTAATATGAGTGTGTGCTATGTGGCATGTGTATGCATATATATAATAAGTATGTTATATGTGTGTTGTATGTAATAAATAATGTTGGCTTATTATGTAAATTTACACAATTAAAATGTATAAAGAATACCTATATGTATTGCCATGAATACGCGTGAATAACTGAGTTTGGTGCATACATGACTTTATATTTGGTCGTGCTTGCTCGTGAATGAGAGATGTGATGGCCTGCAGTTTGATCGAGTCATGGAACGTGAAACCGTACAATCTTTGCATTGCTATTAAATAATTAATATTAATTATAAATTAAATTGAATTCAGGTTAATTGGAATCCAATCTTTTGTGTTTGCATATACTTGTTGCTGTGCATTCGAGGTGAGTTCTCAACCCCACTTTACTATTACTCTTTTGGGGGAGAGAAACATGTGTTCTAAAAGTATTTTCATTTGATCAGTATTACTGTAATGTCACTTGCTTACTAGTGTTATACCAACTTGAGTCCTCATTCTCGAACCGTTAATTTATGTACTTTAGCGAGGTAATTCTGAGTAGATCTACTGGGTTTGACAAACCCCACCATGGCGAGTCGTGATAGCGCGACTGCACGTCAAACGGGTGTTTAATTAACCTAATTTTTGTTGTTGTGGTCTGGTATCCACAGCCGAGGCCTTCATTTACATTGTCAGCTTTGGTTGCGAACTTCATACACTATGTAACTTGTTAAGCAGACTAGCTATCTACTGATATTACTTTGTTCACTGTATCGGTCACTATTACGTTTTGTTTATCAAAACCTGTGAACTCACCAACCTTGTGTTGACACTTTAGCATGTTTCTTTTAGGTTCTCAAGGTGAGCACGATTAGGGATATCTCATTCATACATTTATTATCATATGGGTCCAATGAAACATTTACATTTTCTACGAATTATAGTTTATTAGATTTGCGCGTATCTCCGCCATTTGATTTACAAGTTATTGCGCTTCTGCAATTACTTATGTGTTTACATATTTAACTATGTTTTTAGGGAACTCTACTGATAATGAGCAAACATGTTTTGTAATTGATGTGTCATTTGGTGTAACAAGTGGCTGAGATCCTGGTATGTCACACGCCTAACGGTAATACCCCGTTTGTGGAAATTGAGGGTGTGACATGTAACAACCTCCAACGCTATGGAGTTTTGATTCTCAAGCCTTTTGAACACACTCATGAGCATATCTAATCATATCTGATTACAATCATCATTAGAAACAAACTAATTAATCATAAATATAACATAGTATCTATTGTATAAATCAAAACCAAAGCTGAACACGGAGCCACACGAACGAGCCCTAATTCAATGCACTCGTTCCCGAGACTCATCAAGAACATTCCACAACCAACTTCGAACACTATTACCTCAAAAATCCTTTAAATCAATCAAAATGACTACTGTGGATTCATAGAATACTTTATTACCATCTAGGCAAGGAAACCAGGTGTAAAGAAACAAGAAACTACTCGTATTCACTCAAAAAGAATCAAGAATCAAATTCAACTGGCGGAATGAAAGTAATCAGACGTCAAACAAGAAACGCAATGCATGACCGATGAAAAAGTAGTTAAACCAAGGTAACATGATTAAGTAAATAAGATTTACTTGTATTTTAATCAAAATTATGCAACTGCAAATTGGTGTATCAAAGTACTCATGAAATCTTAAATAACTAAATCGGAAAGGAACTAGTCATACAAAAACGTTAAACAATAATAGTTCTATCATGGATAGTTTTTTTTACTTTTCGTAACAACCTCCAATGCTATCGAGTTTTGATTCTAAGCCTTCTGAACACACTCGTGAACCTATCTAATCATATCTGATTACAATTATCATCAGAATCACACTAATTAAATATAAATGGAACATAGTATCTATTGTATAAATTGAAACCAAAACCGAACATGAAGCCACACGAATGAGCCCTAAAATCAATATACTCGTTCCTGAAACTCATCGAGAACATTCCACAACCAACGTTGAACACTATTACCTCCAAATCCTTTGAATCAATCAAAATGACAACTGTGAATTCACAGAATACTTTATTACCATCTAGGTAAGGAAATCAGGTGTAAAGAAACAAGAACTACTCGTATTCACTCAAAAAGAATCAAGAATAAAATTACACAGGCGGAATGAAAGTAATCAGACGTCACACAAGAAACACAATGCATGATCGATGAAAAAGAAGTCAAACAAGGTAACATGATCAAGTTAATAATATTTAAATGTATTTTAATCAAAATTGGTCAACTAGAGATTGGTGTATCAAAGTATCACAAAAGCTTAAATAACTAAATCGAAAAGTAACTAGTCATACAAAAACGTTAAAAAACAATAGTTCTATCATGGATAGTTTTTTTGCTTTTTGTAACAACATTCAATGCTATGGAATTTTGATTCTCAAGCCTTCTGAACACACTCGCGAACAAATCTAATCATATCTGATTACAGTCATCACTGGAGTCACACTAATTAATCATAAATGGAACATAGTATCTATTGTACAAATCAAAACTAAAACCGAACATGAAGCCACACGAATGAGCTCTGAATTCAATACACTCATGCCCGAAACTCATTGAGAACATTAAACAACCAACTTGGAGCACTATTATCTCAAAAATCCTTTGAATCAATCAAAATGACAACTGTGGATTCAAAGAATACTTTATTACCATCTTAGTAAGGAAATCGGGTGTAAAGAAACAAGAAACTACTCGTATTCACCCAAAAAGAATCAAGAATCAAATTAAACTGGTGGAATGAAAGTAATTAGACGTCAAACAAGAAACGCAATGCATGATCGATGAAAAAGAAGTCAAATAAAGGTAACACGATCAAGTTAATAATATATAATTGTATTTTAATAAAAATTGTACAACTAGTGATTGGTGTATCAAAGTATTCACGAATGCTTAAATAACAAAATCGGAAAGGATCTAGTCATACAAAAATGTTAAACAACAATAGTTATATCATGGATAGTTTTTTTGATTTCGTAACAACCTCCAATGCTATGGAGTTTTGATTCTTAAGCCTTCTGAACACACTCGTGAACCAATCTAATCATATCTGATTACAATTATCATTGGAATCACACTAATTAATCATAAATGGAACATAGTATCTTATAACACTCGGAAATTTACTAAAAGAAAATGAAAAGAAGATTAAAAAGAAAGAAAGGTGAAATATCCCAAGTCAAGGGGTTAAAGTTATGCAAGTGGCAAACTTGCCCATTATGGATTTAAAAGAAGAATGGCAGTCCACACCTCTTCTTTTACAGATCTTGCTCTCGGTTACAGAAGAAAGAAGAAGCTGCAATCGGTTTCTAGAGAGAGAAGGTGGAAGATCTGCTTGTAGGTGAGATTTTCTTGTGTTTTCTGCTAGGTTTTCAGCTGTGTTCGAGCTACTGAACCGATTCTTACGTGTTTCTTGTGTTGGCTGCTTGTTTCGGTGTGTTTAGGTGCTAGAACTCCAGGTTGCTCTCGGGTTTGGAGGAGTTTTACTTGAAAGCAATTAGAGGTGAGTTCTAGATTCCCTTATTTTACTTGTTTTAAATTGGTTTGGGGCTGAAATGCATATTAACTGAATTTTTACAACCGAAGCATGAGTTTTCTACATTTTTGCATCTGATGTGTATGCGATGTGTGTGTTTTTATATGCCTTCTTTGATGTTGTGTAGTTGTAAGCTCTGTTTTAAGTATTTGACATGATAGATCTAACCTAAGTTTATGTTAAGATGATGTTTAGGACTGGAAAATTTCAAAAGTTGCATCACAGGTACTGGACTTAGTGTCCGCTGTTGACACTAACTATCCGCTGTGGAGAAAAGGTGTCTGCTATGGACATTCAAATGTTTTAAGTCATCCGCTGTGGAACTTTAGACTGTCTGCTGTGGACTTGCATGTCCGCTGTAGACTTTGCATGTCCGCTGTGGACACTTAGGCATTTACACTGTCCGCTGTAGGCATTTGTTCATCCACATTTGTTAAGTGTTCATCCTTATTTGTCAAGTGTTCATCCGTATTTGTTAAGTGTTCATCCGTATTTGTCAAGTGTTCATCCGCATTTGTTAATTGTTCATCCGCATTTGTTAAGTGTTCATCCGCATTTGTTAAGTGTTCATCCGAATTTGCTGGTCTTCATCCGCATTTGCTGAGCATTCAACCGCATTGGTTTTATGTTCCATAGTTAAGTATTTGTTCATCCGCATTCGACTTGTTCATCCGCATTGGACTTGTTCAACTGCATTTTGTTCAACCACATACTTTTCGACACTTAGAATATTTTCTGAAGTCTTCGTCCGCATTTGTTTATCCGCATTTAGTATTGCTCATCCGCATTTCTTTGGGGACTTAGAATTATTCTGAAATTTTGGTAATAGAATTTAAGTGTTAAGTACTGATGTATAAGGAAGATTATGCTTGTTTAATGTTTGATTCTCTTCTTATGGCCTGCAATTATGGATAATATTTAATATGTTTCCAATTATATGATTATAAGGCAATGAATATTTTAAAAGTATTATTCATAACCAAGTGGATACAAGGAAATAAAAGAAGACAGTGGAACTTAATGAATGTTACCCCCGGGCCCTTATAATCAATGGAAAAGCCTTGCGAGCACAATGGAATGATGTGCACGACCTTGTTGTCGTTAGCTCAACTGATGTGTGACTGATTCATGATGCACATCTAGGGTCTAATCCTGGGGATTGACCAAATAAATGGGACCTGTATTCATGAGCAGACTTTGTGCCTAGCAGTGTGGGTCAACTGTCGAATGAGTTAGCTACCAAAAAATCATTTGCCGACAGGGGTTCGGCATTTGTTGCCAACCAATAATATAGGCTCTTGCTTTGTGCAAACCTAGACAATGAAAGTGAAAGATAATGAAAGAAAGAAAGATAAAGAATCTCTTAATGATTGGTTATGTATGATAATGAATGATCACCAAGTGAAGTTTACAAAAGTATATTTTCTATATTATTAAATTAGAACTCATTCAGCAACACTGACTTTTTATATGCATTTTCAGTTGGCAGGTAATGTGGTTGCTGAGGGTGGCATGGAGTTGAAGATACTTGGCAAGCAAAGACTGGCATCCATCTCATGCAAGAATAATGTTGTTGTTTTGTAATACAACTAAGTACTCTTTTGTGGTTTTAATCAATGATGTATTACTTGGGAAAAGTAACTATAAATGCATGAAATAATTTTGATAATTCTTTCGCTGCAATATTTTTCTTATGTTTATACATTTAAAATGAGTCTTAATAATGAATGATGCTATGAATGACCAACTGTGGGGTCTCCAGGATCGGGGCCTTACAAGTTGGTATCAGAGCCAAAGTTTAAGAGAATTGAGTAAATTATTTTCAAAACCTAAACTTAAACTGAGAATGGGACCGAATGGAAGGATGCCAGCCTAATTAGCTACGTGCCATCAGGTAATTTTTCATAAAGTTAATCGGTATTACGTGCGTGTGCTATTTGATTTGTGCTTAGTAGATTTGGATACTGATGTAGTCTAGATAGGGAATGCTTAGGGGATGAAGAGTAAAGTAAGTGGCTAATTACAACTGGCCACTGTAATTAAGGAATTACTATACTTAGATAATTTGAGCTATTACCTTGAATGATCATGTTGGTGTTTGAATCCTATAGTGTTTAGAGGATGGCTGGTGGTAGATCTTCGGGGGCTTCTAGAGGTGGAGGTCGTGGTGGACGTGATATTGGACAACGTGTCACGAGGAATGGGGCTAGGACTGCTGAAGCGGCTCCTGAAGAGCTCAAGTTTCATCACCATGGAGGTGGAGATGAGAGCATTAACCTGATGACCATAGTGAAGAAGGGTGTAGTTTAGGGAGTTCACCAAGTCATGCATATGATTTTGCCATCTGTAGTGACTGGGGTCATCAGGGCTGTAAGGGAAGATGAGAGGAGGGGGAGAACTGGAGTAGAAAACGTGCTAGTAGTGGCAATTTCCCTCCCAAGGGAAAAAGGGCGAAGGTAGAGGGACGCAAGGTGGCTACAACCGAGATAGGAGTGAAGGTGTGCGAGAAGTGCTGGAAGGGGCATGTAGGAGAATGTAGGTGGGGATCGAACACCTACTTTTGGTATGGGAAGGAGGGCCACATGGCAAGGAGTTGTCGTGTGGTGAAATGTTACAACTATGGCGAGAAGGGGCATATGAGCAAGGACTACAAGAAGCCGAGGTCTGAGAGCTTTGGGGCGAAGAAGGGGACTGAGAAGGCGGGTGGAGGATGAAGGCCAGAGCATTCGCTATAACTTGGGTGGAGGCTAGGGTGGACCCTGCTGTCAGGTACATTTCGAGTAAACCAAATTTGTGTCTTTGTGCTTTTCGATTCTGGTGCTAGTAAGAGTTTTATTTCTACTGCCTTCTGTGCTAAGTTGTCTGTTAGAAGTAGAAGTATGATGAGCCCTTCGATGTAGAAACTACCATTGGTAAGGACTTCTGATCTGATAGAGGATTGTGACATAGAGTTGAAAGGTAATAGATTCTCTACAAATTATTCATGATACCCCTAGGCGGATTAGATGTGGTTCTAGGGATGGGTTGGCCACCAGCTTATGAGGCAAATATTGTTCTGTCGCAAGAAGATGATTCGATTGACTGCGCCTGATGGGAGTTCGGTGACGCTTTAAGGCGATAGGGTCAGTACAGTTTCGAAGGTAATTTCAATGGTGATGGCTGAGAAGTGCATGAGACGTGGATGTAGTCCCTACCTGGCTTATGTGAAAGATGTCGATGCGTTAGTACCATGATTGTCCAACGTACCGGTCGTGTGTGACTTCCCAGACGTATTCCCAGAGGATCTACCATGTATGCCACCGGACCGCGAGATCGAGTTCCAGATCGATTTGTTATCGGGTGCCCAACCTGTTGTGAAGGCTCTATATCGTCTCGCTCCCTCTGAGATGAAGGAATTGATGACTCAGCTGCAAGAGTTATTAGATAAGGGGTTCATCCGACCAAGTATCTCTCCCTGGGGTGCTCCGGTCTTGTTTGTAAAGAAGAAGGACGGTAGCATGAGGATGTGTATCGACTACCGTGAGCTGGATAAGTTGACTGTGAAGAATCGGTATCCATTACCAAGGATTGATGACTTGTTTGATCAGCTTCAAGGTGCCAGTTGGTTCTCGAGGATAGATCTCCAATTTGGTTACCACCAACTGAAGGTGAGGGAGCAGGATATTCCCAAAATAGCATTTTGTACGCGTTATGGACACTACGAGTGTCTCGTTATGTCTTATGGTTTAACCAACACGCCAGCTGCTTTTATGGACCTGAGGAATCGGGCGTGTCGGCCTATTCTAGATAAATTAGTGATTGTGTTTATCGATGACGTCCTGATTTATTGAGGAGCGAAGAAGAGCATGCCGGACATATTTGGGAGGTGCTGGAGACGCTTAGAAGGGAGAAGCTGTACAGAAAGTTCTCCAAGTGTGCATTCTGGTTACATGAAGTTTAGTTTCTCTGGGTCATGTAGTTAATCCTGAAGGGATCACGGAGGACCCGGCGAAGGTTGAGACGGTGATGTAATGGAAGTCCCCAGAGATGCCATCTGAGATTCATGGTTTCTTGGGTTTAGCGGGCTACTACAGAAGATTCATCCAAGACATCTCCAAGGTAGCTTCACCATTGACTAAGTCGACCCGTAAGGATGAGAAGGTTATATGGGTGATAGTTGACCGCCTGACAAAGAGTGCTCACTTTCTACCAATCCACGAGACGTATTCATCTGAGAGGTTGGCGTATCTATTCATCAAAGAGATTGTGACTTGTTATGGTGTACCGGTGTCTATAGTGTCTGACCGTGACACCCAGTTTACATCTAAGTTTTTGGAGAGATTCCATGAATGCGAGGGGGACGAAGCTACATATCAGTATAGCTTACCATCCTCAGACAAACGTTCAGTCGGAGAGGAAGATTCGGACGCTGGAGGATATGCTACGAGTATGTGTCATTGATTTCGAAGGAAGTTGGGACGAACACTTACCGTGAGCTGAGTTCTCATATAACAACGGATATCCTGCCAGCATTGGTATACCTCCTTACGAGATGCTATATGGTAGGAAGTGTTGAACACCCGTATGTTGGGGTGACTTCGGGCAGAAGGAGTTGGAGAGCATTGAGGTGATCGAGGCTACGACCAGAAGGTTGGAGAAGATCAAGGCCTTGATGGAAGCAGCAAAGGATAAAGAGAAATCGTATGTTGGCAAGAGACATAGACTGATTGAATTCAAGCTGGGCGATAGAGTTATGTGGAAGGTTTCACCTTGGGAAGGGATCATCCGGTTCAGGAAGTGAGGAAAGCTAAGGCCGAAGTATATAGGGCCTATCCAAATCATTGCTCGAGTTGGAGAGGTGGCTTACAAGTTAGAGCTACCCAATAAGTTAAGTGGAATCCATCTGACATTCCATGTATCCCAATTGAGAGAGTGCTTAGACGACGAGTATATGATTGTGCCACTCGAGGACATCAAGGTGGAGGAACGGCTCAATCATATGGAGCAGCTAGTGGCCGTCATCGACAAAAAAGAGAAAAGGCTGCAGAATAAAGTGGTTCCATAGGTGCGAATACAGTGGAGGCACAGGAAAGGATCTAGGTCTACGTGGGAAACTGAGGAAGAGATGAGGTAGCATTACCCACAGCTATTTGAGGAGTGACAGGTTTCGGGAACAAAACCTTTATAAGGGGGTGGACTTGTAACACCTGAAAATTTACTAAAAGGAAAAGAAAAGAAGAGTAAAAAGAAAGAAAGGTGAAATATCCTGAGTCAAGGGGTTAAAGTTATGCAAGTGGCAAACTTGCCCATTATGGGATTTAAAAGAAGCATGGCAACCCACACCTCTTCTTTTATAGATCTTGCTCTCGGCTGCAGAAGAAAGAAGAAGCTGCAATTGATTTCTAGAGAGAGAAGGTGGAAGATCTGCTTGTAGGTGAGGTTTTCTTGTGTTTTCTACTCAGTTTTCAACTGTGTTCGAGCTACTGGACCGATTCTTATGTGTTTCTTGTGTTGGCTGCTTGTTTCGGTGTGTTTAGGTGCTAGAAGTCCAGGTTTCTCTCGGGTTTGGAGGAGTTTTACTCGAAAGCAGTTAGAGGTGAGTTCTAGATTCCCCTATTTTACTTGTTTTAAACTGGTTTGGGGCTGAAATGCATATAACTGAATTTTACAACCGAAGCATGAGTTTTCTACGTTTTTGCATCTGATGTGTATGCGATGTGTGTGTTTTTATATGTCTTCTTTGATGTTGTGTAGTTGTAAGCTCTGTTTTAAGTATTTGACATGATAGATCTAAGCTAAGTTCATGTTAAGATGATGTTTGGGATTGGAAAATTTCATAAGTTACATCACAGGTACTGGACTTAGTGTCCGCTGTGGACACTAGCTGTCCGCCATGGAGATGAAGTATCTGCTGTGGACACTCAGAATGTTTTTAAGTCATCTGCTGTGGGACTTTAGACTATCCAATGTGGACTTGCATGTCCGCTATGGACTTTGCATGTCCACTATGGACACTTAGGCATTTAGACTGTCCGCTGTGGGCATTTGTTCATCCGCATTTGTTAAGTGTTCATCCGCATTTGTCAAGTGTTCATCCGCATTTGTTAAGTGTTCATCCGCATTTGTCAAGTGTTCATCCCATATTTGTTAAGTGTTCATCCGCATTTGCTGGTCTTCATACGCATTTGCTGAGCATTCAAGCGCATTGGTTTTATGTTCCATAGTTAAGTACTTGTTCATCCGCATTGGACTTGTTCATCCGCATTTGGTTCACCCTGCATACTTTTAGACACTTAGAATATTTACTGAAGCCTTCATACGCATTTGTTCATCCGCATTTAGTATTGTTCATCCGCATTTATTTAGGGATTTAGAATTATTCTAAAATTTTGGTAATAGAATTTAAGTGTTAAGTACTGATGTATAAGGAAGACTTTGCTTGTTTAATGTTTGATTCTCTTCTTATGGCCTGCTGTTATGGATAATATTTATTATGTTTCCTATTATATGATTATAAGGCGATGAATATTTTAAAAGTATTATTCATAACCAAGTGGACTCAAAGAAATAAAAGAAGACAATGGAACTTAAAGAATATTACCCCCGGGCCCTTATAATCAATGGAAAAGCCTTGCGAGCACAATGGAATGAGGTGCATGACCTTGTTGTCGTTAGCTCAACTGATGTGTGACTGATGCAGGATTCACATCTCGGGTCTAATCCTGGGGATTGACCAAATCAACGGGACCTGTATTCATGAGCAGGCTTCGTGCCTAGCAGTGTGGGTCAACTGTCGAATGGGTTAGCTACCTAAAAATCATTTACCAACAGGGGTTCGGCATTTCTTGCCAACCAACAATATAGGCTCTTGCTTTGTGCAAACCTAGACAATGAAAGTGAAAGATAATGAAAGAAAGAAAGATAAAGAATCTCTTAATGATCGATTATGTATGATGATGAGATTTTTTCTTTAAAATTGGGTATTTTAGTATGTGTTTGTTGACAAGAGGGGTTGATCTCGATAAATTACACATTAGGGGAACCCGCCCATGGCAGGTGCGGGTTCTGTCCCTCGGTCAAACCTCTCCCGTGAAAAGAGCTGGGCGTCACATCTCCATCAGAACCCGCCCCTACCATGGGCGGGTTCTCAGTGTGTGTTTCAGTGTGTGTTTTAGTGTGTGTTTCAGGCTCATGTGAGTGTATGCAACTGAATGTGGGTGTATGCATGTGAGTGTGCACAGTGTGTGTGCCGTGTATGCATGTGAGTGTGCACAGTGTGTGTGTGCCCGTGATTGAGATGACATACCCTTGGGAAGGGAGGGTTCTCCTCCCCCCTTTTTCCAGCCACACGTTTCACCTACCAAACACACACAAGACCGTTATTTAAATCACATAATTCTCGATCCATCTCCTCACGAGTTATCCTCTATCTTTCGATATTTTCTTCATTTTCTTATCTACACTATCTTTCAATATAATTTTCTATGTTATTTTATACTTCATTTAAAAAAAATGAGCTGGAGAATTACATCAGTCCACTAAATAACAATTTGTTATTTTTAAGTGGTCAACATAGAGCTGATTATTATTTTCGCGATCCAGAAAGCGACGAAGGAATTTTACGTGTTAGACGAGGTGATAAAGCTTTTTGGGATTACATTGATGAAGAACCTATCCCTGATAATATTATGAGGTATATACGGTTGGCTGGTTTTGCAGGTGTGATCGAGTGTGGTTATCGCAAACTTGACCGTACTCTTATCTCGGCTTTGGTGGAAAGATGGAGACCGGAGACACACACATTTCATTTACCGGTTGGAGAAACTACGATACCCCTTTAAGATGTACAAGTTTTATGGGGTTTGCCGGTTGAAGGTGATGTTGTTTCTGGCACTGATTATGCTATGAGTGCATCTGAAATTATAATGAGATTTGAGTATTTATCCGGCTGTACACTCGCTACAAGTACTGTAAGTGGTTATAAGTTAAACCTAAGATTTATTTTAGATGAAATAATAAAACCATTCCCTAATAATGCCATAGATTTTCAATGCATCCAACGAGCTAGATTAATTATATTTTTTATGATTGGTGCCACTTTATTTCCTGACACTTTTAGCAACTAGGTGCACATAAATTATTTAAGTCATATTGAAAATTTAAATAACTGTGATAGACTTAGTTGGGCAAGTGTAGTTTTAGCATCTTTGTATAGGCAATTATGTAAGGCAACTAGCGTCACAAATCGAGAGGTTGGTGGGCCTTTATTCTTGTTGCAATTATGGGCATGGGAAAGATTCCCTTCTATGTGTCTCCTGAATACTCGATCGACTGATTTCAGATTACCATATGGTGCAAGGTATGTTAAAAAAAACTTATAAATTAACTATTTTTTAGTAATGTTATATTTTTCTAATTAACCGGACATATTTGAAAACTTTATTACAGATGGACGGGTGAACTTAGTTATATAAACACCACTCCACACTGTTTGAGTGCCTATCTATCTCAGCTGCATTCATTAAGTGAAGCCATGGTATTAATATTAATCTAATATTATTTTGTATAAATTAACATTGTGAAAACATATTAATTCATATTTTTTATATCAGTTTAATTGGAGGCCTTATGATAATATCATCCACCGTCTACCTGATATCTGCACAAGTGGATATCAAAGCTGGAGAAGTGACACATACCTTATATGTTAGGAAATTGTTGAGCCTCACATATCAAGTAGGGTTTTAAGATAGTTTGGAATGTTTCAAACAATCCCTACAAGTGTGTTACTAACCCGGGAGCAACACACAAATCTACATTCGATTGTTCGTAGAGGTGGTAGAAATAAAAAATGGATACAACATCATAATATCTTTGTTCAAGCATGGGCGTCTCGACATAATTCAGTTGTTAATGAGGAATACACTGATTCGCCAATTGCTTCTGAAGCATACATGAGGTGGTATTTAGAGTGTACTGTAGTGTATACAACAAACCCGGCTAATCAAGACACGAACCCTCATGGCTTCCAAAATGATGGACAAAGATTGAGAATGATGGTATTATTATTATTAATTTATTTGTTATAATGATTATTTAAATATTATTATTATTATTATTATATTAAAAGTAAACTTTCATAATGTTATTTATAGATGGATGGGATGAGTCAGTTTTATCAAAGACCGGGGATGAATCGGGAAGGAATATGGCGAGCCGTTATATGGAATTTGCACATGCAAACCATATAAGTTATCTACCAACGCATGTGACACAGAATGTTGATGATACTCAACTTCCTCCTGTCACACAACGTTTACGTAGAAGGGGTAGAGGACGAGGGCGGGTTGGTCGACAAGTTGTTGATGAACCATTCAGGGTGACTATATGTATAACGATACTAATAAAACTCTTTTGCCATATAGCGTCGATATTTTGCACATGTGTCTTTAAAATTTCCCTCCATACTTAAGGTTTTTCCTTGAACTAGCTTTTGCATTAACATACAAACAAAAACCCTGAATTACTACCAAGGTCACCCCCGTCTTTGGGCAAATACTCCTCAGTAGTTGTGAAAGGCATGTCATCTCTTTTATCAGGATGAATAAACGGTCCAGTATAATTTTTTTTCCAGTAACCAATCTGTTCCATCAGACAGTAAAAATTACATGGAATAAAATGTAAAATAGGGAGAATTAACTCATGATATAGTTCACGATATAAGTTATTTGACCAATACTGAAGGATCTCCATTGTATGCAAGTTGATTCGGATCAGTAACCAATCTTCTACTGCTTTTATAAGTATTGGAATATAAACATATTGCACTTCCCAAAATGGAGGGTACAACTCATCAGTTTCGTTGGCATATTTGATAGGCTTGACATCTTTCCACACACATAATTTATCCCAAAACTGAGGTGGTAAATTGTCCAATTCAATCCCGATGGTCCAAATTTCGCAAGCTTTTCACGTCTCATCCGCATCATCCGTTTTACCCAACCTTCTATATGCTGTGATATAAAGTATTAACATCTAATAAATATTATATAAAACTAACAAGATTTTTAACTGAAAAATATATAAGATTTTTACCAATGGAGAAAGACGACCATTGCGTTCTTAGCCTAATAAAGCACCCCAAAAATCCTTCCCAAGCAAGTTACCACCAAATAGAACTGAAACACAATACGGCGCATCGCCGTTGTTGTAGAAGTCAATAGCATCTTTTGACCAGTTCTTAGATTCTTCTTCATCTGCAACTAAAAATGGTGTATGCACCGGGTTGTTTTTGGATGAAGATGATTCATGTTGCTTCTTAGGCCACCTCAACCTTTGTAGAATTGAACTCGTCGATCGGAGTTCATGAACTGGTTCTTTACCGGGTCGGTGTGCCATTTTTATGGGTTATTTGGTGTTTTTTGGAAGGGAAATTGTGAAATGTGGTGTGCTAGTATGAGAAGGGTGGTGCTATTTATAGGAGTTTTTTGGGAATAAAATAATTATTTTTTGGAATAAAATAATTATTTTTTATTAAACAACAAAATTAAATTAAAACAATAATAACCAGTAAACATCAAATAAAATTAATATACAACAATCTCCTCATGATTATGAGTTTGGACAAGTGTTCATGTTATGACCTGTTTGTCTACATATTGAGCATCTACGTATAACTGGTGCACCTGGATGATGAGCATCCATCTCGTTGTGTATCCTTCTCATGCGTCTCCTACCTCGTGACGTAGTGATTTTTGATGGATCGCCTCTTATCCTCCAACCCGGGTTCGTCCAATAATCAGGGTGATGAAGCGGGTAAAAATGATCGTTATACTGTTCTTGATAAACAACAGTACTATAGACCTGATGAACAATGTTATGAGATGATTCACCTCTATGGCGGCAAACTGCAATTGCATGTGAGCACGGGAATCTTTGCATCTGCCATTTACCACACGTGCAACTTCTGTTTTTGTATTCCACGGTATAATCATTTCCACCAGCTTCATTTGTTTGGATCTTTGACAGAACTCTATATCTCGCATCTCTGTAATCAAACTCTGTTATGATGTGTTCTTGCGAGTTAATATCACGCGCATTGAACAAACGCCATATGTGAGGGGGTAACATTGTGTTACAGTTGGCTGTGATGTCAGTATGCTTTCTGAACTATTCGACTGTTTTCTCAAACGTACAATTAATAATAGCTTTTATTAGCATAAGCCTGACACCTCGTAACGTATTGTTGAAGCTTTCTGAAATGTTCGTCGTCAGGTTACCCCACCTACGATGATTTTTGTCGTGTAGAAGCGTCCATTAACTCTCTTTAATAGTTTTTAAATATTCCCATGCTTCTGGATTGATGTTTGTCATTTGACTTACACAATAGTTATACTTCCTTTGTTGGGTGGTGCTTCCGATAGACCAACATATCCTTTTTAAGCTAGAAACCTTGAACTTTTGCATGAGGTTACTTCGAACATGTCGGAGACAAAATCGATGCACAGCATTATTTTTCCACTCTTCAAGAGTATTCATTGCACGAATAATTCCTTTGTGCCTATCGGAAATAACACACAACTTTTTTCCCGAACCAATAGAATTATGGTGAACTGCAATGTGTGACCAAAATTGCTTGAAAAACCAACTCCAACTTTCCACCGTCTCTTCATCTACAATTGCATAAGCTACCGGCATTACGTAGTTGTTTGCATTTTTTGCAACTGCAATTAACAATTTACCACGGTAGGAACCTTTCAAAAAAGTGTCGTCAACAGATATCACCGGCTGACAATAACTGAATGCTTTAATTATTGGTCTGAATGCCCAAAACACATATTTGAATGTATAATAAGCAGATGTTCCGGTCGGATGATGTAACCATTCCACGATAACATGGTTTCTCTCTTGTAATGCGTTGATGTATGTAGGTAACTGCTCAAAATTACTCTCCCAGCTACCATAAATACTCTCAATAGCAGCTTTTCTAGCTCGTCAGGCTTTATTATATAAACATCAACATTCAACGTGTCTTTTAAATGTGCTTGAATTTGCTTGATAGGAAAAGCAATATCCTGATGAATAAAATGGATGATGCGAGAAACAATATCTCTGCATTTGAAACTTCTATTATTGTTACCAACAACAGTACCAAAGCAGTTGTCTGCATTCACCCATCTTGAAATTCTTCACATGTGATGATCGTGTTTCTTGGATGCATACACATACCAGGTACATGGAGGACCATTACCAAGATTATTATTGTAATTAGAGCTAGTGCTGTAACATTTTGCTCTCCATCTTGTACGTTTACTTTCAACTACTACAGCCTCTTTGTTACGTGCAAGATTCCATAACCGCACTGCATGCATTACTTCATCTTTAGATTTAAAGTACATCCCAACACGGATTTCTTTTTACTCTTCATTCCATATATCCATATGGTCTTCATCGTCAAAATCAGCAGCTTCATAATCTCTTAACTCTTGAGGATCTTCAGAATAGTTTGTCACCCCGTAAGATCCTGGATTAACATTAGAATTATAATAGTCTGAAACTCCATAGCTGTTGTTGTCATCATCACTAGAATCTTCTTATGACGGGATGAGTTCAGTATCTTCACTACTGTCTGAAATACCATCATCTGACTTATTAAAACCTCCGTTATCATCGTTGACTTGATGATGAGAAATGGTTGACGGACCGACTTGATAATCATGTGATCTTACATTGCCTTGATGATGAGAATTGCTTGACGGACCGGGTGCTTTTGATACAGAGAAACCACCAAGATGATCCAAATAATTGGATTGTTGAATAGACATCTTCGGCTCAATGATAACGTAAACATTTCATTGGAAATTTTCAACATTTTCTCCCAAATAATACAAGACTTCTAGACTTGAGTCATTAAAAATTTCAGAGCTTTGAGAGAAACCACCGTATAAGTAATATAATTTCAATTTCAAATTATAATACTCTTTTTGAACCTGAATATGATTATAGATTAAATCAACAAATTCTTCATATAACACTCTATTACGAAGAATAATCGTTGAACTTCTAGTAGAATTATCACATATGATATTTCCATTTTCGAATGAAATATCACCACCCCAAAATAATTGTAAAAAATAAGGTCGAGACATGTTGGGTTTGAATACAGAAAAGTTATGTATTGAATGTATCAAAAATAAAATTCGATACTTTTTGAATTGTGTTGAATGTATCAAAAATAAAATTCGATACTTTATATACAAAATTTTTGGATGGAACGGTTAGGTTAAATATGTGGTTGGAATTTAGGTTGAGGAGAACCCGCGGTGTGTTCTGTCCCTGATGTGAAAGGTAGGTTAAATTTGTGGTGGACAAAAAGAGGAGGAGAACCCGCCCTTGGCAAGGGCGAGTTCTTCTCGCGATGTGACACTACGCCTGCGCATGAAACACACACTGAGAACCCGCCCATGGTAGGGGCGGGTTCTGATGGAGATGTGACACCTAGGCTTTTTCATTGGAGAGGTTCGACTGAGGGACAGAACCCGCCCCTGCCATGGGCAGGTTCCCCTAATGTGTAATTTTATCGAGATCAACCCCTCTTATCAACAAACACACACTAAAATACCCAATTTTAAAAAAAATTCATGATGATGAATGATCACCAAGTGAAGTTAACAAAAGTATATTTTCTATATTATTAAAGTAGAACTCACTAAGCAACGCTGACCTTTTATATGCATTTTTAGTTGGCAGGTAATGTGGTAGCTGAGGGTGGCATGGAGTTGAAGCTACTTGGCAAGCAAAGACTGGCATCTATCTCATGCAAGAATAATGTTGCTGTTTTGTAATACAACTAAGTACACTTTTGTGATTTTAATCAATGATGTATTACTTGGCAAAAGTAACTATAAATGCATGAAATGGCTTTGATAATTCTTCCGCTGCAATATTTTTCATATGTTTATACATTTTAAATGAGTTTTAATAATGATTGATGCTATGAATGACCAACTGTGGGGTCTCCGGGATCGGGGCCTTACATATCTATTATATAAATCGAAACTAAAACCAAACACGAAGCCACACGAATGAGCCCTGAATTCAATACACTCATGCCCGAAACTCATCCAGAACATTCAACAACCAACTTCGAGCACTATTACCTCAAAAATCCTTTGAATCAATCAAAATGACAACTGTGGATTCACAAAATACATTATTACCGTCTAGGCAAGGAAACCGGGTGTAAAGAAACAAGAAACTACTCGTATTCACTAAAAAAGAATCGAGAATGAAATTAAACTGGCAGAATGAAAGTAATCAGACGTCAAACAAGAAACGCAATGCATGATTGATGAAAAGAAGTCAAATCAAGGTAACACGATCAAGTTAATAATATTTATTTGTATTTTAATCAAAATTGTACAACTAGAGATTGGGGTATCAAAGTATTCATGACAGCTTAAATAACTAAATCAGAAAGGATCTAGTCATACAAAAATGTTAAACAACAATAATTCTATCATGGATAGTTTTTTTGCTTTTCGTAACAACCTCCAATGCTATGGTTCTCAAGCCTTCTGAACACACTTGTGAACCAATCTAATCATATCTGATTACAATCATCATCGAAATCACACTAATTAATCATAAATGGAACATAGTATCTATTGTATAAATCGAAACCAAAATCGAACACCAAGCCACACAAATGAGCCCTAAGATCGATACACTCATGCCCGAAACTCATCGAGAACATTCCACAACCAACTTCGAACACTATTACCTTAAAAATCCACCGAATCAATCAAAATGACAATTGTGGATTCAAAGAATACTTTATTACCACTTTGCAAGGAAACCGACCGTAAAGAAACAAAAAACTACTCGTATTCACTCAAAAAGAATCGAGAATCAAATTAAACTAGTGGAATGAAAGTAATCAGACGTCAAACAAGAAAAGCAAGGCGCGATCGATGAAAAACAAGTCAAATCAAGGTAACACGATTCAGTGAATAAGATATACATGTATTTTAATCAAAATTATACAACTACATATTGGTATATCAAAGTATTCATGAAAGCTTAAATAACTAAATTGGAAAGGAACTAGTCATACAAAAACATTAAACAACAATAGTTCTATCATGGATAGTTTTTTTGCTTTTTGTAACAACCTCCAATGCTATGGAGTTTGGATTCTCAAGCCTTCTAAACACACTCGTGAACCAATCTAATCATATTTGATTACAATCATCATTGGAATCACACTAATTAATCATAAATGGAACATAGTATCTATTGTATAAATCAAAACTAAAACCAAACACGAAGCCACACGAATGAGCCCTGAATTCAATATACTCATGCTCGAAACTCATAGAGAACATTCAACAACCAACTTCAAGCACTATTACCTCAAAAATACTTTGAATGAATCAAAATGACAACTGTGGATTCACAGAATACAATATTACCATCTAGGCAAGGAAACCGGGTGTAAAGAAACAAGAAACTACTTGTATTCACTAAAAAAGAATCGAGAATCAAATTAAACTGGTGGAATGAAAGTAATCAGACGTCAAACAAGAAACGCAATGCATGATCGATGAAAAAGAAGTCAAATCAAGGTAACACGATCAAGTTAATAATATTTAATTGTATTTAATCACAATTGTAGAACTAGAGATTGGTTTATCAAAGTATTAACGAAAGCTTTAAAAACTAAATCGGAAAGGAACTAGTCATACAAAAACATTAAACAACAATAGTTCTATCATGGATAGTTTTTTTGCTTTTCGAAACAACCTCAGGTGCTATGAAGTTTTGATTCTCAAGCCTTCTATACATACTCGTGACCCAATCTAATCGTTTCTGATTACAATCATCACTAGAATCACACTAATTAATCATAAATGGAACATAGTATCTATTGTATAAATCTAAACTAAAACCAAACACGAAGCCACACGAATGAGCCCTGAATTCAATACACTCATGCCCGAAACTCATCAAGAACATTCGACAACCATCTTCGAGAACTATTACCTAAAAAATCCTTTGAATCAATCAAAGTGACTACTATGGATTCACAGAATACATTATTACCATCTAGGCAAGGAAACCGGATGTAAAGAAACAAGAAACTACTCGTATTCACTCAAAAAAGAATCGAGAATCAAATTAAACTGGCGGAATGAAAGTAATCAGACGTCAAACAAGAAACGCAATGCATGAACGATGAAAAGGTAACACGATCTAGTTAATAATATTTATTTTTATTTTAATCAAAATTGTACAACTAGAGATTGGTGCATCAAATTATTCACGAAAGCTTAAATAACTAAATCGGAAAGGTACTAGTAATACGAAAATGTTAAACAACAATAGTTCTATCATGGATAGTTTTTTTTGCTTTTCGTAACAACCTCCAATGCTTTGGAGTTTTGATTCTCAAGCCTTTTGAACACACTCGTGAACCAATCTAATCATATCTGATTACAATCATCATTGGAATCACACTAGTTAATTATAAATGGAATATAGTATCTATTGTATAAATCAAAACTAAAACTGAACATAAAGCCACACGAATGAGCCCTGAATTCAATACACTCATACCCGAAACTCATCGAGAACATTCAACAACCAACTTCGAGCACTATTACCTCAAAAATCCTTTGAATCAATCAAAATGACAACTGTGGATTCACAGAATACATTATTACCATCTAGGCAAGGAAACCGGGTGTAAAGAAACAAGAAACTACTCGTATTCACTAAAAAAGAATCGAGAATAAAACTAAACTGGTGGAATGAAAGTAATCATGTAAGGTCCCGTTCCCAGAGACCTCACAGTTGGTCAATCATGACATTATACATATAAAACATTACACATTTCATAAAATTCCACAGCGGATTAGTTAACAAAAACCATTCATTTCATTAATAGTTACTGTTGTTAAGCAATACATCATTGTTTCTTAAGTTACAAAAGACCTTTAATTTGCATTACAAAACAACAATATCATTAAGATCGAACGGATGCCAGTCTTGCCCCGACGAGTAGCTTCCCCCGCGTGCCATCCTCAGCAATAATTACCTGCCAACTGAAAATGCATAAAAGTCAGCGTTGCTGAGTGAGTTCTAGTTTTAAAACATTTAAAATACCTCGTAAGATTTATATATGAAAATATTCTTTTTAATAAAATATTTTCTTTACTTTCGCACGTGAACATTCATCATACATACATCAAGGTATAATCTTGATTATCTTTCATTATCTCATACATTCGTTCGTTTCGTACTTTTTCATTATCTTCCGCTATTTCTAGAACCTGTCATAACTTTACCCCCATCGTTGGACACAAAGCCACCTCATTATCAGGGTTAAGTGACAAGGACCCCGTTTCGTACGTATGGATCAATCACTAAGACTGATCCCCCTGTGCGTGAACCCTCATGGGTTAGCCAAGATCGCATGCTATTCATGGATTTTCAGCTGTCTGGACGCGTAGGCTATTACCCTTCCACGTTGCATCAACACGCAGCCTAATCCCGAATAAGAGGCATCTGAATATACCACTAAATCTTCACTCCCTTTGGGTAACGTCAAGATAGGAGCTTGAGTTAGTCTCGCCTTTAATTCCTCGAAAGCATCCTCCTGTTCTCGACCCCACACAAACTTTACATCCTTGCGAGTTAATTTAGTCAAAGGTGAGGCTATCTTGGAAAAGTCTTGAATGAATCTCCTGTAGTAGCCCGCCAATCCCAAGAAACTACGAATCCCAGATGGCGTCTTTAGAGACTTCCATTGCATCACCGCCTCTATTCTCGGTAAGGGATATCGGTTCTTCACCGTTAACTTGTTTAACTCTCAGTAATCTATGTACATCCTCATAGTACCATGTTTCTTCTTAACAAACAAGACCGGAGCACCCCAGGGAGAGATACTCAGTCGGATAAACCCTTTATCCATCAACTCCTACAGTTGAACCATTAGTTCCTTCATCTCAGTCGGAGCTAATCGGTACGGTGCTTTGGCTACGGGTTGAGCACCGGGTATCAGATCAATCTGAAACTCAATCTCACGATCCGGTGGTGCACCTGGTAAGTCTTCTGGGAACACGTACGACAAGTCACACACAACTGGTACATCGGGAAATTGTGTTACTGAAGCGTCCACATCCCATACGTAAGCCAGGTAGGCACTACATCCCCGCTTCATGCACTTCTCTGCCACCACCATCGAAATCACCTTCGGAACAGTAATAATGCGATCACCGTAGACCGTCACCAAACTTCCATCGGGCGTAATTAATCGAAACATCTTCTTGCGACACATGATATTTGCCTCATAGGCTACTAACCAATCCATCCCTAGAACTACATCAAATCCGCCTAGGGGCATCATAAATAGTTTAGTAGAGAACCTATGGCCTTCTAGTTCTATGTTGTAGTTTTATATCATATCAGAAATTCTGGTAGACTTACCAATTCTTCTAATACTAACAGGCAACTTAGCACAGAAAGTAGCAGAAATGAAACTCCTACTAGCACCAGAATCAAATAATACATAGACACAAGTTTAATTTACTAGAAACATACCTGACACGACGTTGGGGTCCACTCTGGCCTCCTCCCGGGTCATCATGAATACTCTAGCGCTTGCCCTCTGCCCTTCACTCTCCGTCCTCTTCTTCACCCCAGAACTCTCGACCCTCGGCCTCTTGCAATCCCTGCTCACGTGACCCTCTTCACCACAGTTGTAACATTTTATAGCCCCACATACTTTTGCCACATGGCCGGGCTTCCCACACTTAAAGCATATATTCGATCCCCACTTGCACTCACCAGTGTGCTCCTTCCCACATTTTCCACACCTCTTCATCCCCGAGCTTGATGACCCCGCTCTTCGATCATCCATTCTTATCCTCTTATTGTTTGGAGTGAAACCATCATGTCCAAACCTTTTCCAACTCCAGTGCTTGTCACCACCACCGTCTTCTTCACCTCCACTATAGTCTCCTCTCTCTCATCATACAATCTACCCGCCAGGTCTACTACCGACCAAAAGGTACTGGCTGGGTAGTAATCAAATGCCTATGGATATCAGCCGGTAACCCCTAAATGTACCTCTTGATTTTCCTTGACACCGGCATCACTTGGTCAGGCACTAACCTAGCCATTTCATTGAACTTGGTGGTGTATTGCTGATGGGTCGTGGTTCCCGCTTCTAACTGTAGGAACTCTCTCTCTATCTTTTCGAGTTCTAGATGAGGACAGAATTCCTCAATCATCATCTTCTTCAACTCTCCCCATCTCATCTTCCCGATGGCCCTGCTGCCCTCGGCTTGGACAATATTTTCCCACCAACACAGGGCTGAGTCAACGAACGAGTGAGTGGCGAACTTCACCTTCTGGTCCTTCCTACACTCACTAATCTCTAGGACAGCCTCCATCTCTCTCACCCATCGGTGGGCAGCAGCAGCATTACCATTACCATCAAAAGTCGGGGGTTTGCATCCTTGAAATGCCCCGTAGCTGCACCCCTTCACGGTTTCCCTTACTTCCACCTCCTCCTTATCATGGAGGCTGCCATCCTAGTGTTTAGTTCCTCCTCATCAAGATCTCCCTTATTCCCCCTTCTCTCAGTCGTCTTCCTTCTCTCCTCCTCCTTCTCCTTCCTCTCATCTTCCCTTACAGTACGAATGACCTCAGTCACTACAGAAGGTAGGATCGTCTGCATAACTAGGTGAACCTCCTCAACCACTGCCTCCTTTACTGAGGCTCTTAAGTTAGCACTCTCATCACCGCCCTCCGGATGATGAAGCCCAGGCTCAGCTGGAGCCGTCTCCGCAGTCTTATTCTTATTCCTTGCGGCTCGTGGTCTACCACTACGACAACCCCGTGTTCCACCTCGAGAAGCCTTAGATGATCTCCCACCAGCCATCCTCTAATCACTATAAGATTCAAACACCAACACGATCATTCAAGGTAATAGCTCAGTTTATGTTAAGTATAGTAAGTCCCTAGTTACAGTGGCCAGTTGTGATTAGCCACTTACTTTACTCTTCATTCCCTGAGCATTTCCTATCCTGACTATATTAGTATTCAAATCTACTAAAAGCACATAAATCAAGTAGCACACGCACATAAAACCGGTTAACATTAAGAAAAGAATTACCTGATGGCACGTAGCTACTCGGGCTGGCATCCCTCCATTCGGTCCCATTCTCAGTTTAAGTTTAGGTTTTTGAAAATATTTACCCATTTCTCTTAAACTTTGGCTCTGATACCAACTTGTAAGGCCCCGTTCCCGGAGACCTCACATTTGGTCAATCATGGCATTATACATATAAAACATTACACATTTCATAAAATTCCGTAGCGGATCAGTTAACAAAAACCATTCATTTCAATAATCGTTACTGTTGTTAAGCAATACATCATTGTTTCTTAAGTTACAAAAGACCTTTTAATTGCATTACAAACAACAATATCATTAAGATCGAACGGATGCCAGTCTTGCCCGACAAGTAGCTTCCCCCGCATGCCATCCTCAGCAATAATTACTTGCCAACTGAAAATGCATAAAAGTCAGCGTTGCTGAGTGAGTTATAGTTTTAAAATGTTTAAAATACCTCGTAAGATTTATATATGAAAATATCCTTTTTAATAAAATATTTCCTTTACTTTCGAACGTGAACATTCATCATACATACATCAAGGTATAATCTTGATTATCTTTCATTATCTCATACATTCGTTTGTTTCGTACTTTTTCATTATCTTCTGCTATTTCTAGATACTGACATAACTTTACCTCCATCATTGGGCACAAAGCCACCTCATTCTCGGGGTTAAGTGACAAGGACCCCGTTTCGTACGTATGGATCAATCACTAAGACTGATCCCCCTGTGTGTGAACCCTTATAGGTTAGCCAAGATAGCATGCTATATGACACACAGTTGAGCTGACAACCCTCAGTGGATTGTGAACCTCCTTAAATTTTGCTTGCAAGACTTTCATTCATTTCTTATGTTCCACTTTCATTATCATTAATCTTTTACTTTCATTATGATAATACTTTACGTATACGAGCATAAACACACCACGTAAAGCCACGTAATAATACGTATTAAGGAACACAAGAACAGCCCAAAATCATGCATAAAGTGAACAATGATAAACATCAAGTCAAACTAGGGTCAAACCCTAAAATTCTGATTCCCCAAAATTCCAGAAATTTTTCTAAGTCTTTAGCCGCATGAGTACTATGCAGGCACATTAGTACTGCTTGGGAGCATGAACACTATACAGGCGCATGTACCAACACTTAGGCGCCTGAGGGCCAATCCTGGGCGCATGACTACTATACGGGCGCATGAGTTAACACTTAGACTATTTGAGCAGTAGGCGCATGAGGATCCTTGGGCGTATGAGAAACTATCAGGCACATGGCAACTATTGGGGTGTATGACCTAGCACTTAGAAAATATTTGGGCAATTCCATGGGCGCATGAGCCCTATTCGGGTGCATGACCCACACTTAAGCACTCTAAGTCAAATTTTTCAGGAGCATGAGCCCTATTTGGGCACATGACCAGCGGTTGTGCATATTTTAGACTTAGTTCCAAACCCAATCTGCATTCTAACCTGTTCTAAGCTTGTATCCATCATTCTAAGCATCAAGAACACATATTCAATCATAAACGCAAACATAAACACACATATACATACGGGTACATATTAAACCATGGTAAGACATTTTAATCATGCATTTTCAGCCCCAAAGAGTTTAAAAACACATAAAACCGGGGTCTAGAACACACCTAATGCAACCAACAAGTAAAACTCCTCCAAACTTGTGTGCACGAGAGTTCAAACACCTAAAATACTGCCAAAACAAACAACCAATCACATAGAGCACTTAAAAATAGGTTTCGTGGTCAAAACCCAACAAAAACCGAGCCAAATATACAAAGAACCCTCACCAATTTGTGAAAAATCAGCCTTTTTTCCTTGCAACCGAGAGAGAACTTCAGTTCTTCTTCTTTTTCTTATTTTGTCAAAAATCAGCAGGTTGTGGATGCGTGTATGGGCGGCCATACTCTCAAATACATTAAAATATTTGAGTTTTATACTCTTTACACTTTGGCCTCCTCCACTTTGGCTCCTTTTTGTTTTCTTCAAGATACTTTTATTTTCTTTTCTTATTGCTTTTCTTTTCTTTTTATTTTGATGAAATTTCGGGTGTTACAAATCAGACGTCAAACAAGAAACACAATGCATGATCGATGAAAAAGAAGTCAAATCAAGGTAACACGATCAAGTTAATAATATTTAATAGTATTTTAATCAAAATTGTACAAGAAGAGATTGGTGTATCAAAGTATTCATGAATGCTTAAATAACTAAATCAGAAAGGAACTAAGCATACAAAAACATTAAACAACAATAGTTCTATCATAGATAGTTTTTTTGCTTTTTGTAACAACCTCCAATGCTATAGAGTTTTGATTCTCAAGCCTTCTGAATACACTCGTGAACCAATCTAATCATATTTGATTACAATCATCACTGGAATCACACTAATTAATCATAAATTGATCATAGTATCTATTGTATAAATCAAAACTAAAACCAAACACGAAGCCACACGAATGAGCCCTGAATTCAATACACTCATGCCCGAAACTCATCGAGAACATTCAAGAACCATCGTCGAGCACTATTACCTCAATAATCCTTTGAATCAATCAAAATGACAACTGTGGATTCACAGAATACATTATTACCATTTAGGCAAGGAAACCGGGTGTAAAGAAACAAGAAACTACTCGTATTCACTCAAAAAGAATCGAGAATCAAATTAAACTGGCAGAATGAAAGTAATCAGACGTCAACAAGAAACGCAAAGCGTGATCCATGAAAAACAAGTCAAATTAATGTAACACGATCAAGTTAATAATATTTATTTGTATTTTAATCAAAATTGTACAGCTAGAGATTGGTGTATCAAAGTATTCATGAAAGCTTAAATAACTAAATTGGAAAGGAACTAGTCATAAAAAAACGTTAAACAACAATAGTTCTATCATGGATAGTTTTTTTTTCTTTTCGTAACAACCTCCAATGCTATATAGTTTTGATTCTCAAGCCTTCTGAACACACTCGTGAACCAATCTAATCATATCTGATTACAATCATCATTGGAATCACACTAATTAATCATAAATGGAACATAGTATCTATTGTATAAATCAAAACTAAAACCAAACTCGAAGCCACACGAATGAACCCTGAATTCAATACACTCGTGCCAGAAACTCATCGAGAACATTCAACAACCAACTTTGAGCACTATTACCTCAAAAATCATTTGAATCAATCAAAATGACAACTGTGGATTCACATAATACTTTATTACCATCTAGGCAAGGAAACTGGGTGTAAAGAAACAAGAAACTACTCATATTTACTCAAAAAGAACCGAGAATCAAATTAAACTGAAAGAATGAAAGTAATCGGACGTCAAACAAAAACGGCAATGCATGATCGATGAAAAAGAAGTCAAATCAAGGTAACATGATCAAGTTAATAATATTTAATTGTATTTAATCAAAATTGTACAACTGGAGATTGGTGTATCAAAGTATTCACAAAAGCTTAAATAACTAAATCAGAAAGGAACTAGTCATACAAGAACGTTAAACAACAATAGTTCTATCATGGATAGCTTTTTTGCTTTTCGTTACAACCTCTAATGCTATGACGTATTGATTCTCAAGAATTTTGAACATCCTCATGAACCAATCTAATCATATCTGATTACAATCATCATCAGAATCCCACTAACTAATCATAAATGGAACATATTATCTATTATATAAATCGAAACTAAAACCGAAAACGACACACGAATGAGCCCTAAATTCAATACACTCATGCCTGATACTCATCGAGAACATTCAACAACCAACTTTATACTCTATTACCTCAAAAATCCTTTGAATCAATCAAAATGACAACTGTGGATTCTTAGAATACTTTATTACCATCTAGGCAAAGAAACCGGGTGTAAAAAACAAGAAAATACTCGTATTCAATCAAAAAGAATCTAGAATCAAATTAAACTGGGGGAATGAAAGTAACCAGACGTCAAATAAGTAACACAATGCATGATCAATGAAAAAGAAGTCAAACAAGGTTACACGATCAAGTTAATACTATTTAGATGTATTTTAATCCAAATTGTACAACTAGAGATTGGTGAATCAAACTATTCACGAAAGTTTAAGTAACTAAATGGGAAAGGAACTAGTAATACAAAAATGTTAAACAACAATAGTTCTATCACAGATAGTTTTTTTGCTTTTTATAACAACCTCCAATGCTATGGAGTTTTGATTCTCAAGCCTTCATAACACACTCGTGAACTAATCTAATCATATCTGATTACAATCATCACTGGAGTCACACTAATTAATCATAAATGGAACATAGTATCTATTGTATAAATCAAAACTAAAACCGAACACGAACCCACATGAAGGAGCCCTGAATTCAATACCCTCATGCCCGAAACTCATCGAGAACATTCAACAACCATCTTCGAACACTGTTACCTCAATAATCCTTTGAATAATTCAAAATGACAACTCTGGATTCACAGAATACTTTATTACCGTCTAGGCAAGGAAACCGCGTCTAAAGAAACAAGAAACTACACATATTTACTCTAAAAGAGTCGAGAATCAAATTAAACTTGTGGAATGAAAGTAATCAGACGTCAAACAAGAAACGCAATGCATGATCGATGAAAAAGAAGTCAAATCAAGGTAACATGATCAAGTTAATAATATTTAATTGTATTTTAATCAAAATTATACAACTAGTGATTGGTGTATCAAAGTATTCATGAAAGCTTAAATAACTAAATCGGAAATGAACTAGTCATACAAAAACATTAAACAACAATAGTTCTATCATGGATTGTTTGTTTGCTTTTTGTAACAACCTCCAATGCTATGGAGTTTTGATTCTCAAGCCTTCTGAACACACTCATGAACTAATCTAATCATATCTGATTACAATTGTCACACATCGGGCCCAAGGAGGGTGGGACGTCGCAGATTAGCAAAACACATGGCTGCGGAAACTAACCACTCAAGAGCACACAAGGAGGGAAATCACATGGCATTACATTAAAACAACATTCGGGCTACGAAAGACTTGCCCAAACATCAAATCCACACCCATTGTAAATTATCCAAATTTATTACACAACAATTCCGAATGTCTAATAATGTTTTCAAAATCAAGTAATGCCATTCGTAGTCACTGTACTAAGCCATCCATTAAGTGTCCATTACAATCCATGCTTCATCAAGGGTTACCTGAAACATGCTCAAAAAGATTTTGTGTCAACTAAAAAGTTGGTGAGTTCAAGTGCTTAAAGTTCAAAAACAAAAGGACTCTTTAGAATCCATAAGTTAATTTCAAAAAGAAAACATAAGTGTCACTGTTATGGGGTCACAATCAACCCTGCAGTCAGCCCTGACTAGCCTCTTCTAAACTTGTGTTGTACCGGTTATCCCATAGGGGAAACTGAGCCTCAAAGAGTGTACCATACCTGCTGTGTGGTACACCATAGTATCTTATAAAACCTGTCACATGACATAAATGACCTCGCAGGATCTCAGTGGGGTACCCTTCCTATTATGTCGGAAGGCACTATGCGTGGGGATTCCCCAAGTAGATCTACACATATAAAACAAGAGGTTCACACAAGAATTAATGATTGTGATACAAGTAGGTGCAGGTTCTAACATTAGCCACAACATATAATAGCATCGCATAATAGTACATAAATAACTTTTAGTTCAAACATAGCATGTTTCATCCCAAAATAGTAGTAAAAAAGGAACACTAAAACTCACCTTAGGTAACTCAACAGTTCTTCAGTCATAGAAAAGATTCAAGTCCTAGCACCCTATGATCAAAATACAAGTAGTAAGCTAATGCTCTTAGGCTATTGGAAGTGTATCTAAATGTATTTTATGGTCATACGTTCTCGTGGCTTCATTTCTTAGGAGTTTGTGTCAAAAAGTTTCCTTTTTAGGAAAGTTAGGGTTTTTGATATGGTTGACAAGTTATATGACTTTTATAAGTTTGTTTATATTATAATAAGTTTAATAAGAGTTTTCTAGTAATAAGATTACTGAAATTTAGTTATATTTATGAAATTTACACTTTGGTCCCACAAGTTTCAAAATTTACAATTTTGACCCAAAAGTTTGCTTTCTTTCATTACTTGACCCAATATGGCCCTTATTAGTTTGTAGGGGTTTTTATATTACTTTTATGCCTATTTTAACTTAATATTTCCAGATTTTAACTTGAGAGGTTTAAAACACAAAATTCAGGTTACCGGTTACGGTAAAACCGTTAATTTAAGCATCTTGTTTTAGATCTCTTAATTTCATCCTATGACCTGAAGTATAACGTTTTAAGGGCTTCTAACCAAGATCATAATCTGTTTTAAAAGTAGTTTTGGGGTTATTTGAGAAAAAAGTCGATTTTTTAAACTAACCCGTTAAAACTCGTTTTTATCCGAAACCGAACACTCTAACCCACTTTCATTCAATTTTCCACCAAGATTTCACATTGATGTCTTCTAACTTACTGAAATAATATTTATTTAGTGGTCTTAGGATTGTTACGCTATTTTTAATATTTTACCCAAAAATCTCCCGGTTTATGCTTATTTTCATTAAATAAATTCATAGAAATTACATATTAACCCAAAAATTCACTAAATTCGGTTTTTATACTAAAATACTTATTTTATGGACTGGAGGTTTTAAAAGTTGTAACTTATTAAGTTTTAACCATTTTGAGAATTTCACCACCTTTTCGGGTCACTAAAATACACCCATTTAGTCCATAATACCTCTCCAATATACCCATTCAACAACTATCACGAATTTTATAAGATTATTATTACCAAACTCCTGGAACAAACGTAAACTCACGGATTTGAGCATAACTAGCATCATTGTTGCATTTTAGAGTATGTTTTACAACATTTGCACATGTGTAATCATCATAGTTTGAGCATAAACATTACCAACCCTTTTTGTAACTTTTAATCCAGATTATAATGATGTTAATAAACTGTTTTGGAGCAGGTTTTAACATTGGTTGAAGGGTCTTTCAAAACAAGTGGGTTATTGGTGCTAAAACACACGAAAAAAAGGGTTTTCGGGTTGAAATCATATGCACCAACCCATGGTTCACGAACACTCATTAAAATATACCTTCTTGAATTCGTGAGTCTCACAAAAACAGTGATATGGCCGCAAGTTTCTGCTGTGAACAAGAAAAGTGAGATTTCATGGTAGAAAAGTGAAGAAAACTCAAGAAATAGCTTTGTTTCGGGTATATAGATGCTTACACTCAAGGTGTTTCGTGATTTTGGATTTATTTGAGGAGTATGAGGGCTGTAGAATCACGAGCTTGAGCTGAAACTTCCTGGATTTTGCAAGAACTCGCAAGAAACTCAACCTTTTGGTCACCTCTTAGCTTGAGCTTGTATTAATCGATGTTGTGCTTGAAGGGGGCTCTCGATCTTGGCTGGAAATGAAGAAAAGTTGCAGGGATGTTGAGATTCTTGGCTGAATTTCGAGAGAGAGAGTGAGGGAGAAAAGGTTTGGGGTTGGATTGCATGTATGGGGAAAGGGATGGTGTGTTGAAGTGGTTTTGTGAGGTTTGACGGGGATGGTGAGTGGGGGAGAGGGGAGGTGACTGAATGGTGGTGTGTGGGGAGAGTTTTCTTTTAAATTTTTTTTGTAAAGTTTAAGTTGTAGTGTAAGTTGATTGTGTAGTGTAGTTGTTGGTAGTATTAGTTTTATAAGTTTTTAAGTGTAAGATTACATATATATGTGTGGCATGTGAATATGTATGTGTACACACATATTATTTGTCTTAATTAAAATTTTAATTTCTAGCATAGATTTACTATTTTTCTAGGATCGCTTAATAATTTCTAGACTAAGGCAAGATATAACGAAATCTTATAAGGCAACTAAACATGAATCAATTATCATATAAGAAGAGAATAATATTAATAATAAGAATGAAAATAATGTCAGATAAAAATTAAAGTTAAAGTTGGAACTAGGAGTCGGTTGTTACAACAATCATCATTGGAATCACATTAATTAATCATAAATGGAACATAGTATCTATTGTATAAATTGAAACTAAAACCGAACACGAAACCACACGAATTAGCCCTGAATTCAATGCACTTGTGCCTGAAACTCATTGTGAACATTCAACAACCAACTCTAAGCACTACTACCTCAAAAATCCTTTGAATCAATCAAAATGACAACTGTGGATTCATGAAATACTTTATTACCATCTAGGCAAGGAAACTAGATGTAAAGAAACAAGAAACTACTCATATTCACTTAAAAAGAATCGAGAATCAAACTAAACTGATGGAATGAAAGTAATCAGACGTCAAACAAGAAACGCAATGCATGATCGATGAAAAAGAAGTCAAATCATGGTAACACGATCAATTTAATAATATTTAATTGTATTTAATCAAAATTGTACAACTAGAGATTAGTGTATCAAAGTATTCACGAAAGCTTAAATAACTAAATCGGAAAGGAACTAGTCATACAAAAACGTTAAACAAAAATAGTTCTATAATGGATAGTTTTTTTGCTTTTCGTAACAACCTCAAATTCTATGGAGTTTTTATTCTCAGGCATTCTGAACACCGTCATGTACCAATCTAATCATATCTGATTACAATCATCATCGGAATCACACTAAATAATCAAAAACTGAACATAGTATCTTTTGTATAAATTGAAACAAAAACCAAACAGGAAGCCACACGAATGAGCCCTGAATTCAATACACTCGTGCCCGATACTCATAGAGAACATTCAACAACCAACTTCGAGCATTACTACCTCAAAAATCCTTTGAATCAATCAAAATTACAACTGTGGATTCATAGAAAACTTTATTACCATCTAGACAAGGAAATCGGGTGTAAATAAACATGAAAATACTCATATTCACTAAAAAAGAATCAAGAATCAACTTATACAGGCGGAATGAAAGTAATCAGACGTCAAACAAGAAACACAGTGCATGATTGATGAAAAAGAAGTCAAACAAGGTAACACGATCAAGTTAATAATATTTAGATGTATTTTAATCAAAATTGTACAACTAGAGATTGGTGTATCAAAGTGTTCACGAATTTTTAAATAACTAAATCGGAAAGGAACTAGTCATAAAAAACGTTAAAAAACAATAGTTCTATTATGGATAGTTTTTTTGCTTTTTGTAACAACCTCCAATGCTATGGAGTTTTGAATCTCAAGCCTTCTGAACACACTTGTGAACTAATCTAATCATATCTGATAACAATCATCATTGGAATCACACTAACTAATCATAAATGGAACATAGTATCTATTGTATAAATTGAAACTAAAACCTAACACAAAACGACACGAATAAGCACTGAATTCAATACACTCGTGCCCGAAACTCATCGTGAACATTCAACAACCAACTCTGAGCACTATTACCTCAAAAATCCTTTGAATCAATCAAAATGATAACTGTAGATTCCCGAAATACTTTATTTCCATCTAGGCAAGGAAACTGGGTGTAAAGAAACAAGAAACTACTCATATTCATTCAAAAAGAACCGAGAATCAAATTAAACTGACAGAATGAAAGTAATCAGACGTCAAACAAGAAACGCAATGCATGATCGATGAAAAAGAAGTCAAATCAAGGTAACACGATCAAGTTAATAATATTTAATTGTATTTAATCACAATTGTAGAACTAGAAATTGGTTTATCAAAGTATTCACGAAAGCTTAAAAAACTAAATCGGAAAGGAACTAGTCATACAAAAACATTAAACAACAATAGTTCTATCATGGATAGTTTTTTTTGGTTTTCGTAACAACCTCTAGTGCTAAGGAGTTTTGATTCTCAAGCCTTCTGAACACACTCGTGAACCAATCTAATCATATCTGATTAAACCATCATTGGAATCACACTAACTAATCATAAATGTAACAAAATATCTATTGTATAAATCGAAACTAAAACCGAACACAAAGCCACACGAATGAGCCCTGAATTCAATACACTCGAGCCCGATACTCATCGAGAACATTCAACAACCAACTTCGAGCACTATTACCTTAAAAATCCTTTTAATCAATCAAAATGACAACTGTGGATTCATAGAATACTTTATTACCATCTAGGAAAGGAAACTGGTGTTAAGAAACAAGAAACTACTCATATTTACTCAAAAAGAATAGAGAATCAATATAAACTGATGGAATGAAAGTAATCGGACATCAAATAAGAAACACAATGCATGATCGATGAAAAAAAGTCAAATCAAGGTAACACGATCAAGTTAATAATATTTAATTGTAAGGCCCCGTTTCTCGGGACGCTTACAGCTGGGTGTAAAGAAACAAGAAACTACTCATATTCATTCAAAAAGAACCGAGAATCAAATTAAACTGACAGAATGAAAGTAATCAGACGTCAAACAAGAAACGCAATGCATGATCGATGAAAAAGAAGTCAAATCAAGGTAACACGATCAAGTTAATAATATTTAATTGTATTTAATCACAATTGTAGAACTAGAAATTGGTTTATCAAAGTATTCACGAAAGCTTAAAAAACTAAATCGGAAAGGAACTAGTCATACAAAACATTAAACAACAATAGTTATATCATGGATAGTTTTTTTTGGTTTTCGTAACAACCTCTAGTGCTAAGGAGTTTTGATTCTCAAGCCTTCTGAACACACTCGTGAACCAATCTAATCATATCTGATTAAACCATCATTGGAATCACACTAACTAATCATAAATGTAACAAAATATCTATTGTATAAATCGAAACTAAAACCGAACACAAAGCCACACGAATGAGCCCTGAATTCAATACACTCGAGCCCGATACTCATCGAGAACATTCAACAACCAACTTCGAGCACTATTACCTTAAAAATCCTTTTAATCAATCAAAATGACAACTGTGGATTCGTAGAATACTTTATTACCATCTAGGAAAGGAAACTGGTGTTAAGAAACAAGAAACTACTCATATTTACTCAAAAAGAATAGAGAATCAATATAAACTGATGGAATGAAAGTAATCGGACATCAAATAAGAAACACAATGCATGATCGATGAAAAAAAGTCAAATCAAGGTAACACGATCAAGTTAATAATATTTAATTGTAAGGCCCCGTTTCTCGGGACGCTTACAGCTGGGTGTAAAGAAACAAGAAACTACTCATATTCATTCAAAAAGAACCGAGAATCAAATTAAACTGACAGAATGAAACTAATCAGACGTCAAACAAGAAACGCAATGCATGATCGATGAAAAAGAAGTCAAATCAAGGTAACACGATCAAGTTAATAATATTTAATTGTATTTAATCACAATTGTAGAACTAGAAATTGGTTTATCAAAGTATTCACGAAAGCTTAAAAAACTAAATCGGAAAGGAACTAGTCATACAAAAACATTAAACAACAATAGTTCTATCATGGATAGTTTTTTTTGGTTTTCGTAACAACCTCTAGTGCTAAGGAGTTTTGATTCTCAAGCCTTCTGAACACACTCGTGAACCAATCTAATCATATCTGATTAAACCATCATTGGAATCACACTAACTAATCATAAATGTAACAAAATATCTATTGTATAAATCGAAACTAAAACCGAACACAAAGCCACACGAATGAGCCCTGAATTCAATACACTCGAGCCCGATACTCATCGAGAACATTCAACAACCAACTTCGAGCACTATTACCTTAAAAATCATTTTAATCAATCAAAATGACAACTGTGGATTCATAGAATACTTTATTACCATCTAGGAAAGGAAACTGGTGTTAAGAAACAAGAAACTACTCATATTTACTCAAAAAGAATAGAGAATCAATATAAACTGATGGAATGAAAGTAATCGGACATCAAATAAGAAACACAATGCATGATCGATGAAAAAAAGTCAAATCAAGGTAACACGATCAAGTTAATAATATTTAATTGTAAGGCCCCGTTTCTCGGGACGCTTACAGCTGGGTGTAAAGAAACAAGAAACTACTCATATTCATTCAAAAAGAACCGAGAATCAAATTAAACTGACAGAATGAAAGTAATCAGACGTCAAACAAGAAACGCAATGCATGATCGATGAAAAAGAAGTCAAATCAAGGTAACACGATCAAGTTAATAATATTTAATTGTATTTAATCACAATTGTAGAACTAGAAATTGGTTTATCAAAGTATTCACGAAAGCTTAAAAAACTAAATCGGAAAGGAACTAGTCATACAAAAACATTAAACAACAATAGTTCTATCATGGATAGTTTTTTTTGGTTTTCGTAACAACCTCTAGTGCTAAGGAGTTTTGATTCTCAAGCCTTCTGAACACACTCGTGAACCAATCTAATCATATCTGATTAAACCATCATTGGAATCACACTAACTAATCATAAATGTAACAAAATATCTATTGTATAAATCGAAACTAAAACCGAACACAAAGCCACACGAATGAGCCCTGAATTTAATACACTCGAGCCCGATACTCATCGAGAACATTCAACAACCAACTTCGAGCACTATTACCTTAAAAATCCTTTTAATCAATCAAAATGACAACTGTGGATTCATAGAATACTTTATTACCATCTAGGAAAGGAAACTGGTGTTAAGAAACAAGAAACTACTCATATTTACTCAAAAAGAATAGAGAATCAATATAAACTGATGGAATGAAAGTAATCGGACATCAAATAAGAAACACAATGCATGATCGATGAAAAAAAGTCAAATCAAGGTAACACGATCAAGTTAATAATATTTAATTGTAAGGCCCCGTTTCTCGGGACGCTTACAGCTGGGTGTAAAGAAACAAGAAACTACTCATATTCATTCAAAAAGAACCGAGAATCAAATTAAACTGACAGAATGAAAGTAATCAGACGTCAAACAAGAAACGCAATGCATGATCGATGAAAAAGAAGTCAAATCAAGGTAACACGATCAAGTTAATAATATTTAATTGTATTTAATCACAATTGTAGAACTAGAAATTGGTTTATCAAAGTATTCACGAAAGCTTAAAAAACTAAATCGGAAAGGAACTAGTCATACAAAAACATTAAACAACAATAGTTCTATCATGGATAGTTTTTTTTGGTTTTCGTAACAACCTCTAGTGCTAAGGAGTTTTGATTCTCAAGCCTTCTGAACACACTCGTGAACCAATCTAATCATATCTGATTAAACCATCATTGGAATCACACTAACTAATCATAAATGTAACAAAATATCTATTGTATAAATCAAAACTAAAACCGAACACAAAGCCACACGAATGAGCCCTGAATTCAATACACTCGAGCCCGATACTCATCGAGAACATTCAACAACCAACTTCGAGCACTATTACCATAAAAATCCTTTTAATCAATCAAAATGACAACTGTGGATTCATAGAATACTTTATTACCATCTAGGAAAGGAAACTGGTGTTAAGAAACAAGAAACTACTCATATTTACTCAAAAAGAATAGAGAATCAATATAAACTGATGGAATGAAAGTAATCGGACATCAAATAAGAAACACAATGCATGATCGATGAAAAAAAGTCTAATCAAGGTAACACGATCAAGTTAATAATATTTAATTGTATTTTAATCCAAATTTTACAACTAGAGATTGGTGTATCAAAGTATTCACGAAAGCTTAAATAACTAAATCAAAAGGAAATAGTCATACAGAAACAATAAACTACAATAGTTCTATCATGGATAGTTTTTTTGCTTTTCGTAACAACCTCTAATGCTATGGAGTTTTGATTCTCTAGCATTCTGAACACCCACATGTACCAATTTAATCATATCTGATTACAATCATCATCGGAATCACACTAACTAATCATAAATGGAACATAGTATCCATTGTATAAATCAAAACTAAAACTGAACACGAAGCCACACTAATGAGCCCAGAATTCAATACACCCGTGCCTGATACTCATCGAGAACATTCAACAACCAAGTCTGAACATTATTACCTCAAAAATCCTTTGAATCACATGAACTAGTCATACAAAAACATTAAACAATAATAGTTCTATTATGGATAGTTTTTTTGTTTTTTATAACAACCTCCAATGCTATGGAGTTTTGATTCTCAAGCCTTCTGAACACACTTGTGAACCAATCTATTCATATCTAATTACATTCATTATTGGAGTCACACTAGTTAATCATAATAGAACATAGTATCTATTGTATGAATCAAAACTAAAACCGAACACAAAGCCACACGAATGAGCCCTGAATTCAATACACTCATCCCCGAAACTCATCGAGAACATTCAAGAACCAACTTCGAGCACTATTACATCAAAAATCCTTTGAATGATTCAAAATGACAACTGTGGATTCACATGATACTTTATTACCATCTAGGCAAGAAAACTAGATGTAAAGAAACAAGAAACTACTCGTATTAACTCAAGAAGAATCGAGAATCAAATTAAACTGACAGAATGAAAGTAATCAGACGTCAAACAAGAAACGCAATGCATGATCGATGAAAAAGAAGTCAAATCAAGGTAGCATGATCAAGTTAATAATATTTAATCGTATTTCATTCAAAATTGTACTAGTGATTGGTGTATCAAAGTGTTCACAAAAGCTTAAATAACTATATCGGAAAGGAACTAGTAATAAAAAACATTAAACAACAATAGTTCTATCATGGATTGTTTTTTTGCTTTTCTTAACAACCTTCAATGCTAGGAAGTTTTGATTCTCAAGACTTCTGAACACACTCGTGAACTAATCTAATCATATCTGATTACAATCATCATTGGAATCACACTAATTAATTATAAATGTAACATAGTATCTATTGTATAAATCGAAACTAGAACCGAACACGAAGCCACACGAATGAACCCTGAACCAAATACACTCGTACCCGAAACTCATCGAGAACATTCAACAACCAACTCTGAGCTCTATTACCTCAAAAATCCTTTGAATTAATCAAAATGACAACTGTGTATGCACAAAATACTTTATTACCATCTAGGCAAGGAAACTGGGTGTAAAGAAACAAGAAACTACTCTATTCACTCAAAAAGAACCGAGAATCAAATTAAACTGACGGAATGAAAGTAATCAGACGTCAAACAAGAAATGCAATGCATGATCGATGAAAAAGAAGTCAAATTAAGGTAACATAATCAAGTTAATAATATTTAATCGTATTTTAATCAAAATTGTACAACTAGTGATTGGTGTATTAAAGTATTCATGAAAGCTTAAATAACTAAATCAATAAGGAACTAGTCATACAAAAACATTAAACAAACATAGTTCTATCTTGGATTGTTTTTTTGCTTTTCGTAATAACCTCCAATGATAAGGAGTTTTGATTCTCAAGCCTTCTAAACACACTCATGAACTAATCTAATCATATCTGATTACAATCATCATTGGAATCACACTAATTAATCATAAATGGAACATAGTATCTATTGTATAAATCGAACCTAAAACCGAACACGAAGCCACATGGATGAACACTGAATTCAATACACTCGTGCCCGAAACTCACCGAGACCAATCAACAACCAACTTCGAGCACTATTACCACAAAAATCCTTTGAAATAATTAAAATGACAACTGTGTATTCACAAAATACCTTATTACCATCTAGGCAAGGAAACTGGGTATAAAGATACAAGAAACTACTCGTATTCACTCAAAAAGAATCGATAATCAAATTAAACTGACAGAATTAAAGTAATCAGACATCAAACAAGAAACGCAATGCATGATCGATGAAAAAGAAGTCAAATCAAGGTAACATGATCAAGTTAATAATATTTAATCGTATTTTAATCAAAATTGTACTAGTGATTGGTGTATTAAGGTATTCATGAAAACTTAAATAACTAAATCAGTAAGGAACTAGTCATACAAAAATGTTAAACAATAATAGTTCTATCATGGATTGTTTTTTTGCTTTTCGTAACAACCTCCAATGCTATGGAGTTTTGATTCTCAAGCCTTCTGAACACACTCGTGAACTAATCTAATCATATCTGATTACAATCATCAGTGGAATCACACGAATTAATCATAAATGGAACATAGTATCGATTGTATAAATCAAAACTAGAACCGAACAGGAAGCCACACGAATGAACCCAGAATTCAATACACTCGTGCCCGAAACTCATCGGGAACATTCCACAACCAACTCTGAGCACTATTACCTAAAAAATCCTTTGAATTAATCAAAATGACAACTGTGTATTCACAAAATACTTTATTACCATCTAGGCAAGGAAACTGGGTATAAAGAAACAAGAAACTACTCTATTCACTCAAAAAGAACCGAGAATCAAATTAAACTGATGGAATGAAAGTAATCAAACGTCAAACAAGAAATGCAATGCATGATCGATGAAAAAGAAGTCAAATTAAGGTAACATAATTAAGTTAATAATATTTAATCGTATTTTAATCAAAATTGTACAACTAGTGATTGGTGTATTAAAGTATTCATGAATGCTTAAATAACTAAATCAGGAAGGAACTAGTCATACAAAAACATTAAACAAACATAGTTCTATCTTGGATTGTTTTTTTGCTTTTCGTAATAACCTCCAATGATATGGAGTTTTGATTCTCAAGCCTTCTAAACACACTCATGAACTAATCTAATCATATCTGATTACAATCATCATTGGAATCACACAAATTAATCATAAATGGAACATAGTTTCTATTTTATAAATCGAACCTAAAACCGAACACGAAGCCACACGAATGAACACTGAATTCAATACACTCGTGCCCGAAACTCACCGAGACCAATCAACAACCAACTTCGAGCACTATTACCACAAAAATCCTTTGAATAAATTAAAATGATAACTGTGTATTCACAAAATACTTTATTACCATCTAGGCAAGGAAACTGGGTATAAAGATACAAGAAACTACTCGTATTCACTCAAAAAGAATCGAGAATCAAATTAAACTGACAGAATTAAGTAATCAGATGTCAAACAAGAAACACAATGCATGATCGATGAAAAAGAAGTCAAATCAAGGTAACATGATCAAGTTAATAATATTTAATCGTATTATAATCAAAATTGTACTAGTGATTGGTGTATTAAGGTATTCATGAAAACTTAAATAACTAAATCAGTAAGGAACTAGTCATACAAAAACGTTAAACAACAATAGTTCAATCATGGATTCTTTTTTTGCTTTTCGTAACAACCTCCAATGCTATGGTGTTTTGATTCACAACCCTTCTAAACACACTCGTGAACTAATCTAATCATATCTGCTTACAATCATCAGTGGAATCACACGAATTAATCATAAATGGAACATAGTATCTATAGTATAAATCGAAATTAGAACCGAACACGAAGCCACACGAATGAACCCTGAATTCAATACACTCGTGCCCAAAACCGATCGAAAACATTCCACAACCAACTCTGAGCACTATTACCTCAAAAATCCTTTGAATTAATCAAAATGACAACTGTCGATTCACAAAATACTTTATTAACATCTAGGCAAGGAAAATGGGTGTAAAGAAGCAAGAAACTGCTCATATTCACTCAAAAAAACCAAGAATCAAATTAAACTGACGGAATGAAAGTAATCAGACGTCAAACAAGAAACGCAATGCATGATCGATGATAAAGAAGTCAAATCAAGGTAACATGATCAAGTTAATAATATTTAATTGTATTTTAATCAAAATTGTACAACTAGTGATTGGTGTATCAAAGTATTCACGAAAGCTTAAATAACTAAATCAAAAAGGAACTAGTTATACAAAAACGTTAAACAATAATAGTTCTATCATGGATTTTTTTGCTTTTCATAACAACCTCCAATGCTATGGAGTTTTGATTCTCAAGCCTTCTGAACACACTCGTGAACTAATCTAATCATATCTGATTACAATCATCATTGGAATCACACTAATTAATCATAAATGGACCATAGTATCTATTGTATAAATCAAAACTAAAACCAAACATGAAGCCACACCAATGAACCCTGAATTCAATACACTCGTACCAGAAACTCATCGAGAACATTCAGCAACCAACTCGGAGCACTATTAACTCAAAAATCCTTTGAATTAATTTAAATGACAACTGTGTATTCACAAAATACTTTATTACCATCTAGGCAAGGAAACTGGGTATAAAGAAACAAGAAACTACTCATATTCACTAAAAAAGAACCGAGAATCAAATTAAACTTATGGAATTAAAGTAATCAAACGTCAAACAAGAAACGCAATGGATGATCGATGAAAAAGAAGTCAAATCAAGGTAACATGATCAAGTTAATAATATTTAATTGTATTTTAATCAAAATTGTACAACTAGTTATTGGTGTATCAAAGTATTCACGAAAGCTTAAATAACTAAATCAAAAAGGAACTAGTTATACAAAAACGTTAAACAATAATAGTTCTATCATGGATTTTTTTGCTTTTCATAACAACCTCCAATGCTATGGAGTTTTGATTCTCAAGCCTTCTGAACACACTCGTGAACTAATCTAATCATATCTGATTACAATCATCATTGGAATCACACTAATTAATCATAAATGGACCATAGTATCTATTGTATAAATCAAAACTAAAACCAAACATGAAGCCACACCAATGAACCCTGAATTCAATACACTCGTACCAGAAACTCATCGAGAACATTCAGCAACCAACTCGGAGCACTATTAACTCAAAAATCCTTTGAATTAATTTAAATGACAACTGTGTATTCACAAAATACTTTATTACCATCTAGGCAAGGAAACTGGGTATAAAGAAACAAGAAACTACTCATATTCACTAAAAAAGAACCGAGAATCAAATTAAACTTATGGAATTAAAGTAATCAAACGTCAAACAAGAAACGCAATGGATGATCGATGAAAAAGAAGTCAAATCAAGGTTACATGATCAAGTTAATAATATTTAATTGTATTCTAATCAAAATTGTACAACTAGTGATTGGTGTATCAAAGTATTCACGAAAGCTTACATAACTAAATCTAAAAGGAACTAGTCATACAAAAATGTTAAACAACAATAGTTCTATCATGATTGTTTTTTGCTTTTCGTAACAACCTCCAATGCTATGGAGTTTTGATTCTCAAGCCTTCTGAACACACTCGTAAACTAATCTAATCATATCTGATTACAATCATTGGAATCATACTAATTAATCATAAATGGAACATAGTATCTATTGTTAAATCGAAACTAAAACCGAACATGAAGCCACACGAATGAACCCTGAATTCAATACACTCATACCAGAAGCTCATCGAGAACATTCAACAACCAACTCGGAGCACTATTAACTTAAAAATCCTTTGAATTAATTAAAATGACAACTGTGTATTCATAAAATACTTTATTACCATCTAGGCAAGGAAACTGGGTATAAAGAAACAAGAAACTACTCATATTCACTCAAAAAGAATCGAGAATCAAATTAAACTTACAGAATGAAAGTAATCAGATGTCAAACAAGAAACGCAATGCATGATCGATGAAAAAGAAGTCAAATCAAGGTTACATGATCAAGTTAATAATATTTAATTGTATTCTAATCAAAATTGTACAACTAGTGATTGGTGTATCAAAGTATTCACGAAAGCTTACATAACTAAATCTAAAAGGAACTAGTCATACAAAAACGTTAAACAAAAATAGTTCTATCATGGATTGTTTTTTGCTTTTCGTAACAACCTCCAATGCTATGAAGTTTTGATTCTCAAGCCTTCTGAACACACTCGTGAACTAATCTAATCATATCTGATTACAATCATCATTGGAATCACACTAATTAATCATAAATGGAACATAGTATCTATTGTATAAATCGAAACTAAAACCAAACATGAAGCCACACGAATGAACCCTGAATTCAATACACTCGTTCCCGAAAGTTATCGACAACATTCAACAACCAACTCTGAGCACTATTACCTCAAAAATCCTTTGAATTAATTAAAATGACAACCGTGTATTCACAAAATACTTTATTACCATCTAGGCAACGAAACTGGGTATATCGAAACAAGAAACTACTCATATGCACTCAAAAAAAAACCGAGAATCAAATTAAACTTACAGAATGAAAGTAATCAGACGTCAAACAAGAAACGCAATGCATGATCGTTGAAAACGTAGTCAAATCAAGGTAACATGATCAAGTTAATAATATTTGATCGTTTTTTAATCAAAATTGTACAACTAGTGATTGGTGTATTAAAGTATTCTTGAAAGCTTAAATAACTAACTCAGTAAGGAACTAGTCGTACAAAAACATTAAACAACTATAGTTCTTTGTTGGATTGTTTTTTTCCTATTCGTAACAACCTCCAATGTTATGGAGTTTTGATTCTCAAGCCTTCTGAACACACTCGTGAACTAATCTAATCATATCTGATTACAATCATCATTGGAATCACACTAATTAATCATAAATGGAACATAGTATCTATTGTATAAATCGAAACTAAAACCAAACACGAAGCCACACGAATGAACCCTAAATTCAATACACTCATGCCCGAAACTGCTCGAGAACATTCAGAAACCAACTCTGAGCACTATTACCTCAAAAATCCTTTGAATTAATAAAAATGACAACTGTGGATTCACAAAATACTTTATTAATATCTAGGAAAGGAAACTGGGTGTAAAGAAACAAGAAACTACTCATATGCACTCAAAAAGAACCAAGAATCAAATAAAACTGATGGAATGAAAGTAATCAGACGTCAAACAAGAAACGCAATGCATGATCGATGATAAAAAAGTCAAATCAAGTTAATAATATTTAATTGTATTTTAATCAAAATTGTACAACTAGTGATTGGTGTATCAAAGTATTCACGAAAGCTTAAATAACTAAATCAGAAAGGAACTAGTCATACAAAAACGTTAAGCAACAATAGTTCTATCATGGATTTTTGTTTGCTTTTCGTAACAAACTCCAACGCTATGGAGTTTTGATTCTCAAGCCTTCTGAACACACTTGTGAACTAATCTAATCATATCTGATTACAATCATCATTGGAATCACACTAATTAGTCATAAATGGAGCATAGTATCTATTTTATAAATCAAAACTAAAACCGAACATGAAGCCACACGAATGAACCCTGAATTCAATACACTTGTGCCCGAAACTCATCGAGAACATTCAACAACCAACTCTGAGCACTATTACCTCAAAAATCCTTTAATTTAATTAAAAATGACAACTGTGGATTCACAAAATACTTTATTACCATCTAGGCAAGGAAACAGCGTGTAAAGAAACAAGAAACTACTCATATTCACTCAAAAAGCACTGTAACACCCAAAAATTTTGATAAAAGAAAAATATCTTGTGAAAAGGGCAAATGAGCCAAAGTGGAAGGGGGCTAAGTGTAAAAAGTACAAAACTCAAATATTTTAATACATTGTGAGTATGCCCGCCCCATAACACCTTTTTGCACCTGTTGTTCGACTGAAAAGTGTAGAAAGAAGAAGAACTGATCTCTCGGTTATTCAAGGAAGAAAGGCTGATTTTCGCAATTTGATGAGTGTTCTTTGTATATTTGGCTTGGTTTTGTTGGGTTTTTGACCATGAAACCGATTTTCATGAGTTTTTTTGTGCTTGGTTGTTTGCTTGGTTGTTTTTTAGATGTTTGAACTCTTGTGCCTTCAAGTTTGGTGGAGTTTAACTTGAAGACTACATTAGGTGAGTTCTAGACCCCGATTTTTATGTGTTTTTAAACTTTTAGGGCTGAAAATGCATTAATCAAAATGTTTTACCACTGTTTAATATGTATCCGTATGTATATGTGTGTTTATGTTTGTGATTATGATGGTGTGTGTTCTTGATGCTTAGAATGGTGGATAAAAGCTTAGAACAGAATAGTATATAGATGGGATTTGAAAATAAGTCTGAAATATGCGTAGCAGTTGGTCATGCGCCCAAATAGGGCTCATGCGCCTGAAAATTTGACTTAGAATGCCTAAGTGTAGGTCATGCGCCCAAATAGGGCTCATGCACCCAGGGAATTGCCCAAATATTTTCTAAGTGCTTGGTCATATGCTCCAATAGTTGCCATGTGCCTGATAGTTTCTCATACGCCCAAGGTTCCTCATGCGCCTACCGCTTAAATAGTCTAAGAGTTAACTCATGCGCCCATATAGTAGTCATGCACCCAGGATTGGCCCTCAGACGCCTAAGTGTTGGTTCATGCTCCTGCATAGTGTTCATACACCCAAGCAATACTCATGCGCTTGCATAGTACTCATGCGCCCAAAGACTTAGAAAAATTTCTGGAATTTTTGGGAAATCAGAATTTTAGGGTTTGACCCTGGTTTGACTTGATGTTTATCATTGTTCATTTTATGCATGTTTTTGGACTGTTCCTGTGTTCCTTATTATGTATCTATTTTATGTCTTTACGTGGTATGAATATATATATTTTGTATACGTAAAGTATTATCATTGAAGAAAGTGAAAGATTAATGTTAATGAAAAGAGGAACATAAGAAATGAATGAAAGTCTTGCAAGCAAATGATAAAGGAGGTTCACAACTCATTGAGAGTTGCTAGCTCAACTGTGTGTTATATAGCGTGCGATCTTGGCTAACCCATGAGGGTTCACACACAGCGGGATCAGTCTTGGTGATTAATCCCACAGTCCGAAAGAGGGTCCTTGTCACTTAACCCCGAAAATGAAGTGGCTGTGTGCCCAACGATGGGGGTAAAGTTATGACAGGACCTTGAAATAGTGAAAGATAATGAAAAAGTACGAAACGAACGAATGCATACGATAATGAAAGATAATCAAGATTATACCTTGATGTATGTATGAAAAGGATATTTTGTTGAAAAGGATATTTTCATATATAAATCTTACAAGGTATTTTAAACATTTTAAAACTAGAACTCACTCAACAACACTGACTTTTATGCATTTTCAGTTGGCAGGTAATTATTGCTGAGGATGGCACGCGGGCAAAGCTATTCGTCGGGGCAAGACTGGCATCCGTTCGATCTTAATGATATTGTTGTTTTGTAATGCAATTAAAAGGTCTTTTGTAACTTAAGAAATAATGATGTATTACTTAGCAACAGTAAATATTAATGAGATGAATGGTTTTTGTTAACTTGATCCGCTGCGAAATTTTATGAAACGGGTAATGTTTTATATGTATAATGCTATGATTGACCAACTGTGTGGTCTTCAGGAACGGGGCCTTACATGTTGGTATTAGAGCCAAAAGTTTAAGAGAAATGGGTAAATATTTTCAAAAACCTAAACTTAAACTGAGAATGGGACCGAATGCCGTCAGCCCAAGTAGCTACATGCCATCAGGTATTTCTTTTCTTAATGTTAACCGTTATTATGTGCGTGTGCTATTTGATATATGTGCTTTTAGTAGATTTGAATACTAATGTAGTTAGGATAGGAAATGCTCGGGGGATGAAGAGTAAAGTAATTGACTAATCACAACTGGGCACTGTAATTAGGGACTTACTATACTTAACATAAACTGAGCTATTACCTTGAATGACCGTGTTGGTGTTTGAATCTTTTAGCGTTTATAGGATGGCTGGTGGAAGATCGTATAAGGCTTCTCGAGGTGGAACACGGGGTGGTCGTAGTGGTAGACCATAGGGGCCGCAAGGAACAAGATTAAGACTGCGGAGACAGCTCCAGCTGAGCCCGAGCTTCATCACCCGGAGGGCGGTGATGAGAGTGCTAACCTGAGAGCCTCAGTAAAAGAGGCAGTGGTTGAGGAGGTTCACCAAGTCATGCAGACGATCCTACTGTCTGTAGTGACTAAAGTTATCCGGGCTGTAAGGGAAGATGAAAGGAAGGAGAAGGAGGAAGAGAGAAGGAAGATGACTGAGAGAAGGGGGAATGAGGGAATCATGATGAGGAGGAACTAAACGCTGGGATGGCAGCTTCCAGTGATGAGGAGGAGGTGGAAGTATGGGAAACCACAAAGGGGTGCAGCTACGGGGTATTTCAATGATGCAAACCCCTGACTTTTGATGGTAATGGTAATGTTGCTGCTACCCATCGATGGGTGAGAGAGATGGAGGCCGTCCTAGAGATTAGCGAGTGTAGGGAGGACCAGAAGGTGAAATTCGCCACTCACTCGTTCGTTGACTCAGCCATGTGTTGGTGGGACAATATTGTCCAAGCCGAGGGCAGCAAGGCCATCAGGAAGATGAGATGGGGAGAGTTGAAGAAGATGGTGATTGAGGAATTCTGTCCTCACCGAGAACTCAATAAGATAGAGAGAGTTCCTACAACTTGAGGCGGGAACCATGACCCATCAGCAATACACCACCAAGTTCAACAAAATGGCTAGGTTGGTGCCTGACCAAGTGATGCCGGTGTCAAGGAAAATCAAGAGGTATATTCAGGGACCGCCGGCTGACATTCGCAGGCGTTTGATTACTGCTTGGTCGGGTAACTTTCCGTCGGTAGTAGACCTGGTGGGTAGATTGCATGATGAAAGGGAGGAGGCAGTGGCTGAGGTGAAGAAAACTGGTGGTGGTGACAAGACCTGGAAGGGGAAACAGTTTGGACGTGGTGGTTTCACTCCAAACAACAAAAGGAGGAGGATGGATGACCGAGGAGTAGGGTCCTCAAGCTCGGGGATGAAAAGGTGCAGCAGATGTGGGAGGGAGCACACTGGTGAATGCAAGTGGGGAGCTAATGTGTGCTTTAATTATGGGAAGCCCGGTCATATAGCAAAGGATTGTGGGGTGATAAGGTGCTATAACTGTGGTGAAGAGGGGAATGTAAGCCGGGATTACAAGAAGCCGAGGGTTAAGAGTTCTGGGGTGAAGAAGAGGACAGAAGACGGAGGGCAGAGGTCTAGTGCTAGAGCCTTCATAATGACGTGGGAGGAGGCCAGAGTGGACCCCGACGTCATGACAGGTATGTTTCTAGTAAACCAAACCTGTGCCTCTGTATTATTTGATTCTGGTGCTAGTAATAGTTTTATTTCTACTACTTTTTACGCTAAGTTGCTTGTTAGTAGTAGAAGTATTAATGAGCCATTTGATGTAGAAACCGCTATTGGTAAGTCTGCCAAAATTTTTGATATGTTAGAAGACTGCGACATAGAACTAGAAGACCATAGGTTCTCTGCTAAACTATTTGTTATGCCCCTAGGCGGATTTAATGTAGTTCTAGGGATGGATTGGTTAGCAGCCTATAAGGCAAATATTATGTGTCGCAAAAAGTTGATTCGATTAATCGCGCCTGATGGAAGCTTGGTGACGGTCCACGGTGATCGAGTGACAACGGTGTCTAAGGTGATCTCGATGGCGGTGGCAGAGAAGTGCATGAAATGTGGATGTAGTGCCTACCTGGCTTATGTGAAGGATGTGGATGCGCTAGTACCATAATTGCCTGATGTACCAGTTGTGTGTGACTTTCCGGACGTGTTCCCAGAAGATTTACCAGGTGTGCCACCGGACCGTGAGATCAAGTTTCAGATTGATTTAATACCCGATGCTCAACCCGTTGCCAAGGCACCATATCGATTAGCTCCAACCGAGATGAAGGAACTAATGGTTCAACTGCAGGAGCTGATGGACAAAGGATTCATCCGACCGAGCATCTCTCCTTGGGGTGCTCCAGTCTTGTTTGTGAAGAAGAAGGATGGTAGTATGAGAATGTGTATCGACTACCGAGAGTTAAACAAGTTAACAGTGAAGAATCGATATCCCCTGCCCAGAATAGATAGTCGTTTGACCAGCTCCAGGGTGCCAGTTGGTTCTCAAGAATAGATCTCTGATCTGGTTACCATCAGTTGAAGGTGAAGGAGCAAGATATTCCTAAGACAGGTTTTCGCACGCGCTACGGACACTACGAGTTTCTCGTTATGTCTTTCTGTCTAACTAACACGCCAGTTGCCTTTATGGATTTAATGAACCGAGTGTGTCGGCCAATGTTTGATAAATCAGTGATTGTGTTTATTGATGATATCCTAATCTATTCAAAGAGCGAAGAAGAACATGCCGGCCACATACGCGAAGTGTTGGAGACACTTAGAAGGGAGAAGCTATATGCTAAATTCTCTAAGTGTGTTTTTGGTTGCGCGAAGTTCAATTTTTGGATCACGTGGTGAATTCTGAAGGAATCATGGTGGACCCGGCGAAGGTTGAGGCAGTGATGCAATGGAAGTCTCCAAAGACGCCATCTGAGATTCGAAGTTTCTTGGGATTGGAGGGCTACTACAGGAGATTCATTCAAGACTTTTCCAAGATAGCCTCACCTTTGACTAAATTGACTCGCAAGGATGTAAAGTTTGTGTGGGGTCGAGAATAGAAGGATGCTTTCAAGGAATTAAAGGCGAGATTGACTCAAGCTCCTGTCTTGACATTGCCCGAAGAGAATGAAGACTTGGTAGTCTATTCAGACGCTTCTTATTCGGGATTGGGTTGCGTACTAATGCAACGTGGAAGAGTAATAGCCTACACGTCCCGAAAGTTGAAAATCCACGAGGTCAATTATCCCACTCATGATTTGGAGCTAGCAGCTATGGTCTTTGCATTGAAGATTTGGAGACATTATTTGTACGGGACGAAGTGCATAATCTTCATGAACCACAAAAGCCTAAAGTATTTCTTTGAGCAGAAGGACCTCAACATGAGGCAGAGGAGGTGGCTGGAATTGATCAAAGATTATGATTGTGAGATCCATTACCACCCGGGCAAAGCCAATGTAGTGGCCGATGCCCTCACTCGAAAGGGGAGACCTAAGCCAATCTGGGTGAAAGCTTACCATTTGGTGATGACCTCTGTCGTGATGACGCAAGTCAAGGAATTTCAAAATGAGGTGCTGAAAGAGGATCGCCTTAACTCCAAAAGGATGAGAGGTCTAGTCGTGAAGTTGGGAGAAAACACCCATGGAGTTAGAACCCGCTTCGGGCGGATGTGGATTCCTTGTTATGGAGACCTACAGCAATGAATTATGGATGAAGCTCATAAGACTCGATACTCCATTCATCCCGGTGCTACCAAGATGTATCATGATATGAAGAAGGATTACTGATGGCCGGGTATGAAGCGCGATGTAGTGGAGTATGTGAGTAAGTGCCTTACTTGCTTGCAAGTGAAGGCAGAACATCAGAAGCCTTATGGGAAGATCCAACCATTGGATATACCTGAGTGGAAGTGGGAGCACATCACTATGGATTTCATCACGAAGTTACCTCGTACGGCAAGGGGGTACGATACCATATGGGTGATAGTTGATCGTCTGACAAAGAGTGCTCACTTCCTACCGATCCGCGAGACGTATTCATCCGAGAGACTGGCGGATCTATTCATTAAAAAGATTGTAGCTCGTCATGGTGTGCCGGTGTCTATTGTGTCGGACCGTGAAACCCGGTTCACATCGAAGTTTTGGAAGAGATTCCATGATGCGATAGGGACGAAGCTACACATTAGCACGACTTACCATCCTCAGACAGATGGTCAGTCTGAGAGGACGATTCAGAAGCTTGAGGATATGCTCCGAGCATGCGTGATCCACTTTGGAGGAAGTTAGGATGATCACTTACCGTTAGCAGAATTCTCATACAATAGTTATCATGCCAGCATTGGCATGCCACCATATGAGATGCTATATGGTAGAAGATGTAGAATGCCTGTGTGTTGGGGAGACATTGGGCAGAAGGAGTTGGCAAGTATTGAGGTGCTCGAGGCTACAAAGGAGAAGTTGGAGAAGATCAAAGCCTTTATGAAGGCGGCAAAAGATAGACAAAAGTCGTATGCCGATAAAAGGCGTAGACCGATTGAGTTCAACGTAGGTGATAGAGTCATATTGAAGGTCTCACCTTGGAAGGGGATCATCCGGTTCAGGAAAAGGGGTAAGCTGAGCCCAAGGTACATAGGGCCTTTCCGAATCATTGTACGAGTGGGAGAGGTGGCCTATCGGTTAGAACTGTCTGATGAGTTAAGTGGAATTCACCTGACATTCCATGTATCTCATATGAGAAAGTGCTTAGCTGATGAAGATATGATTGTACCACCAGAAGACATACGTAGATGAACGGCTTAATTATGTAGAGCAACCAGTGGTAATCATCGATCGGAAGGAGAAGAGACTGAGAAATAAAGTGGTTCCACTTGTGCGTGTGTAGTGGAAACACCGAAAGGGTTCTAAGCCTACGTGGGAGACTGAAGAAGAAATGAGACAGCATTACCCATAACTGTTTGAGAAATGATAGGTTTCGGGGACGAAACCTCTTTAAGGGGGTAGACTTGTAACACCCGAAAATTTTGATAAAAGAAAAGTATCTTGCAAAAAGGCCAAAGGAGCCAAAGTGGAAGGGGGCTAAGTGTAAAAAGTACAAAACTCAAATGTTTCAATATATTATGAGTATGGCAGCCCTATAACACCTTTTTGCCCTTGTTGTTCGATTGAAAAGTGTAGAAAGAAGAAGAAGCTGCTCTCTCGGTTATTCAAGGAAGAAAGGCTGATTTTCGCAACTTGGTGAATGTTCTTTGTATATTTGGCTCGGTTTTGTTGGGTTTTTGACCATGAAACCGATTTTCATGAGTTTTTTTTGTGCTTGGTTGTTTGCTTGGTTGTGTTTTAGGTGTTTGAACTCTTGTGCCTTCAAGTTTGGTGGAGTTTTACTTGAAGACTACATTAGGTGAGTTCTAGACCTCGGTTTTTATGTGTTTTTAAACTTTTGGGGCTGAAAATGCATTAATCAAAATGTTATACCACTGTTTAATATGTATCCGTATGTATATGTGTTTTTATGTTTGTGTTTATGATGGTGTGTGTGTTCTTGATGCTTAAAACGGTGGATATAAGCATAGAACATAATAGTATGTAGATGGGATTGGAAAATAAGTCTGAAATATGCGTAATAGTTGGTCATGCACCCAAATAGGGCTCATGCGCCTGAAAATTTGACTTAGAGTGCCTAAGTGTGGGTCATGCGCCCAAATAGAGCTCATGCGCCCGGGGAATTGCCCAAATATTTTCTAAGTGCTTGGTCATATGCCCCAATAGTTGCTATGTGCCTGATAGTTTCTCATACGTCCAAAGTTCCTCATGCGCCTACTGCTTAAATAGTCTAAGTGTTAACTCATGAGCCCATATAGTAGTCATGCGCCCAGGATTGGCCCTCAAACGCTTAAGTGTTGGTTCATGCACCTGCATAGTGTTCATGCGCCCAAGCAGTATTCATGCACCTGCATAGTACTCATGAGCCCAAAGACTTAGAAAAATTTCTGGAATTTTTGGGAAATCAGAATTTTAGGGTTTGACCCTGGTTTGACTTGATGTTTATCATTGTTCATTTTATGCATGTTTTTGGGTTGTTCTTGTGTTCCTTATTATGTATCTATTTTATGGCTTTACGTGGTGTGAATATATATATCCGTATACGTAAAGTATTATCATTGAAGAAAGTGAAAGATTAATGTTAATAAAAAGAGGAACATAAGAAATGAATGAAAGTCTTGCAAGCAAATAATAAAGGAGGTTCACAATTCATTGAGAGTTGCTAGCTCAACTGTGTGTTATATAGCGTGCGATCTTGGCTAACCCATGAGGGTTCACACACAGGGGGATCAGTCTTGGTGATTAATCGCACAGTGCGAAACGGGGTCCTTATCACTTAACCCCAAGAATGAGGTGGTTGTGTGCCCAACGATGGGGGTAAAGTTATGACAGGACCTTGAAACAGTGAAAGATAATGAAAAAGTACGAAATGAACGAATGCATACGATAATGAAAGATAATCAAGATTATACCTTGATGTATCTATGATGAATGCTCACGTACGAAAGTAAAGGAAATATTTTATTGAAAAAGAAATTTTCATATATAAATCTTACAAGGTATTTTAAATGTTTTAAAACTAGAACTCACTCAGCAACGCAGACTTTTATGCATTTTCAGTTGGCAGGTAATTATTGCTGAGGATGGCATGCGGTAAAGCTACTCGTCGGGGCAAGACTGGCATCCGTTCGATCTTAATGATATTGTTGTTTTGTAATGAAATTAAAAGGTCTTTTGTAACTTAAGAAACAATGATGTATTGCTTAGCAACAGTAAATATTAATGAGATGAATGGTTTTTGTTAACTCGATCCGCTGTGAAATTCTATGAAACGGGTAATGTTTTATATGTATAATGCTATGATTGACCAACTGTGAGGTCTCTGGGAACAGAGACTTACAAGCACCGAGAATCAAATTAAACTAACGGAATGAAAGTAATCAGACGTCAAACAAGAAACGCAATGCATGATCGATGAAAAAGAAGTCAAATCAAGGTAATATGATCAAGTTAATAATATTTAATTGTATTTTAATCAAAATTGTACAAGTAGTGATTGGTGTATCAAAGAATTCATGAAAGCTTAAATAACTAAATCAAAAAGGAACTAGTCATACAAAAACATTAATCAACAATGGTTCTATCTTGTTATTTTTTTGCTTTTCGTAACAACCTCCAATGCTATGGAGCTTTGATTCTCAAGCCTTCTGAACACACTCGTGAACTAATCTAATCATCTTTGATTACAATCATCATTGGAATCACACTAATTAATCATAAATGGAACATAGTATTTATTGTATAAATCGAAACTAAAACTGAACACGAAGCCACATAAATGAACCCTGAATTCAATACACTCGTGCCCGAAACTCATCGAGAACATTCAACAACCAACTCTGAGCACTATTACCTCAAAAATCCTTTGAATTAATCAAAATGACAACTATGGATTCACAAAATACTTTATTAACATCTAGGCAATGAAACTGGGTGTAAAGAAAAAAGAAACTACTCATATTCACTCAAAAAGAACCGAGAATCAAATTAAACTTACGGAATGAAAGTAATCAGACGTCAAACAAGAAACGCAATGCATGATCGATGAAAAAGAAGTCAAATCAAGGTAACATGATCAAGTTAATAGTTTTAATTGTATTTTAATTAAAATTGTACAACTAGTGATTGGTGTATCAAAGTATTTATTGAAAGCTTAAATAACTAAATCGGAAAGGAACTAGTCATACAAAAACGTTAAACAACAATAGTTCTATCATGGATTTTTTTTTTGCTTTTCGTAACAACCTCCAATTCTAAAGAGTTTTGATTCTCAAGCCTTCTGAACACACTCGTGAATTAATCTAATCATATCTGATTACAATCATCATTGGAATCACACTAATTAATCATAAAGGGAACATAGTATCGATTGTATAAATCTAAACTAAAACTAAACACGAAGCCACACGAATGAACCCTGAATTCAATACACTCGTGCCCGAAACTCATCGAGAACATTCAACAACCAACTCTGAGCACTATTACCTCAAAAATCCTTGGAATTAATCAAAATGACAACTGTGGATTCAAAAAATACTTTATTACCATCTAGGCAAGGAAACTGGGTGTAAAGAAACAAGAAACTACTCATATTCACTAAAAAAGAACCGAGAATCAAATTAAAATAACGGAATGAAAGTAATCTGACGTCAAACAAGAAACGCAATGCATGATCGATGAAAAAGAAGTAAAATCGAAGTAACATGATCAAGTTAATAATATTTAATCGTATTTTAATCAAAGTTGTACAACTAGTGATTGGTGTATCAATGTATTCATGAAAGCTTAAATAACTAAATCGAAAAGGAACTAGTCATACAAAAACGTTAAACAACAATAGTTCTATCATGGATTGTTTTTTTTCTTTTCGTAACAACCTCCAATGCAGTGGAGTTTTTATTCTCAAGCCTTCTGAACACACTCGTGAACTAATCTAATCATATCTGATTACAATCATCATTGGAATCACACAAGTTAATCATAAATGGAACATAGTATCTGTTGTATAAATCGAAACTAAAGCCGAACTCGAAGCCACACGAATGAGCCCTGAATTCAATACACTCGTGTTCGAAACTCATCAAGAACATTCGACAACCAATTCTTAGCACTTACCCCAAAAATCCTTTGAATTAATCAAAATGACAACTGTGGATTCACAAAATACGTTATTAACATCGAGGCAAGGAAACTGGGTGTAAAGAAACAAGAAACTACTCATATTCACTCAAAAAGAACCGAGAATCAAATTAGACTGATGGAATGAAAGTAATCAGATGTCAAACAAGAAAAGCAATGCATGATCGATGAAAAAGAAGTCAAATTAAGGTAACATGATCAAGTTAATAATATTTAATTGTATTTTAATCAAAATTGTACAACTAGTGATCATTGTATCAAAGTATTCATGAAAGCTTAAATAACTAAATCAGAATAGCACTAGTTATACAAAAACATTAAACAACAATAGTTCTATCTTGGATGGTTTTTTGTTTTTCGTAACAACCTCCAATGCTATGGAGTTTTGATACTCAAGTCTTCTGAACACACTCGTGAACTAATCTAATCATATCTGATTACAATCATCATTGGAATCATAGTAATTAATCATAAATGGAACATAGTATCTATTGTATAAATCAAAACTAAAACCGAACACGAAGCCACATGAATGAACCCTGAATTCGATACACTCGTGCCCGAAAGTCATCATGAACATTCAACAACCAACTCTGAGCACTATTACCTCAAAAATCCTTTGAATCAATCAAAATGGCAACTGTGGATTCACAGAATACTTAATTACCATCTAGGCAAGGAAACTGGGTGTAAAAAAACAAAAACTTCTCATATTCACTTAAAAAGAACCGAGAATTAAATTAAACTATCAAGATGAAAGTAATCAGACGTCAAAGAAGAAACACATTGCATGATCGATGAAAAAGAAGTCATCAAGGTAACACGATCAAGTTAATAATATTTAATTGTATTTAATCAAAATTGTACAACTAGAGATTGGTGTATCAAAGTATTCACGAAAGCTTAAATAACTAAATCGAAAAGGAACTAGTCATACAAAAACGTTAAACAACAATAGTTCTTTTATGGATAGTTTTTTTGCTTTTCGTAACAGCCTCTAATGCTATGGAGTTTTGATTCTCAAGCATTCTGAACACACTCATGAACCAATCTAATCATATCTGATTACATTCATCATCGGAATCACACTAACTAATCATAAATGGAACATAGTATCTATTGTATAAATCAATACCAAAACCAAACACAAAGCCACATGAATAAGCCCTGAATTCAATACACTCGTGCCAGATACTCATCGAGAACACTCAACAACCAACTTCGAGCATTATTACCTCAAAAATTGTTTGAATCAATCAAAATGACAACTGTGGATTCATAGAATACTTTATTACCATCTTGTCACACCCCGAGCCAAGGAGGGTGGGACGTCGTAGACTAGCAAAATACATGGCAGCGGAAACTAACCACTTAAGAGGACACAAAGAGAGAATTCACATGGCATTACATTTAAATAGCATATCCGAACAATGAAAGTCTTGCCCACATGAAAAATCAACACCCATTACAAATTAACCAAATTTAACTCAACAATTCAAATGTCTAATAATGTTTCAAAATCAAGTAATGCCATTGGTAGTCACGGTGCTAAGCCATCCATAAAGTTTTCCATTAAAATCCAAGCTTCCATCAAAGGTTACCTGAAACATGCTCAAAAAGGTTTTTGTGTCAACTATAAAGTTGGTGAGTTCAAGTGCTTAAAGTTCAAAAACAAAAGGGCTCTTTAGAATCCATAAGTTAAATTTAAAAACGTAAGTATCACTGTTGTGGGGTCACAATCAACCCTGCACTCTGCTCCGGCTAGCCACTTGTGTTATGCCGGTTATCCCATAGGGGAAACTGAGCCTCAAAGAGTGTACCACACCTGCTGAGTGGTACACCATAGTATCTTATAAAACCTGTCATATGTCACAAATGACCTCGCAGGATCTCAGTGGGGTACCCTTCCGGTTATGACGGAAGGCACTGTGCGTGGGGGGGGGATTCCCCAAGTAGATCTACCCATATAAAACAAGCTGTTCACATAAGAATTAATGATTGTGATACTAGTAGGTGCAGGGTCTAACATTAGCCACAACATATAATAGCATCGATTAATAGTACACAAATAACTTTTAGTTCAAACATAGCATGTTTCATCCCAAAATAGTAATAAAAAGGGAACACTAAAACTCACTTTAGAATCAAATAAAAGTCCTTCAAGTACCAACAAGTCCGTGTCCTAGCACCCTATTATCATGATACAAGTAGTAAGCTATATGTTCTTAGACTATTGAAAGTGTAACTAAGCGCATTTGATGGTCATAAAATCATGTGGCTTCGATTCTTAGAAGTTTGCGTCAAAAAGTTTCCATTTTAGGAAAGTTGGGGACAAGTTTATGATTCTCATACATTTGTTTACGTAATAATAATAAGTTTAATAATAGTTTCTGGTCATATTGTTTCTGAAATTTAGTCATATTTACGGAATTTACACTTTGGTCCCTCAAGTTTCAAAATTTACAATTTTCACCCCCAAAGTTGCATTCTTTCCATTTCTTGACCCAATATAGCCCTTATTAGTTCCTAGGGGTTTTTACATTACATTTAGGCCTGTTTTTAAAAGAATCTTTGGGGTCCTTCGAGTAAAAGCCTCGTTTTTAAGATCTAACCCGTTAAAATCCGTTTTTACCCGAACCGACATTTTAATCAACTTTCTTTCAATTTCCCACCATAATATCACCTTGAGGTCTTCTAACTTACTGAAATATCATGGATTCATAGGCCTTAGGCTTGTGACACCATTTTTTGTAATTTATCCAAAAATCTCTCGGTTTAGGCTTATATTTGTTAAATAAATTCATAAAATCACGTATTAAACCAAAAATTCACCAAATTCGGTTTTTAACACTAAAATACTTATTTTAGGGCCTGGAATTCATAAAACTTGCAATCTTTTAAGTTTGACCATTTTTGGGAATTTTTACCACCTTTTCGGGTCACTAAAAAGGGTCTTTGAGTCCATTATACCATACCAATCCACCCCTTTCTATAATCTTATAAGTTTAACATCATCAAACTACTGGAAAATAAATTGACCTCACGGAATTTACAATATTAATTGACATGTTTATGATTAAGGTGCTTCTATACCATTTACACATGTGTAAGCATAAAAGTTCAAGTTTAAACATCCTTAAAACTTTCTATAGCATTAAGTAAAAATTATTATAATGCTCACAAGACATTTTTAAGCAGGTTTTAAGCATAGAATAGGGGTTGATCAAGGACAAATGGTTAAATGGGTGCTAAAAACTCATGTAAAAGAGGGTTTTCGGGTTCAATCATGTGTACCAACACATGATATGCGAGCATATAGAAGAATGTACCTTTTGTGAAGTCATGAGTCTCACAAAGATAGTGATATGGCCACAAGATTAAGATGTTCCGTGGTTTGAGATGATTTAGAGAGTATGAAGGCTATTGGTTCGAGAGCTTGAGCTGAAACTTCGTGTCCTTGCAAGAATCTCGCTTGACAGCACACTTTAACTCCTCCTATGACCGGGTTTAGCTCCTATTCGGTGTTGTTCTTGAAGAAGCCTTTGAACACTTGCTGAAGATGGTGAAGAAATTGTAGAAGGCAGGAGAGGGAGAGAGAGTTTTCTAGAAAGAGAGGAAATGAGATAGAGAGAGTGTTTGATTAAGAAAAGAAAGAAAGAAAATATAATGGTGGAGTGTGTAAATGGGTTTAGGGGAATTCGAGGGAGAGTGTGGTTGGTGAGCAGGGGCAGCAGAATGCATGGTGACAATCCCATGCATTGGGTGATTTGGTGGTGCTCAGACCGGTCAAATAGTATTCTAGGAAGTTTTTGAAAAAATTTCAGAATGTTAAGTGTTCGGGAGTTAGAAAAATTTTGAGACCGAACAGTGCCCATGCGCCTGTACAGTACCCATGCACCCACAGCCAATGCGCCCGCATAGTGCTCATGCGCCTAAGCAGTGTTAATGGGCCTACTGCCAAAATGCAGTGCTCATGCGCCTAAGAAGTGGTAATGCTCTCACAGCTAATCGCCCGCACAGTGCTAATGCGCCTAAGAGAAAAATACCTGCAGAAGACTTGGATTTAATTTTTGTAATATTATCAGGGTAGTTTAGCCAATTAAGTGAATTTTCTACCCTCGGGAACAAGTTTTTGGACTAAGGCAAGTCCTTAAGGAATCATCTAAGGAAATAAACACACAAACAACAAATCACAGAAGAAAGAAGATACATAATATAATAAAATAATGAAAATGAAACAATGCCAGATTAAATTTAAGTTTTTGAAGTCGGACCTAGGAGTCGGTTGTTACACATCTAGGCAAGGAAAACAGGTGTAAAGAAATAAGAAAATACTCGTATTCATGCAAAAAGAATCGAGAATCAAATTAAACTGGCGGAATGAAAGTAATCAGATGTCAAACAAGAAACACAATGCATGATCGATGAAAAAGAAGTCAAACAAGGTAACACGATCAAGTTAATAATATTTATATGTATTAAATCAAAATTGTACAACTAGAGATTGGTGTATCAAAGTATTCATGAAAGTTTAAATAACTAAATCGGAAAGGAACTACTCATACAAAAACGTTAAACAACAATAGTTCTATTATATATAGTTTTTTTTGCTTTTTGTAACAACCTCCAATGCTATGGACTTTTGATTCTCAAGCCTTCTGAACACACTCGTGAACCAATCTAATCATATCTGATTACATTCATCACTGGAGTCATACTAATTAATCATAAATAGAACATAGTATCTATTGTGTAAATCGAAAATAAAACCGAACACGAAGCCATACAAATAAGCCCTGAATTCAATACACTCATACCCGAAACTCATCGAAAACATTCAACAACCAACTTCGAGCACTATTACCTCAAAAATCCATTGAAAGAATCAAAATGACAACTGTAGATTCACATAATACTTTATTACCATCTAGGCAAGGAAACCGGGTGTAAAGAAACAAGAAACTACTTGTATTCACTCAAAAAGAATCAAGAATCAAATTAAACTGGCAGAATGAAAGTAATCAGACATCAAACAAGAAAGGCTATGCATGAACGATGAAAAAGAAGTCAAATCAAGGTAACATGATCAAGTTAATAATATTTAATTGTATTTTTATCAAAATTGTACAATTAGTGATTGGTGTATCAAAGTATTCATGAAAGCTTAAATAACTAAACTGGAAAGGAACTAGTCATACAAAAATGTTAAACAACAATAGTTCTATCATGGATTGTTTTTTTCTTTTCGTAACAACCTCCAATGCTATGGAGTTTGATTCTCAACCATTCTGAACACACTCGTGAACTAATCTAATCATAATTAATTACAATCATCATTAGAATCAAACTAATTAATCATAAATGGAACATAGTATCTATTTATAAATCGAAACTTAAACCGAACATGAAGCCACACGAATGAGCCCTAAATTCAATACACTCGTGCCCAAAACTCATCCTGAACATTCAACAACCAACTCTGAGCACTATTACCTCAAAAATCCTTTGAATCATTCAAAATGAAAACTGTGGATTCATAGAATACTTTATTACCATCTAGGCAAGGAAAGTGGGTGTAAAGAAACAAGAAACTACTCATATTCACTCATAAAGAACTGAGAATCAAACTAAACTGATGGAATGAAAGTAATCAGACTTCAAACAAGAAACACAATGTATGATCGATGAAAAAGAAGTCTAATCAAGGTAACACGATCAAGTTAATAATATTAAATTGTATTTAATCAAAATTGTACAACTAGAGATTGGTGTATCAAAGTATTAACAAAAGCTTAAATAACTAAATCGGAAAGGAACTAGTCATACAAAAACGTTAAACAACAATAGTTCTATCATGGATAGTTTTTTTTCTTTTCGTGACAACTTCTAATGCTATGGAGTTTTGATTCTCATGCCTTCTAAACACAGTCGTGAACCAATCTAATCATATCTGGTTACAATCATCAGCGGAATCACACTAGCTAATCATAAATGGAACAAAATATCTATTGTATAAATCAAAACTAAAGCCAAACACGAAGCCACATGAATGAGCCCTGAATTCAATACACTCGTGCCCGATACTCATCGAGAACATTCATCGACCAACTTCGAGCACTATTACCTTAAAAATCCTTTGAATCAATCAAAATGACAACTGTGGATTCATAGAATACTTTATTACCATCTAGGCAAGGAAACCTGGTATAAATAAACAAGAAAATACTCGTATTCACTCAAAAAGAATCGAGAATCAAATTAAACTGACGGAATGAAAGTAATCAGACGTCAAACAAGAAACGCAATGCATGATCGATGAAAAAGAAGTCAAATCAAGGTAACATGATTAAGTTAATAATATTTAATTGTATTTTAGTTAAAATTGTACAACTAGAGATTGGTGTATCAAAGTATTCATGTAACACCCGAAAATTTTAATAAAAAGAAAGGAAAAGAAAAGTATCTTGAATGAGTAGAAAAGGAGCATAAGTAGAGGGGGCCATAGTGTAAAAAGTACAAAACCTTATTATTTTAATGATTAAAAGGTATGGCCGCCCATGCATCCCCTCTACTTTCTGCTGGAAACAAGAAAGAAGAAGAAGAACAGAAGATCTCTTGGTTCTAGAGAGAGAAAGAAGCTGATTTTGCTAAGGTAGGTATTTTTCTTACGTTTTTGGTTCGGTTTGTTGGGGTTTCAACCTTAAAACCGATTTTTATGTGTTCTTTGTGCTTGGTTGTGTGTTTTGTTGTGTTTTTAGGTGTTTGGACTCTTTGTGCCCTCAAGTTCGGTGGAGTTTTACTTGAAGGCTGCATTAGGTGAGTTCTAGATCCCCGGTTTTGTGTTTTTAAACTTCTTTGGGGCTGAAAATACATGTAAAAATGTTTTACAACTTGTATGTATGATAACCGTATGTATGTTGTGTTTAGTTGGTTGTATTTCTTAGATTTATGCTTGTTTTAAGTGCTTCGAATGATAGATTTAAGTTATGAGCATGTTAGAATGATGTTTAGGACTGGAAATAATTTAGAAACATGTATGTCTACTGCCCATGCGCCTGAAATTTAGCTCAGACGCCTAAGTCCTTTCTTATGCGCCCAAACAGTACCTCATGCTCTTAGAAATTTTGCCCAGTAGTCCAAGTGTTGCTCATGCGCCTGGATTTATGCCCATGCGCCTAAGTGGTAGGCTCATGCGCCTGATACTTAGCCAAAAAGACTAAATTCCACCCCATGCGCCCCAATAGTGCCCATGCGCCCACTGCCCAAAAAGCCTAAGTATACCTCATGCGCCCGAATAGTATCTATGCGCCCAGAAAATTGCTCATACGCCTAAGTGTTAGTTCAGGCGCCTAAGTGTTTCCATGCGCCTAAGTGCTCATGCGCCTGCATAGTGCTCATGTGCCTAAATTTCTTAGATTTTTGGGAAATAGAAATTTTAGGGTTTAACCCTGGGATGTTTTGATGGTTGTATGTGTTGATGTTATGCATGATTATGGCCTGTTCTTATGTTCCATATTACGTATTAATATGTGACTTTACGTGGTGTGATTATGCTCGTATACGTAAAGTATTATCATAAATGAAGCGAAAGATTAATGATAATGAAACGTGGAACTTAACGAATGAATGAAAGTCTTGCAAGCAAATTGAATGGAGGTGCACGACCATGTTGTCGTTAGCTCAACTGTGTGTGGTTTAGCTAACCGGAAGGATGCACACTAGGTCAATCTTTGAGATTGACAGGACCCTTGTAGTATGCCCTAGGTATTGGGTCAGGCTTCGTGCGTAATGTTAGGGGTCTATTTATAGACCTCGGCCCAGTACCCGCTTCGTGCACAATGTTCGAGGTATTGCACATTGGTCTAGTAGAAAGTGAAAGATAATGTTAAAAGTACGAAATAAAAGAGATGAATGATGAAAGATAATAATGAATATTATCTTGTTGTATGTATGATGTGTGATCACATACGGAAGTAACGTATTTATGAAAAGGAAGTATTTTAAGAAAATGATATTTTTTATATTTAAACAAAACATTTTAATTCTAAAAACTTGAACTCACTCAGCAACGCTGACTTTTATGCATTTTCAGTTGGCATGTAATTTGTTGCTGGGATGGCACGCGGGGAAGGCTACTTGGCGGGCAAGACTGGCATCCATTCGTGCATGATAATTTTGTAGTTTTGTAATGCAACTAAACGTTTCTTTTGTAACTCCTATTATACATTGATGTATTATTTGGCAACATTAAATATTAATGCAATAATGATATTTTCATGAAATGTATTTATTTTATATGAAAAATGCTGTGATGTGGACAACTGTCAGGTCTCTGGGAACGGGGCCTTACAATTCACCGAAGCTTAAATAAGCAAATCGGAAAGGAACTAGTTATACAAAAAACGTTAAACAAAAATAGTTCTATCATGGATAGTTTTTTTTTGCTTTATGTAACAACCTCCAATGCTATGGAGTTTAGATTCTAAAGCCTTCTGAACAGACTCGTGAACCAATCTAATCATATCTGATTAAAATCATCACTGGAGTCACACTAATTAACCATAAATGGAACATAGTATCTATTGTATAAATAAAAACTAAAACCGAACACGAAGCCGCATGAATGAGCCCTGAAATCATTGCACTCATGCCCGAAACTCATCGAGAACATTCAACAACCAACTTCGAGCACTAATACCTCAATGTGAATCCAAGGATCGCAATCAGGAATTATCAGTGTTAGATTGGTTTCGAATTAATGATCACGGAATTACCATTAATCGTTGTTTAATTGATTAATTAATAAATATCGATGCCAGAGAAAATAAACAATAAATGCTCAAACGATATCAACAATATGCAAAGAATAATGTTTTGAATCAAATGTAATTCATTAAAACTGATTAATGATTACAAAGAATCAAATAATAATTGCTAACAAAATTCAATGCTATGATTGTGTTTATGATTTTTGGTGTGTTGATGTGACGGCTGCTAGGGTTTGTGTTGATCGTGCGAAACGATGTGATGGTATTTTTGTCGCCGTCTCTTACTCCTTGATGTGAAACCTAGGACTCATATTTATAGACACGCGTGTTTCTATTAAGGAAACAGCGAATCTCTTGGAGTCTGTGATTGACTTGTTGACTTGTTGACTTGAAACACTTGTATGATATAAGTACGTGTCTAGTTCTTCCGCAGCTACTTTGTTCTTCCGAAGGAACTTTGTTCTTCCGAAGGTACTTCACTTTAGTTTCTTCATGTGTGGTGTTTGTTCATCAGTGAATACCCATATTCTTCTGTAGAAGATCTTCTGATGAATGTCTTGTAAGAAAGATATCTACGGAAGAACAAAAATGTTCATCCATAGATGTTTCTTACACTTAGTCAATTTCAGAAATTGACCAAGTATAATGTTTGTACCTGTAATCATACACATAAATCAACGCACATATGGGTTAACCTATATACATAATGCATGCATCAAAATAATGAATTACAAATATTCATTACATGTATTTATTAAAGTTCTAAGCCTATACAAAATGATCTAGACCTATTATTCCTAGATCTAACAATACTCCCCCTTAGGCTTAGAAACTTGTAATCAGTTCTTCAAAGCTGAAAGCTCCTTCAAATCAAGAATCTGAAATCAAGTTTATGAGTTTGTTTGATGTTTTGATGTGGTAATTTGAATGTTTGAACAAAGGAGGGAGAGATTTTGACGAACGTTTTTCTTTTAGGTCAAAGTTCTCTGAAAAAGTGAATAATGAACATTTAGGTCAAAAACATCATTTATGCTCCCTCGGACATATTAATTTCATTTATTTAATGAAGTGGGCCCCACATTCCTTATTAAACTTTTGTAGAATTTATTTATTCCGCAGATTTTTGTTCTTCCGTAGGACATCTGCGGATGCTTAACATCTGCGGATGCCTAACTATCAAGAAATGAAATATAATTTGAAGTATAACTTGATTATCCATAGATTACCACTCTATGAACATAGATTATACTTTTAAAATATTAACACAACCGTAGTTTACCAATCTACGGATGGGCATATTCTACTTGATTAAGCTTCACACTGTAGCTTCTACTGATGCTTAGAGAGCACTGTTTGAAACTTCTTTTGAATGTATGGTCCTAATCAACTGATAGAACCATTTATTGCTATTGGACCTTGTTGACTTTGTTTTCATGACAATTTGTGCACACAAAATATAATTTGAAAAACTTCATGTGTCCTTCAGCCAAGTTAGTGCTCAAGTTCCAATTCCTTCATTTGAATTTGGATCATTGAATTCAGCTTTTATGTTTCATGTATTTCATGTATTAACTACTCCCCCTAAATTTGTGATTAATGATAAAGTGTTGCATTCATCATAAATTTATGAAGTAAATAGCATGAAAGGCACATGACTGTCCAAAGGTTACACATAATAAATAAACTAAAAGTAACAAAATTGAATTAAATATATGTACATGCATATAAACACATATAATGGGATCATACTATGACACTAAACTTCTTCCTGATTGAGTTGATTGTTGAAATGTGACCTGATTCTAGTCCTGAATGCAAGTATGTTTGTCCACTTAAATCCAAACAAGAGTATGGAATCAACTAGACATGCTGTTTATCATGTTTTCATGTTTATTAGAGATAAACTGTTATGGGCTCCACATTCAATTCACATTAGAGTTTGTCCTCCGTTTGTGAGTCAATTCATCACTTTTTCACACTTAGAAACTATGTACATTAAGTTATAAATTCTATCTTGAGACATATGAGTTGTCTCATAAATGCTTTGCTACAAAAGCTCTTATGTAAATATACAGTTGATCACTATGGATTCTTTTGAGAGCTTAGATATGATCATCATCAGGTCACCAGGTCTTTACTTACGTAAAACAGAGGTGCCTTTAACCCAGGTCTTTGTTTACACAAAACAGAGGGATGATGAGGATCATGATCTTTTCACCAGTTGAATACATATGTATCTCATGGTGTTCATAAACTCAGGTCTTTGTTCACACAAAATAGAGGGAATATGATTTGCAAAGATAGAAGTTATAAAGTGTTTTACATAGTGTGCTTAGGTGAATGAATTGATCACATCGGATAAGACTTACTTGCTTGATCCTCAAAATGAAGTTTCTCACAAACAGTCACCTTTTCATTATGTTAAGCATGCTCTTAGTATAATCTTCACTCAAGTTGAATCTACTTACATATCAAAGAACTTTTGATCAGTTTTTAAAGAAATTTAAGAACTCAGGAAGCAAGCAAAGGCACAGTGTACTATCATTTCCCAAACCAAACATATGTCATGCAAAAATAGAAGACACAAAAAATAAAGACAATATTTTGAATTTTGTATGTTTTTCTGAATGTTTTTTTTTGGTTTTCTTTATTACTATTTACAAGGACAGACACATGCTTTTCTTTGTCAATGATGATTAATCTAAGTTAATCATGCCCAAAGACTCAATTAGAAAATTAAATCTAACTGAATCAAAGGCCTTAGTGAATAGATCAGCAAGCTGATTTGTTGTATCCAATTTGACTAACTTGATTAAAACTTTTTCTGAGCAATCTCTCAAAAAATGATATCTGATTTCAATATGCTTTGTTTTACTATGTTGAACTGGATTAGCAGTGATAAACATAGCAGCTGAATTGTCAATATAAATTGGAGTTTGAAGGAAATTGTAACCATAGTCAAGTAATTAGTTTTGCAACCAAAGGACTTGAGAGCAACCAGCTAAGCAGCTATGAACTCAGGCTCAGCTGTGGATACAGATACATTTGTTTGCTTTTTACACTGCCATGAAACAAGTCTTGGTCCTAAAAATTGACATCCACCAGTTGTGGATTTTCTATTGTTGTTGCATCCTCCATAGTCACTGTCTGAATAAGAGTAGAGAGAGAAGTCTCCATCTTTTGGATACCATAGACCAAGGGCTGGTTTCCCTTTGAGATATCTGAAAATCCTCTTCACAGCATTCAGATGGGACTCTTTTGGATCTGATTGGTACCTAGCACAAACACATACAGCAAACATTATGTCAGGTCTACTGGCAATTAAATACATAAGAGATCCTATCATTGATCTATATAATCTTTGATCAATAGATTTTCCTGTAGGATCAGGTACAATTTTGTCAATTGTTGAAGCAGGTGTTTTGCATGAAGATGTATTATCAAGATTGTACTTCTTCAATATTTGATGAATATACTTTTCTTGATTGATGAATATGCCATCTGTTTTCTGATGAACTTGTAGTCCAAGAAAGAAAGTTAATTCTCCCATTGAGCTCATTTGAAATTGAGATTTCATCAACTCTTCAAAGCTTTCACACAGTCTCTTGTTTGTTGATCCAAATATAATGTCATCTACATATATTTGAACAACTAAGAGGTCTTGATGTTCATGTTTGAGAAAGAGAGTCTGATCAATAGTTCCCCTTTTGTATCCATTCTTGAACAAGAAAGATGATAATGTTTCATACCACTTTCTTGGTGCCTGATGAAGACCATACAAAGCTTTATCAAGCTTGTATACTCTATGTGGGTAATCAGGATCTTCAAAACCTAGAGGTTGAGCTACATAGACTTCTTCATCAATTTTCCCATATAAAAAGGTACACTTCACATCCATTTGATAAACAGTGAAATTCTTATATGATGCATAGGCTAGGAATACTCTAATGGCTTCAATTCTTGCAACTGGTGCAAAAACTTCATCATAGCCTATCCCTTCTTCTTGAGTATATCCTTGAGCAATCAGCCTAGCTTTGTTTCTCACAACAATACCTCTGTCATCTAGTTTATTTTTGAATAACCACCTTGTGCCAATTGGATGTTGGCCTTCAGGAAGATCAACTAGATTCCAGACCTTTTGCTTTCTGAATTGTTGAAGTTCTTCTTGCATGGCTTCAATCCAGCTATTATCTTTTAGTGCAGCTATAATGTTTGGAGGAACCACTTGTGAAAGAAAACAAGTGAAAAGACAGATGTTTGCAGCTCCTCCTTGGCTTCTTGTGGTTCTTTCATTGAGATCTCCAATGATGTTGTTTATTGGATGAGTCTTATGAATTCTTGTTGTTGGAATGGACTCAACTGGAATAGATGATTCCAAGTTAGTCATATGCATTGATGCAGATATATCCAGCTAAGATGATGAATTTATGAAGTAATCAAATTGATCATCATTGGAAGCTGAATGATTTTCATTTTGTACATCAGCTGCATTATGAGTGCCATCCACAGGAGTTACAGGAACATCTACGGATGTATTTCGTGCTTCTGCAGGAGTTACAGGAACATCTACGAATGTATTTTGTTGACTTGCTGACAATGACTCTTTGGAATGCAATGGACCATCTCCAATATGTGCAACATCTACTGATGTGAATGGAACATCAGCTGATCCAATATTCACATCTTCAGATGTAGGACACTCATCTGTGGATGCAGAGTCAGCAGCTGCTGATGAAGTGTTTGCATCTGAGGATGTAGATCCATTTGCTTGGTCTTGTGCTGTATTATTGACATTATTTGGTGTTCCTTGTTCCATGATACTTGAAGTTTGTATTCTTGGAGGATCAGCAAATAATGACACTTCATTCATGTTTGGAGGAACAAATGGATAGCATGTATCCTTAGTACCTGTAACATTCAAATAACCAGAGTTAAATGAGTTTGTGAGTGCATCTATATCAAACAACCATGATGATCCTTTTACAGATTTAGGAAATAAGGATTCATCAAAAGACACATTAGGAGTTTCTTCCATAATGTTTTGTTGTGAAATGTAAATCCTATATGATTTAGATGTTGAAGAATATCCAACAAAGAAACAATCATAGGCTTTCTCTGAAAATTTTTCCAATTGTTCTTTTGTGTTTAAAACAGATACATGACACCCAAAAGCTCTAAGATATCCTATGTAAGGTTTTCTTTTAAATAAAAGCTCATAAGGTGTTTTATTGTGTTCTTTGACAATTAATGTCCTGTTTTGAACATTGCATGTTGTGTTCACTACTTCAGCCCAAAAGGTGATTGGCAATTATGAATCAGCTAGCATTGTTCTTGCTGCTTAAATGAGAGCTCTATTTCATCTTTCAGCAACTCCATTTTGTTGTGGAGTTCTTGGTGCATTGAATTGCCTTGCTATGCCTTTATTCCTGCAAAATGAATCTAAGACAGTATTAACAAATTCAGTCCCATTGTCACTCCTAAAAATTTTAACTTTTAAATCAAGTTGATTCTCAATCTTTATGACAAACTCCATTAATGTTTCTGATGTTTCACTCTTTTGTTTTAAGAAAAAGACCCATGTGAATCTAGTGAAATCATCCACAACCACTAAACAATATTGCCTTTTTCCAATGCTCATCATATTAGTTGGACCAAAAAGATCCATGTGAAGCAATTTGAGTGTTGTAGTGTTTGTATTTATTATTTTGGATTTATGTGACACTCTATATTGTTTTCCTTTATAACATGAAGGACAATGGTTTGAACAAGTCATTTTTCACCAATTTATTCATGTTCTTCAAGTTGGAATGAACAAGCCTTCTATGCCACAACTGAGATTCATCTTCTGATGACTTAGATAGCAGGCATGTTTCATTGTTTGTGAGTGCTGTATTATTCATATCCAAAACATATGTGTTTCCTTTTCTTGATGCTTTAAGAAGGATCCAATCTTCTGGAACTGCAAAACCTGGCTTAAGAATGTAACAATTAGTGTTATCAAATAATGTGGTATAATTTTGATCACAAATTTGAGACACACTCAATAAATTATATTGCAAATTTTCACAATAATTTACTTTCTCAAATTTGAGCACACCATTAGTTACCATTCCTTCACCAACTATTTTACCTCCCTTCTTATCCCCACCAAATGCCACATAAGAAGCATTTTTATGTTTGAAGTCATGGAGAAGAGAATAGTTTCCTGTCATATGTCTGGAACAACCACTGTCAACATACCACTTGTTGTCAGCTCTCCAAGATTGTTCCTGCACAATTAAAGAAATCAATTAGATTTGGAAACCCAAGTCTTAATGATCTTGGGTGATCCTGTGGAGTCTAAAATTTTAACTTCCTCATGAATGAGTCTTGAAGATTCAGTATTAATTTTAGATTCAATTGATTCATTGTGTGTTGTTTGTGGTGAGGATGATTCTGTTGATGATGAACTTGTGGAATTTTGTTTTGATTTTTCAAACTCTTCCTCAAGGATCTTCTCTTTCTTTGTTTGCTGTTTTGACTTTGATGATGATCCTTGATTGTTGAAAGTTTCATCATCCTTTGATTTTGAATGTGAAACATGAGTTCCTTTTTCAAAATTATCAAAGAAAGTATCATTAGCATTTGACTTCTTATTGTTCAAATCCACCTTTTTGTGAGGTGTCTTTGATTGTTGAGGAGTCTTTGATTTCTGTTCAGGTTGTCTTTTCTTCAAAGGTTCACTATCAACTGATGATTTCTCTTGTGGTTTTGTCACCTTTTCTTTTTGTTTTTGTTGTTTCTTTAATCTTGAATCTTTTTGATCTTCACTTGATTGAGATTCTGATTCATCCTTCTCAGGTTGTTTCTTCTTTGTGCTCTTTGTCTTGTTCTTTTTGTTAAAATAACATTCCTGAGTGGAATGGTTATTTTTGTTACAAATAGCACAATGTTTGTTGAAGTAACAGTCTGAAGTCATGTGATTGTTCATATTGCATATGGAGCAATAGCTGCTAAAGTAACAGTCTTCAGTGTTGTGATTTTTCATGTCACACCATTTGCAATACTTTTCTTCTGACTCATTATCAGACTCAATCAATTTCTTCTTCTTTTGCTGTCTTTGAGTCTTCAATTCCTTTCAAACTTTAGTGAAGCTGACTCCTTTCCTTTTCCTGACATGATGTCAAAAGGTTCATGTTTATCAGCTGAAGTTTGTTGCTTTGAGCTCACACCTTTTTGAGTTGTTTTCTTGTAGGTTGTTTCTTTTGCCTTCAGTAGATCATCTACTGATTTAGTAGATTTGTTTTTCCACAGATCTGCTACTGAAGGATGTTTCTTCTTCCGGAGAAGTTCTGCTGATACTTGCTTCTTTTCTGTTTCTAAGGAAGATTTGTGTACTTCAGTAGATGTACACTTCTCAATCACTTCAGTTGAAGGTTTTTGTTGCTGATGAAGTACTTGAAGACCTTCATTTAGCTGAGCTATTCTCTTGCAAATAGTCTTCAACATGTTTCTTTGCTTTGGAGGATATGGCAACTTTGTTTGCTCAAGTACTTTGGGAATGATTGTTTCAACTGAAACATTCTTACCAATGTTCAGTTGATCCGCAGAGTTATCATCATGTTCATCAGAATCATCCAAGTCATCACATCCATCAAAGTCAAATTCTGATTCATTTTGTTTGATTTTATCTGATTCAGAAGACTCAGTTTCACTCACCTCAGATTCATTGTTATTAACTTGTTCAGTACATTTCGTTTCAAACTTGGTGCATGGCACAAAATGATTTGACAAGCTATTTGTCATTGATTCAGGTAAAGTTGGTATAGTTATCATTCAAAGGAGGTGCAACAGCATTATATCCGAACCCATACCTGTTCTTTGATTCAATATGAGAATTCAATAATTTCTCATATTGCTAAGATGAAAGTTGAGACTTCTGAAGTTTCACTTCAGTTGATGCATGATCAGCCATGGATTTAGTTAAGGAAGTGGTCAGATGCTCAACTTGGGCTTTTAAGCTATAATTTTCTGAAACAAATTTATCTAAATCTTTTTGTAAAGAGTTAATTTTGAATTGATATAATTTATGTTCTCTTACATGAGATTCATTCAAAATCATTATTTCTTTTACTTTATCAGCCAGTTGTTGAGCATGGACTCTATATCTTTCAACTTTCTCAACACACACTGATGAACACAATCTATCTCTTACCTCTCTAGCCATAGGTGGAACTTTGTTCTCCATGTGGGCCATTAAAGCTTGATTTTCTTCCAAAACTTCCTACACATACATGCTCCAGTCATAGGTTCCATCTTGGAGAATGATCAGCCCAGTTTCTTTAGAATTACTAGGTCCTGCTGATGCATTTGTGGCTGGTGGGGATGAGTTGGTTAGCTGTGGTTGTCTATAAGATCTCTGAGATGTTGTTGTTTGATAAGATTGATGCTGATGAGACTGATGTTGCTGCTGTTGTCTCATGTCAGGATTTGATTGTTGATTACATTCTCTTAAGAAGTGCCTATAGAGATTGCATTTGAAACATCTTACCTTTGACTTATCAACACCAATCTTTGATGTTTTGCTTGCTGCAGCCAAATTTTTGTTTCTTCTCAAGTATTGTTTGGCTCTATAAGCAATCATTGCCATTTGCCATTGAAGATCCATCTCCTCTACTACATCTGGATGTAGTTCTTCCAAGTCTTGTTGGAAGATATTTGCAGGTGTTAAGGTGCTTCCCAAGTAGGCTTGAAAACTTGAACTAAAAGCTGCAAATGCTGCTTTTTGTTCTTCAAATCCAGAATCATAGTAATGGGCTCTGCTTGGTTGTTGTTTGTTGAAGACTTTATTGCTGATGTAGATGCATCTTTTCTATCATCAGGTCTTCCTTTTTCTTTTCCTGATTTACTTTGAGAAGATTTCTTTGAAGGCTTTGATGCATAAAAGCTCACTTCTTCATCTTCACTCAAAGTACAAGAGTTGTCACTATCATTGTTAGAGATAAAAGCACTTCCACACTTTTGGTTTCTTTAAAATGATAAGGTGTGACATGTGTTCTCACACTCTTGTTTCTTGATTTTTCATCCATTTCAAGAGCCTCAACTTTAGCTACCAATGTATCTAAGCCAGTTGCTTTGAGATCAATGGTGTTCTTGAACATGGACATAGTTTGCTTCTAATTTTCAGGCAATGTATGGAGCATCTTTTTGTTCAATTCCTCATTTGTATACTTCAACTCCATGATGTTCATCTCGGTTACCAATTGCATAAACCTATGGAGTTGTTGAGGAATTGATTCACCCTCAATATGATGAAATGTTTCATATTGTGAGCGAAGTGTGTCCTTCCTAATGCTTCTGATTTCATCACTCCCTTCACAAAGAGTATGAAGTATCTTCCACAAGGATTTGCTGTTTTATAATTCTCACACCTGATTAGTATTTCTTCAGGTAAAGCCATACTGAGCAAACTGTATGCTCTAATATCAACTTTAACCTTTTTAACATCATCAGGTGACAGATCTTTTGTACTTATGGGTTGATTTTTGTCATATAATCCGGCCCAAGGGTGGGTGGAATATAAGGACCTTCAGTTATTGATACCCATAAGTCAGAATCAGTGTAGTTCACATGATTTCTGAACTTGATCTTCCAGGACTTAAAGTCTGCTTTTGTTTCCAACTTTGGAGGCTGGTACGATGATCCACCGACAAAGCTACTCATTTTAGTCAAATATTGAAGTTTTAACTAAAACAAAGTTTCTTATGAACCGTTAATGAAAGTCAGCCAATAACACAGATCTATGTTTCAATTAATTTGAATATAGATCAATGTTAACCGAGCAATGTAACAATACTCGCTAAAAGACAAATCACTGATTTATTGAATTTTAAATCTTCACACCAAATTACTTTTGCTTAAAAACTATAGATCTAGTCAGAAAACTAATAGATCTATTCAATTAAACAATTCTAACACCGATAGATCAATCGATCTAGATCAATGAGCACTTGGCCCTGATACCACCTGTGAATCCAAGGATCGCAATCAGGAATTATCAGTGTTAGATTGGTTTCGAATTAATGATCGAAGAATTACCATTAATCGTTGTTTAATTGATTAATTAATAAATATCGATGCCAGAGAAAATAAACAATAAATGCTCAAACGATATCAACAATATGCAAAGAATAATGTTTTGAATCAAATGTAATTCATTAAAACTGATTAATAATTACAAAGAATCAAATAATAATTGCTAACAAAATTCTATGCTATGATTGTGTTTATGATTTTTGGTGTGTTGATGTGACGGCTGCTAGGGTTTGTGTTGATCATGCGAAACGATGTGATGGTATTTTTATCATCGTCTCATACTCCTTGATGTGAAACCTAGGACTCATATTTATAGACACGCGTGTTTCTGTTAAGGAAATAGCGAATCTCTTGGAGTTTGTGATTGACTTGTTGACTTGAAACACTTGTATGATATAAGTACGAGTCTGGCTCTTCCGCAGCTACTTTGTTCTTCCGCAGCTACTTTGTTCTTCCTAAGGAACTTTGTTCTTCCGAAGGTACTTCACTTCAGTTTCTTCATGTGTGGCGTTTGTTCATCAGTGAATACCCATATTCATCCATAGAAGATCTTCTGATGAATGTCTTGTAAGAAAGATATCTACGGAACAACAAAAATGTTCATCCGTAGATGTTTCTTACACTTAGTCAATTTCACAAATTGACCAAGTATAAAGTTTGTACCTGTAATCATACACATAAATCAACGCACATATGGGTTAACCTATATACATAATGCATTCATCAAAATAATGAATTACAAATATTCATTACATGTATTGATTAAAGTTCTAAGCCTATACAAAATGATCTAGACCTATTATTCCTAGATCTAACACTCAAAAATCCTTTGAATGAATCAAAATGACAATGGTGGATTCACAGAATACTTTATTACCATCTAAGCAATGAAACCGGGTGTAAAGAAACAAGAAACTACTCGTATTCACTCAAAAAGAATCGAGAATCAAATTAAACTGCGGAATGAAAGTAATTAGATGTCAAACAAGAAACGCAATGCATGATCATTGAAAAAGAAGTCAAATCAAGGTAACATGATCAAGTTTATATTTAATTGTATTTTAATCAAAATTGTACCACTAATGATTGGTGTATCAAAGTATTCACGAAAGCTTAAATAACTAAATCGGAAAGAAACTAGTCATACAAAAAAGTTAAACAACAATAGTTCTATCATGGATTGTTTTTTTGCTTTTCGTAACAACCTCAAATGCTATGGAGTTTTGATTCTCAAGCCTTTTGAACACACTCGTGAACTAATCTAATCATATCTGATTACAATCATCATTGAAATCACACTAATTAATCATAAATGGAACACAGTTTCTATTTTATAAATCGAAACTAAAGCTGAACACAAAGCCACACGAATGAGCCCTGAATTCAATACACTCATGCCCGAAACTCATCATGAGCATTCAACAACCAGCTCTGAGCACTATTACCTCAAAAATCCATTGGATCAATCAAAATGACAACTGTAGATTCACAAAATACTTTATTACCATCTAGGCAATGAAACTAGGCGTAAAGAAACAAGAAACTACTCATATTCACTTAAAAAGAACCGAGAATCAAATTAAACTGACGGAATGAGAGTAATCAGACGTCAAAGAAGAAACGCAATGCATGATCAATGAAAAAGAAGTCATCAAGCTAACACGATCAAGTTAATAATATTTAAGTGTATTTAATCAAAATTGTACAACTAGAGATTGGTGTATCAAAGTATTCACGAAAGCTTAAATAACTAAATTGGAAAGGAACTAGTCATACAAAAACGTTAAACAACAATAGTTCTCTCATGGATAGTTTTTTTTGCTTTTCGTAACAACCTCTAATGCTATGAAGTTTTGATTCTCAAGCATTCTGAACACACTCATGAACCAATCTAATCAAATCTGATTACAATCATCATCGGAATCACACTAACTAATCATAAATGCGAAATAGTATCTATTGTATAAATCAATACTAAAACCGAACACAAAGCCACATGAATGAGCCCTGAATTCAATACACTCGTGCCCGATACTCATCAAGAACATTCAACAACCAACTTCGAGCACTATTACCTCAAAAATCCGTTGATTGAATCAAAATGACAACTGTGGATTCATGGGATAGTTTATTACCATCTAGGCTAGGTAACCAGGTGTAAAGAAGCAAGAAACTACTCGTATTCACTCTAAAAGAATCGAGAATCAAATTAAACTAGCGGAATGAAAGTAATCAGACGTCAAACAAGAAACACAATGCATGATTGATGAAAAAGAAGTCAAATCAAGGTAACATGATGAAGTTTATAATATTTAATTGTATTTTAATCAAAATTGTACAACTAGTGATTGGTGTTTCAAAGTATTCACGAAATCTTAAATAACTAAATCGGAAAGGAACTAGTCATACAAAAACGTTAAACAACATCTTGGATTGTTTTTTTTGCTTTTCGTAACAACCTCCAATGCTATGGAGTTTTGATTCTCAAGACTTCTGAACGCACTCGTGAACTAATCTAATCATATATGATTACAATCATCATTGGAATCACACTAATTAATCATAAATGGAACATAGTATCTATTGTATAAATCGAAACTAAAACTAAACACGAAGCCACACGAATGAGCCCGTAATTCAAAACACTCATGCCCGAAACTCATCGTGAACATTCAACGACCAACTCTGAGCACTATTACCTCAAAAATCCTTTGAATCAATCAAAATGACAACTGTGGATTCACAGAATACTTTATTACCATCTAGACAAGGAAACATGGTGTAAAGAAACAAGAAAATACTTGTATTCACTTAAAAAGAATCGACAATCAAATTAAACTGACGGAATGAAAGTAATCAGATGTCAAACAAGAAACGCAATGCATGATCGATGAGAAAGAAGGCAAATCAAGGTAACATGATTAAGTTAATAATATTTAATTGTATTTTAATTAAAATTGTCCAACTAGAGATTGGTGTATCAAAGTATTCACAAAAGCATAATTAAGTAAATCGAAAAGGAACTAGTCATACAAAAACGTTAAACAACAATAGTTCTATCATGGATAGTTTTTTTTGCTATTTGTAAAAACCTCCAATGCTATGGAGTTTTGATTCTAAAGCCTTCTGAACACACTCGTGAACCAATCTAATCACATTTAATTACAATCATCACTGGAGTCATACTAATTAATCATAAATGTAACATATTATCTATTGTATAAATCAAAACTAAAACCAAATACGAAGCCACACGAATGAGCCCTGAATTCAATGCACTCATGCTCGAAACTCATCATGAACATTCAACAACCAACTTCGAGCACTATTACCTCAAAAATCCTTTCAATGAATCAGAATGACAACTGTGGATTCACAGGATGCTTTATTACCATCTAGGCATGGAAACCAGGTGTAAAGAAACAAGAAACTACTCGTATTCACTCAAAAGAATCGAGAATCAAATTAAAATGGTGGAATGAAAGTAACCAGATGTCAAACATGAATTTTAATGCATGATCGATGAAAAAGAAGTCAAATCAAGGTAACATGATGAAGTTAATAATATTTAATTGTATTTTAATCAAAATTGTACAACTAGTGATTGGTGTATCAAAGTATTCATGAAAGCTTAAATAACTAAATCCAAAAGGAACTAGTCATACAAAAACGTTAAACAACAATAGTATTATCATGTATTATTTTTTTGCTTTTCGTAACAACCTCCAATGCTATGGAGTTTTGATTCTCAAGCCTTGTGAACACACTTACGAACTAATCTAATCATATCTAATTACAATCATCATTGGAATCACACTAAATAATCATAAATGGAACATATTATCTATTTTATAAATCGAAATTAAACCGGACACGAAGCCACACAAATGTGCCCTGAATTCAATACACTAGTGCCCGAAACTCATCGTGAACATTCAACAGCTAACTCTGAGCACTATTACCTCAAAAATCCATTGAATCAATCAAAATGACAACTGTGGATTCACAAAATACTTTATTACCATCTAGGCAAGGAAACTGGGTGTAAAGAAACAAGAAACTACTCATATTCACTTAAAAAGAACCGAGAATCAAATTAAACTGATGGAATTAAGGTAACCAGAAGTTAAACAAGAAACTAAATGCATGATCGAGGAAAAAGAAGTCAAATCAAGGTAACACGATCAAGTTAATAATATTTAATTGTATTTAATCAAAATTGTACAACTAGAGATTGGTGTATCAAAATATTCATGAAAGCTTAAATAACTAAATCGGAAAGGAACTAGTTATACAAAAACGTTAAACAACAATAGTTCTATCATGGGTAGTTTTTTTGCTTTTCGTAACAAGCTCTAATGCTATGGAGTTTTGATTCTCTTGCCTTTTGAACACAGTCGTGAACCAATCTAATAATATCTGGTTACAATCATCATCGGAATCACACTAGCTAATCATAAATGGAACAAAATATCTATTGTATAAATGGAAACTAAAACAGAACACGAAGCCATACGAATGAGCCCTGAATTTAATACACTCATACCCGATACTCATCGAGAAAACCAAGTTTGAGCACTATTAGCTCAAAAATTATTTGAATCAATTAAAATGACAACTATGGATTCACAGAATACTTTATTACCATCTAGGTAAGGAAACCGGGTGTAGAGAAACAAGAAAATACTCGTATTCACTCAAAAAGAATCAAGAATCAAATTAAACTGACAGAATGAAAGTAATCAGAAGTCAAATCAAGGTAACATGATTAAGTTAATAATATTTAATTGTATTTTAACTAAAATTGTACAACTAGAGATTGGTGTATCAAAGTATTCATGAAAGCTTAATTAAGTAAATTGGAATGGAACTAGTCATACAAAAACGTTAAACAACAATAGTTCTATCATGGATAGTTGTTTTTGCTATTTGTAAAAACCTCCAATGCTATAGAGTTTGGATTCTAAAGCCTTCTGAGCACACTCATGAACCAATCTAATCATATCTAATTACAATCATTACTGGAGTTACACTAATTAATCATAACTATAACATATTATCTATTGTATAAATCTAAAGTAAAATTGAACACGAAGCCACACGAATGAGCCCTAAATTTAATGCACTCATGCCCGAAACTCATAGAGAACATTAAACAACCAACTTCGAGCACTATTACCTCAAAAATCCTTTGAATGAATCAAAATGACAACTGCGGATTCACAGGATACTTTATTACAATATGGGCAAGGAAACCGGGTGTAAAGAAACAAGAAACTACTCATATTCACTCAAAAAGAATCGAGAATCAAATTAAACTGGCGGAATGAAAGTAATCAGACGTCAAACAAGAAACGCAATGCATGATCGATGAAAAAGTCAAATCAAGGTAACATGATGAAGTTAATAATATTTAATTGTATTTTAATCAAAATTGTACAACTAGTGATTGGTGTATCAAAGTATTCACGAAAGCTTAAATAACTAAATCGGAAAGGAACTAGTCATACAAAAACGTTAAAAAACAATAGTTCTATCATGGATTGCTTTTTTGCTTTTCGTAACAACCTCCAATACTATGGAGTTTTGATTCTCAAGACTTCTGAACACACTCGTGAACTAATCTAATCATATCTGATTTCAATCATCATTGGAATCACATTAATTAATCATAAATGGAACATAGTATCTATTGTATAAATCGAAACTAAAACCAAACACGAAGTCACACAAATGAGCCCGAAATTCAATACACTCATGCCCGAAACTCATCGTGAACATTCAACAACCAACTCTGAGCACTGTTACTTCAAATATCCTTTGAATCAATCAAAATGACAACTGTGGATTCACATAATACTTTATTACCATCTAGACAAGGAAACCAGGTGTAAAGAAACAAGAAAATACTCGTATTCACTTAAAAAGAATCGAGAATCAAATTAAACTAATGGAATGAATGTAATCAGACATCAAACAAGAAACGCAATGCATGATCGACGAGAAAGAAGTCAAATCAAGGTAACACGATTAAGTTAATAATATTTAATTGTATTTTAATTAAAATTATACAACCAGAGATTGGTGTATCAAAGTATTCAAGAAAGCTTAATTATGTAAATCGGAAAGGAACTAGTCATACAAAATATTAAACAACAATAGTTCTATCACGGATAGTTTTTTTTGCTTTTTGTAAAAACCTCCAATGCTATGGAGTTTTGATTATAAAGCCTTGAACACAGTCGTGAACCACTCTAATCGTATCTAATTACAATCATCACTGGAGTCATACTAATTAATCATAAATGTAACATATTATCTATTGTATAAATCAAAACTAAAACCGAATACGAAGCCTCACAAATCCTTTGAATGAATCAAAATGACAACTTTGGATTCACATGATACTTTATTACTGTAACACCCGAAACCTTGGTCAAAATAAAAAGGAAAGAAGAGAATTTTGAAGAAAATAAAAAGAAGGCAAAGTTGAGGGGTGCTTTGTGTAAATAGTACCAAAAAGTCAAAAATGCACTTTATATGGGCATAGCCGCCCATATCATCTTGCTGTTGCTGTTGTTCGACCGAAAAGAAGAAGAAAGAAAGCTGCAGACCAGCTCTCTCGGTTCCAAGAAGGAGATTGAATTGAAATCTTCAAGGTTAGTGGGTTTTTGTTGATGTTTGGCTTGGTTCTTTGAGGTTTTCCACCTTAGAAATCGATTTCTAAGTGTTGTTTGTGCTTTGGTTGGTTGTTTTGCTTGTTTAGGTGTTTGGACCTGTGTGTAAAAGCAAGTTTGGAGGAGTTTTACTTGTCTTCTACACTAGGTGAGTTCTAGGACCCCGGTTTTATGTTTTTAAACTTCTTTGGGGCTGAAAATGCATATAAAATATTTTACAACCATCATGAATGTTAACCGTGTGTAAATGTGTATGATTTCTATGTTTTATGAGGATGTAAGCTTGTTCTAAGAGTTTAGCATGATAGATCTATGTTAAGAATGTATGAGAATGAGGTTTTAGAACTGGTTATAGCATAAGTCTCATTTACAGGTCTGATGGTTCATCCGCATTTGCCTAATTCAGCCTAAGTGTTCATCAGCATTTCTTTTGTATATGCGCATTTGCTATAGTGTTCATCAGCATTTCTTTTGTATATGAGCATTTGCTACAGTGTTCATCAGCATTTCCTTAGCCAAAATAATTACCAAGTGTTCACCCGCATTAGTTTTGTTCACCCGCATTTGCAAGTTGTTCACCCGCATTAGTTTTGTTCACCCACATTTGCAAGTGTTCACATGCATTTGCAAGTTGTTCACCCTCATTAGTTTTGTTCACCCTCATTTGCAAGTGTTCACCGCATTTGCAAGTTGTTCACCCGCATTAGTTTTGTTCACCCGCATTTGTTCTCATTCATCCGCATTTCTTTAGGACTTAAGGAGTTTTTCTAGGATTTTGGAAGATCATAAATTAGGGTTTGACCATGGTTGACTTGATGCTTTTAATTGATTATCTTATGCATGTTGTGGGCTGCCCTTATGTGCCTATTATGATATTATTATATGGCCTTATATGGTTTGTTCATAATTATGAAGTATTATTAATCAAGTGAAAGATTAATGCTAATGAAAAGTGGAACATAAAGAACGTAAGAAAGTCTTGCAAGCAAATTCACAATGAGGTTCATAACCACTAGGTTGTTAGCTCAATTGTATGTGGTTTAGCTAACCCCAGAGGATACACACAGGGTCAATCTTTAAGATTTAGGGGACCACTGTTGCTGCCCCGGTACTGGAGTCAGCATTAGTGCACCACGGATGGGGTCTATTTATAGACCTCAGTCCCAGTACCAGGTTTATGCGCATTATATGGGGGTATAGAACTTTGGTCCATATCGAGGAGAAAGATTAAAAAGTAAAAGGTTCAAAAGAGCGGCCATGGAAATGGTGAAGAAAATTAATGATGATGATAATGAATGTAACTGATTGTATGTATGATGTATGATCACATACGAAGGAGGAATATGGTATTTTAAAAGGGTATTTTCCTATATAAAGCTTACAAGATATTTTCCTATGATTTTAAAACTAGAACTCACTCAGCAAAGCTGACTTTTATGCATTTTCAGTTGGCAGGTAATTTTGCTGAGGATGGCACTTGGGAGGCTACTCATCGGGGAAAGGCTGACATCCATTCTTGATTATAATGTTGTTGTTTTGTAATGCAAACTAATGATCTTTTGTAACTGTACCAAACATGTATTACTTAGCAACAGCATTTATAAATTAATGAATGGCTTTTTAATGTTTAAATTCTGTTGTATTGTGATAGCGAATTATGAAATGTTTTATAAATTGTGCTGTGAATGTCCAACTATGAGGTCTCCAGAGACGGGGGCCTTACAAGTTGGTATCAGAGCCAAAGTTTAAGAGAAATGGGTAAATATTTTCAAAAACCTAAACTTAAACTGAAAATGGGACTGAATGGAGGGATGCCAGCCCGAGTAGCTACGTGCCATCAGGTATTTCTTTTCATTATGATAACCGGTACTATGTGCGCATGCTATTTGATTTATGTGCTTTAGTAGATTTGAGTACTGATGTAGTCAGGATAGGAAATGCTCGGGGAACGAAGAGTAAAGTAAGTGGCTAATCACAACTGGTCATTGTAATTAGGGACTTACTATACTTAACATTAACTGAGCTATTACCTTGAATGACCGTGTGAGTGTTTGAATCTTATAGTGTTAGAGGATGGTTGGTGGTAGATCATCTAAGGCTTCTAGAGGTGGAGTACGGGGTGGTCTTGCTGGTAGACCCCGGACCGTAAAGAACAAGATGAGAACTGCAGAGACGGCTCCTGCTGGGCCTGAGCTTCATCACCCGGAGGGAGTGGATGAGAGTGCGAATCTGAGAGCCTCGGTGAAGGAGGCAGTGGTGGAGGAGGTGCACCAAGTCATGCAGACGATCCTACCGTCTGTCGTGACTGAAGTGATCCGAGCTGTTAGGGAGGACGAAAGGAAAGAAAGGAGGAAGAGAGAAGGGTGCTGCTGAGAGAAGGGAGAATGAGGGAGATCATGATGATAGGAGGAGATGAATGTTGAAAGGGGAGCCTCCAGTGATGAAGAAGATGTAGAGGTGTGGGAAACCGCGAGGGGATGCAGCTACGGGGCATTCCAACGGTGTAAACCCCCTCCTTTTAACGGCAACGGTAATGTTGCTACTGCCCACCGCTGGGTTAGGGAGACGGAGGTAGTGTTGGATATTAGTGAGTGCAAGGAGGATCAGAAGGTGAAATTTGCAACTCACTCATTTGTTGACTCGGCTCTGTGTTGGTGGGATAATATTGTCCAAGCCAAGGGCAGCAGGGCCATCGGGAGGATGAGATGGGGAGATTTGAAAAAGTTGGTTGTTGAGGAATTCTGTCCTCACAGGCAACTAGACAAGATAGAGAGAAAGTTCCTACAGCTTGAGGCTGGAAGTATGACCCACCAGCAATACACCACCAAGTTTAACGAAATAGCAAGGCTAGTGCCAGATGAGGTGACGCCAGTGTCGAGGAAGATTAAGAGGTATGTGCAGGGACTGCCGGCTGATATCCGCAGGCACTTGATTGTTGCCCGACCAAGCACTTTTAGGTAAGCAGTGGATCTGGCTGGAAGGCTTTATGATGAGAGAGAGGTGTCGGTGGTTGAGTTGAAGAAGACAGGTCGTGGTGACAAGAACTGGAGTGGGAAGAGGTTTGGGCGTGGTGGTTTCACCCCAAATAGCAAGAGGCCGAGGATGGATGATCGCCGGCTTATTGCTGCAAGCTCGGGGTTGAAGCGGTGTGACAAGTGTAGGAAGGAACATAGAGGGGAATGCCGTTTGGGATTGAATATTTGCTTCAGATGTGGGAAGCCTGGTCATATGGCAAAAGATTGTGGAGTGTCGAGGTGCTTCCATTGTGGAGGGACAGGCCACAGAAGCCACGAGTGCAGGAAGCCGAGGGCTGAGAGCTCCGGGGCAAGAAGATGGCTGAAGAAGGGGGTAGAGGGCAAGTGCTAGAGCCTTCACGATGACCCGAGAGGAACCACTGGTAGACCCCGATGTCGTGTTGGGTATGTTTCTAGTAAATCAAACTTGTGCCTCTGTATTATTTGATTCTGGTGCTAGTAGGAGTTTCATATCTGCTGCTTTCTTACTAAGCTGCCTGTTAGTAGTAGAAGAATTGATGAGCCATTTAGAAACTGCTATTGGTAAGTCTACCAGAATTTCTGATATGATTGAGGATTGTGGTATAGAGTTAGAAGGCCATAGGTTCTCTGCTAAACTATTTATGATGCCCCTAAGCAGATTTGATATAGTTTGGGGATGGATTGGTTGGCAGCCTATTAGGCAAACATCGTGTGTCGAAAGAAGATGATTCGGTTAGTTGCACCCCATGGGAGTTCAGTGACAGTTTATGGTGATCGCGTCACTACAGTTCCAAAGGTGATTTCGATGGCGGTGGCAGAGAAGTGTATGAGGCGCGGATGTAATGCCTACCTGGCGTATTTAAAGGATGTGGACGCGTCGATACCATAATTGTCAGAAGTGCCCATTATGTGTGAGTTCCCAGACGTGTTCCCAGAAGACTTACCAGGCATTCCACCAGACCGCGAGATTGAATTTCAGATTGACCTGATACCCGGTGCGCAACCCGTTGCCAAGGCACCGTATCGGTTAGCTCCGACCGAGATGAAAGAACTGATGGATCAGCTACAGGAACTGATGGATAAGGGGTTTATTAGACCGAGTATCTCTCCTTAGGGTGCTCCAGTATGATTCGTAAAGAAGAAAGACGATAGTATGAGAATGTGTATAGACTACCGAGAGTTGAGCAAGTTGACAGTAAGGAACCGATACCCCCTACCGAGAATTGATGACCTATTTGATCAGCTTCAGGGTGCCAGTTGGTTTTCCAGGATAGATCTTCGATCTGGCTACCATCAGCTGAAGGTAAAGGAACAAGATATCCCGAAGACAGCGTTCTGCACTCGTTATGGACATTACAAGTTTCTCGTTATGTCATTCAGTTTAACTAACGCGCCAGCTGCCTTTATGGATCTGATGAAGCAAGTGTGTCGGCCGATGTTAGATAAATCAGTTATTGTGTTTATTGATGATATTCTGATTTATTCGAAGAGCAAAGAAGAACATGCCGGCCACATATGTGAAGTGTTGGAGACACTTAGAAAGGAGAAGTTGTATGCTAAATTCTCTAAGTGTGCTTTTTGGTTGCGGGAAGTTTAGTTTCTGGGTCATGTGGTGAATAACAAAGGAATTATGGTGGACCCGACAAAGGTTGAGGCGGTAATGCAATGGAAGTCTCCAAAGACGCCATCCGAGATTCGTAGTTTCTTGGGTTTGGCGGGTTACTACCGAAGGTTTATCCAAGACTTTTCCAAGATAGCCTCACCTTTGACTAAGTTGACACGCAAGGATGTGAAGTTTGTGTGGAGACGAGAACAGGAGGATGCTTTTGAAGAATTAAAGGCAAGATTAACTCAAGCTCCTGTTTTGACATTACCTGAAGGGAGTGAAGACTTAGTGGTGTATTCGGATGCCTCCTATTCGGGACTGGGTTGCGTGTTAATGCAACGTGGGAGAGTAATAGCCTATGTGTCCCGACAGTTGAAAACCCACGAGGTCAATTATCCCACGCATGATTTGGAGCTCACGGCGGTGGTCTTTGCATTAAAGATTTGGCGGCATTACCTGTATTGGGTGAAATGCACAATTTTCAAGGACCACAAGAGCCTAAAGTATTTCTTTGAGCAGAAAGATCTCAACATGAGGCAGAGGAGGTGGTTAGAGCTGATTAAGGATTATGATTGTGAAATCCATTACCACCCGGTTAAAGCCAATATAGTAGTTGATGCCCTCAGCCGAAAGGAGAGACCCGAGCCAATCCGGGTGAAGGCTTATCAATTGTGATGACCTCCGACGTGATGACACAGGTCAAATGATTCCAAGATGAAGCATTAAAGAAGATCGCCTCAACTCCAAAAGGATAAGAGGTTTAGTCACAGAATTGGGAAAGAATACCCACGGGGTTAAAACCCGCTTTGGACGGATGTGGATTCCTCGATATGGGGATCTACGTGGTCGAATTATGGACGAAGCTCATAAGACTCGATACTCCATTCATCCCGGTGCTACCAAGATGTATCAAGACATAAAGAAAGATTACTGGTGGTCGGGTATGAAACGTGACGTGGCGGGTATGTGAGTAAAGACCTTACTTGCTTGCAAGTGAAGGCAGAACATCAGAAGCCATTTGGGAAGATCCAACCCTTGGATATACCAGAGTGGAAGTGGGAGCACATCACCATGGACATCATCACGAAGCTACCTCGTATGGCGAGGGGGTATGATACCATATGGGTGATAGTTGATCGCCTAACAAAGAGTGCTCACTTCCTACGATCCGCGAGACGTATTCATCCGAGAGGTTGGCGGATCTGTTCATCAAATAGATTGTAGCTCGTCATGATGTGCCGGTGTCATCATGTCAGACCGTGACACTCAGTTCACATCGAAGTTTGGGAAGAGATTCCACGATGCGATGGGGACGAGGCTACACATCAGTACAGCTTATCATCCTCAGACAGATGGTTAGTCTGAGAGGACAATTCAGACCTTAAGGATATGCTCCGAGCATGCATGATCGACTTTGGAGGAAGTTGGGATGATCACCTACCGTTAGCAGAGTTCTCGTACGACAACAGTTATCATGCTAGCATTGGTATGCCACCATATGAGATGCTATACGGTAGAAGTTGTAGAATGCCCGTGTATTAGGGAGACATCAGGCAGAAAGAGTTGGGAAGTATCGAGGTGATCGAGGCTATGACTGAAAAGTTGGAAAAGATCAAAGCCTTTATGAAGGCGGCGAAAGATAGGCAGAAGTCGTATGCCGAAAAAAGGCGTAGACGATTGAATTCAACGTGGGTGATAGAGTCATGTTGAAGGTCTCACCTTGGATAGGGATCATCTAGTTCCGGAAGAGGGGCAAGCTGAGCTTGAGATACATAGCGCCTTTCCAAATCGTTGCATGAGTAGGGGAGGTAGCCTATCGATTGAATTGCCCGAGGAGTTAAGTGGAATTCATCCGACATTCCATGTATCTCATCTGAGAAGGTGCCTAGCCGACGAAGACATGATTGTACCACTAGAAGATATCGAAGTGGATGAATGACTTAACTATGTAGAGCAACCAGTGGCAATCGTCGATCGAAAGGATAAGAGGTTGAGGAATAAAGTGGTTCCACTTGTGCGGGTGCAGAGTCTGTGTGAGAGACTAAAGAAGAGATGAGACAGCATTACCCAAAGTCATTCAAAGAGTGATAGGTTTTGGGGATGAAACCTATTTAAGGGGGGTAGACTTGTAACACTCGAAACCTTGGTCAAAATAAAAATGAAAGAAGAGAATTTTGAAGAAAATAAAAAGAAGTCAAAGTTGAGGGGTGCTTTGTGTAAATAGTACCAAAAAGTCAAAAATGCACTTTATATGGGCATGGCCGCCCATATCATCTTGTTGTTGCTGTTGTTTGACCGAAAAGAAGAAGAAAGAAAGCTACAGACCAGCTCTCTAGGTTCCAAGAAGGAGATGAACTGAAATCTTCAAGGTTAGTGGGTTTTTGTTGATGTTTGGCTCGGTTCTTTGAGGTTTTCCATCTTAGAAACCGATTTCTAAGTGTTGTTTGTGCTTTGGTTGGTGTTTGGTGTTTGGACTGTTTGGACTGTAAAAGCAAGTTTGGAGGAGTTTTACTTGTCTTCTACACTAGGTGAGTTCTAGGACCCTGATTTTATGTTTTTAAACTTCTTTGGGGTTGAAAATGCATATAAAATGTTTTACAACCATCATGAATGTTAACCGTGTGTATATGTGTATGATTTCGGTGTTTATGAGGATGTAAGCTTGTTCTAAGAGTTTAGAATGATAGATCTATGTTAAGAATGTATAAGAATGAGGTTTTAGAACTGATTATAGCATAAGTCTCATTTACAGGTCTGATGGTTCATCCGCATTTGCCTTAATTCAACCTAAGTGTTCATCAGCATTTCTTTTGTATATTCGCATTTGCTACAGTGTTCATCAGCTTTTGTTTTATATATGAGCATTTGCTACAGTGTTCATCAGCATTTCCTTAGCCAGAATAATTACCAAGTGTTCACCCGCATTGGCAAGTGTTCACCCGCATTAGTTTTGTTCACACGCATTTGCAAGTGTCACCCGCAATTGCAAGTTTTTCACCCGCATTAGTTTTGTTCACCCGCATTTGCAAGTGTTCACCCGCATTTGCAAGTTGTTCACCTGCATTAGTTTTGTTCACCCGCATTTGCAAGTTGTTCACCCGTATTAGTTTTGTTCACCCGCATTTGTTCTCATTCATCCGCATTTCTTTAGGACTTAAGGAATTTCTGGGATTTTGGAAGATCAGAAATTAGGGTTTGACCATAGTTGACTTGATGCTTTTAATTGATTATCTTATGCATGTTGTGGGCTGCCCTTATGTGCCTATTAAGATATTATTATGTGGCCTTATGTGGTTTGTTCATAATTATGAAATATTATTAATCAAGTGAAAGATTAATGCTAATGAAAAGTGGAACATAAAGATCGTAAGAAAGTCTTGCAAGCAAATTCACAATGAGGTTCACAACCGCTAGGTTGTTAGCTGATTGTATGTATGATGTATGATCACATACGAAGGAGGAATATGGTATTTTAAAAGGGTATTTTCCTATATAAATCTTACAAGATATTTTCCTATGAATTTAAAACTAGAACTCACTCAGCAAAGCTGACTTTTATGCATTTTCAGTTGGCAGGTAATTTTGCTAAGGATGGCACTCGGGGAGGCTACTCGTCGGGGAAAGGCTGACATCCATTCTTGATTATAATGTTGTTGTTTTGTAATGCAAACTAATGATCTTTTGTAACTGTACCAAACATGTATTACTTAGCAACAGCGTTTATAAATTAATGAATGGCTTTTTAATGTTTAAATTCCGCTGCATTATGATAATGAATTATGAAATGTTTTATAAATTGTGCTGTGAATGTCCAACTGTGAGGTCTTCGAAAACGGGGCCTTACAATTACCATCTAGGCATGGAAACCGGGTGTAAAGAAACAAGAAACTACTCATAATATCCGAATTGGTTCCAGCCAGCTGGCAAGCCTTCACCCGAATTGGTTCCAGCCTCTCCTTTCTACTGAGGGCATTAGCTATCACATTCGCCTTACCTGGATGATAGTGAATTTTGTAGTGGTAATCCTTGAACAACTCTAACCATCTTCTTTGTCTCATATTAAGATCCTTTTGCTTGAACAAGTACTTCAAGCTCTTATGGTTGGTGAAAATGGTGCACTTCGTCCCGTACAGGTAATGCCTCCAAATCTTCAATGCGAAGACCACAGCCACCAACTCCAAATCATGAGTAGGATAGTTAGCCTCATGGATCTTCAATTGTCGGGACGCATAGGCTATAACCTTTCCTCGTTGCATCAGAACACAACCTAAACCCAAATACGAAGCATCTGAGTATACCACCAAGTCTTCATTCCCTTCAGGCAACGTCAAGACGGGGGCTTGGGTTAACCTCATCTTCAACTCCTGAAACGCACTCTCCTGCTCAGAACCCCATTCAAACTTTACATCCTTGCGAGTCAGCTTAGTTAATTGGGCCGCCACCTTAGAGAAGTCTTGAATAAATCTCCTATAGTAGCCTGCCAAACTCAAGAAATTACCGATTTCGGACGGCGTCCTTGGGGGTTCCCATTGCATTACAGCTTCGACTTTTGCTGGATCCACCATTATCCCTTTGGGGTTAACCACGTGGCCATGAAATTGAACCTCACGTAGCCAAAACGCGCACTTAGAGATCTTTGCATACAACTCTCATTTCTAAGTGTCTCTAGTACCTCATTGACATGACAGGCGTGCTCATCTTTGCTCTTCGAATAGATCAAAATATCATCAATGTATACAATCACTGATCTGTCTAGCATCGGTCGGCATACCCGATTCATAAGGTCCATATAGGCAGCTGGCGCATTGGTTAAACCGAAGGACATCACAAGAAACTCGTAGTGTCCATAACGCGTGCGAAAGGCTATCTTAGGGATATCCTGCTCCTTCATTTTCAGTTGATGATACCCCGATCGCAGGTCTATCCTGGAGAACCAACTAGCACCCTGGAGCTGATCAAACAAGTCATCAATTTTCGGTAACGGGTACCGGTTCTTCACGGTCAGCTAGTTCAACTCACAGTAGTCGATACACATCCTCATAATATCATCCTTCTTTTTCATGAATAGGACCGGAGCACCCATGGTGAGATACTCGGCCGAATGAAGCCTTTATCCAAGAGGTCTTGTAGTTGCGTCGTTAGCTCCATGAGTTCGGACGGAGCCAACTGGTATGGTGCCTTGGCTACGGGTTGTGCTCCTGGTATCAAGTTAATCCGAAACTCGATCTCTCTGTCGGGTGGAACCCTGGTAGGTCTTCGGGAAACACATCGGGGAAATCACATACCACCAGCACGTCAGACAACCGGGTCACAGTGGCATCAACATCCTTCACATAAGCTAGGTAAGTACCACACCCTCGCCTCATAAACTTCTCTGCCGTGATCATCGATATCACTCGCGGAGCGGTGTATTCCTTGTCTCCATGAACCGTAACCACACTACCATCAGGCGTAGTCAAACAAATCGTCTTCTTTCGACATACAATATTCGCTTCGTAGGTCACGAACCAATCCATTCCTAACACCACATCAAAACCTCCTAGGGCCATCACGTACAATCTAGCAGGGAACTTGTGACCGTCCAATTCTATGAGGCAATCGTCTATCATATCAGTCACCTTGGTAGACTTTCCTATCGCTGTCTCTACTTGAAAAGGCACATCTATCTTCTTATTCTTACCATGCATTTCATGACAAAAGGTAGCAGATAAAAAACTTCTACTAGCACCCAAATCGAAGAGCACAGAAGCATACACTTGGTTTACAAGAACATACCTGAAACTACTTCCGGGTCCACTCTGGCTTCTTCCCGGGTCATGTTGAATGCCCTTTCCTTGCCTTTGGTGCTCTCACTTCTCCTTTTTCCTCCCATAGTCTAGGTCCCTGAGCCCCTACTCCACCCTTCTTGCAATCCTGGCCCGAATGACCCACTCTCCGCATGGTAACATCTCGGTACTTGGCAATCCTTAGCATAGTGCCCCTCGCCTCCACACTTAAAACACCGATTTGTCCCCATTCTACACTCACTTAGGCGACTCTTCCCATACTTCCTACATTCTTTCCAATTATTCCCCTTCCTCTGCTCTGGGCGACGATTATCAACCTTCATCTTCTTCTCCCCAACCCCAAAGTTGTTGTCCCTGAAACTTTTCCCATTACCATTCTTGTTCTAACTCCTCTCAACCTTCCTCTGAATTGGCATCGGATCCTTCTCATCATACAACCTTCCAGCCAAATCTACTACAGACCTGAAAGTGCTCAGTCTAGCAGCTATCATGTTCCTCCTGATATCCACGGGCAAACCCTGCATGTACCTCTTAATCTTCTTGGACTCTGGAGTTACTAGATCCGGCACAAGTCGTGCGAGCTCATTGAACTTGGAGGTATACTCTTGATGAGTCATGTTTCCAGCCACCAAATGTAAGAACTCCTTCTCAATTTTGTCCAACTCCCGATGTGGACAATACTCCTCCAGTACCAGTTCCTTCAAATCCGACCACCTCATCCTTGCAACAAACCGTTTCCCCTCGGCTTGGACAATGTTGTCCCCCCAGCATAATGCCGAGTCAACAAAAGAATAGGAGGCAAACTTTGCCTTCTGATCCTCCCGGCACTCACTGATGTCCAGGACTGCCTCCATCTCTCAAACCCAACGGTGAGCAACCGTGGCATTGTCGTTGCCGTCAAAGGTTGGGGGTTTGCACCTCTGAAACGCCCATAGGTGCACCCCTTAGCGGCCTCCCTCTCCCCTCGCTATCATCATCATGAATTACCACCCTGGGACTAGATGGCTCTTCATTAGCTTTCTGCTTCTCCCCCGTTCCTTGGTCTTTTCACCATGCTTTACAGCCCTCAACACCTAGATCACCACTGAAGGTAACACGTTTTGCATGATGTTGTAGACTTCTTCAGCAATAGCTTCCTTTACCGTAGACTTGAGGGTGGCCGATCCTTCACCCTCCTATGAATATTAGTGTCCTCATGAGTTATCTCAGGAGCCTTAGCTTTGCTTCGGGTGACACGTGGCCCAGTAGTACGCCCGCCACGAGCACCGCAAACACTAACAAGGTCATTCGAGGTAATAGCTCAGATTATGTCAAGTATAGTAAGTCCCTAATTACAGTGGGCAGTTGTGATTAGCCACTTATTTACTTTTCATCCCCCAAGCATTTCTTGTCCTGACTACATCAGTATTCAAATCAACTAAGAGCACATAATTCAAATAGCACACACACGTAATACCAGTTAACTTTATGAAAAATCTACCTGATGGCACGTTGCTACTTGGGCTGGCATCCTTCCATTCTGTCCCATTCTCAGTTTAAGTTTAGGTTTTGAAAACAATTTACCCAATTCTCTTAAACTTTGGCTCTGATACCAACTTGTAAGGCCCCGTTCCCGGAGACCCCACAGTTGGACATTTATGGCATCATTCATTATTAAAAATGCCTTAAATCACATTATTATAAGAAAACAATTGTAGCGGAATAATTTAACCAGAAACTATTTCTTGCATTAATGATTACTTTTGCCAAATAATACATTGTTGTTAGAGTTACAAAAGAATATTTAGTTGCATTACAAGACAAAAATATCATAATTGCATAAATGGATGCCAGTCTCCATTCACCAAGTAGCTACGGCCGTGCCATCTTCAGCAACATCCTTACCTGCCAACTGATATACATATAAAAAGACAGCGTTGCTAAGTGAGTCCTAGTTTAATAATATAGAAAATATACTTTGGTAAACTTCAAATGGTGATCATTCTCATCATACATAATCAATCATTAAGGGATTCTTTATCTTTCTTTCTTCATTATCTTTCACTTCATTATCAAGGTTTGCACAAAGCAAGAGCCTATATTGTTGGTTGGCAACAAATGTCGAACCCCTATCGGTACACATTTATAAGTTGTAGCTATCCCCCGATAGTTGATCCACACTACTAGGCACGAAGCCTGCTCATGAACTTGGATCCCATTGGTTTATCGGTCAATCACAAGGATTAGACCCCAGATGTGCCTTGGGCTGAAACAGCCACACATCAGTTGAGCTAACGACAACATGGTCGTGAACCTCTGTTGGAAAAGCTTGCAAGGCTTTTCACCTTTGTTAGGGCCCTGGGGTAACATATATTATGTTTCACTGTCCTTCTTTATTCCTTTGTGTCCACTTATTATGAATAACACTTTTATAATATTATTACCTTAAAACCACAAATCATGAAACAGTAATAATTATTCATAGCAAGCAGCCCATAAGAAGGTAAACAAAACATTAAAAACATAGGACAAGCATAAACACCCATTAAACATAAGTTCTTAACACTTAAACTCTATTCCCAAAATTTCAGAAAAACTCCTAAGTGTTCACAGTGCATGAGTAACTTATACAGCGGATGGCTTAAAGTACTAAGTATCCACAGCGGACAACCTAAGTCTACAGCGGATAGCCAAGGTCCACAGCGGATGAGTAAAACACTAAGTGTTCATAGCGGATGAACATAGTCCAATGCGGATAGCCATAATCCAATGCGGATGAATAACATCCACAACGGATAACTAAAAGTGTACAGCGGATGAAATAATACACGGCGGATAACCAACATCTACAGCGGACGTATAAAGTTTCTAAGGGTTCACAGCGGACAGTGTCCACAGCGGATAACTAACATCCACAGCGGACAACTTAAAACTCCTTAAGTGTCCACAGCGGACATGTAAGTCCACAGCGGACTTCCTACATTCCAAGTGTCCACAGCGGATAACAATCATCCACAGCGGACACACAATGTCAACAGCGAATGACCATCATCCACAACGAACACTTGTTTAGTACCTGCAATGCAACTTACGAGGTTTTTCAATCTCAAACATCATTCTAGCCTGAACTTAACATAGATCTAACATGTTACAAGCTTAAAGCATAACAAACATCATCATAACATCATAGAAATCACTTAAAACCAACATATATCAAACACAACCATACACCATGTAAAACTCAAAGTTAGTTAGGAAAAACGGCAGTTATAATGCATATCAGCCCCAAAACAAGTAGAAAACATGTAAAAGAAGGGATTTAGAACTCACCTCTCAGCAGCTTTCGAGTGAAACACCATAACCCGAGAGCTAACAAGAATATCTAACACCTAAACACATAAAGCAAACAACCAGCATAAGAAAACACATAAAAATAGGTTCATAAGCCCGAACCCAGCAGGAAAATCAAGAAGAAATCTTCTGGAAATCTCACATTTCGAAGAACTTGAGCTTTCTCTCTCTAAAACCGAATGGGGTTTTCTTTTCCAAGCTTTTAGCCGAATTGTGCATGTGAGAGAGAGGCATGGGCGGCCTTACCACCTTTTTGAAACCCATTATGGGTAAGTTTACCTTTTGTACACCTTCACCCCTTAACCTTTTGGATACTTATCTTTTCTTCTTACTTTTCTTTCTTTTCTTTGAATTTTTTTTCGGGTGTTACATGATTACTTTCATTCCGCCAGTTTAATTTGATTCTTGATTCTTTTTGAGTGAATACGATTAGTTTTTTGTTTCTTTACACTCGGTTTCCTTGCCTAGATGATAATAAAGTATTCTATGAATCAACAGTTGTCATTTTGATTAATTCAAAGGATTTTCAAGGCAATAGTGCTCGAAGTTGGTTGTTGATTGTTCTCGATGAGTTTTGGGCATGAGTATTTTGACTAGTTCCTTTTTGATTTAGTTATTTAATATTTCGTGAATACTTTGATACACCAATCTCTAGTTGTACAATTTTGATCAAAATACAATTAAATACTATTACATTGATCGTGTTACCTTTATTAGACTTCTTTTTCATCGATCATGCATTGCATTTCTTGTTTGATGTCTGATTACTTTCATTCCATTAGTTTAATTTGATTCTTGATTCTTTTAGAGTGAATAGGAGTAGTTTCTTGTTTCTTTACACCCGGTTTCCTTGCCTAGATGGTAATAAAGTATTCTATGAATCCACAGTTGTCATTTTGATTGATTCAAAGGATTTTCGAGGTAATAGTCCTCGAAGTTGGTTGTTGAATTTTCTCGATGAGTTTCGGGCACGAGTGTATTGAATTCAGGGCTCATTCGTGTGGTGTCATGTTCGGTTTTAGTTTTGATTTATACAATAGATCCTATGTTCCATTTATGATTAATTAGTGTGATACCAATGGTGATTGTAATCAGATATGATTAGATTGGTTCACAAGTGTGTTCAGAAGGCTTGAGAATCAAAACTCCATAGCATTGGAGGTTGTTACGAAAAGCAAAAAAACTATCCATGATAAAACTATTGTTGTTTAACGTTTTTGTATGACTAGTTCCTTTTTGATTTAGTTATTTAAGTTTTCATGAATACTTTGATACACCAATCTCTAGTGGTACAATTTTGACTAAAATACAATTAAATCATATTAACTTGATCATGTTACCTTGATCTGACGACTTTTTCAACGATCATGCATTGCGTTTTTGTTTAACATCTAATTAATTTCATTCCTTCAGTTTAATTTGATTCTCGATTCTTTTTGAGTGAGTACAAGTAGTTTCATGTTTCTTTACACCTGGTTTCATTGCCTAGATGGTAATAAAGTATTCTGTGAATCCACAGTGTTCATTTTGATTGATTCAAAGAGTTTTAGAGGTAATAGTGCTCGAAGGTTGTTGTTGAATGTTCTCGATGAGTTTCAGGAACGAGTGTATGAATTCAGGGCTCATTCATGTGGCTTTGTGTTTGGTTTTAGTTTTGATTTATACAATAGATACTATGCTCCATTTATGATTAATTAGTGTGATTCCAATGATGATTGTAATCAGATATGATTAGATTTGTTCACGAGTGTGTTCAGAAGCCTTGAGAATCAAAACTCCATAGCATTGGAGGTTGTTACGAAAAGCAAAAAACTATCCATGATAGAACTATTGTTGTTTAACGTTTTTGTGTGACTAGTTCCTTTCCAATTTAGTTATTTAAACTTTCGTGAATACTTTGGTACACCAATCTCTAGTTGTACAATTTTGATTAAAATACAATTAAATATTATTAACCTGATCGTGTTACCTTGTTTGACTTCTTTTTCATCGATCATGAATTGTGTTTCTTGTTTGACTTCTGATTACTTTCATTCCATCAGTTTAATTTGATTCTCGGTCCTTTTTGAGTGAATATGAGTAGTTTGTTGTTTCTTTACATCTTGTTTCCTTGCCTAGATGGTAATAAAGTATTCTGTGAATCCATAGTTGTCATTTTAATTGATTCAAAGGATTTTTGAGGTAATTGTGCTTGAAGTTGGTTGTTGATTGTTCTCGATGAGTTTCGGGAATGAGTGTATTGAATTCAGGGCTCATTCGTTGGCTTCGTGTTCAGTTTTAGTTTGATTTATACAATAGATACTATGTTCCATTGATGATTAATTAATATGATTCCAATGATGATTGTAATCAGATATCATTAGATTAGTTCACGAGTGTGTTCAAAAGGCTTGAGAATCAAAAGTCTATAGCATTGGAGGTTGTTAGAAAAAGCAAAAATACTATCCATGATAGAACTATTTGTTTAACATTTTTGTATCAGTAGTTCCGTTCAGATTTAGTTATTTAAGCTATCGTGAATACTTGATACACCAACTCTAGATGTACAATTTCGATTAAATACAATTAATATTATTAATTTGACCGTGTTACCTTGATTTGACATCTTTTTCATCTATCATGCATTGCGTTTATTATTTGACGTCTGATTACGTTCAATCTGGCAGTTTAATTTGATTCTCGAATCTTTTTGAGTGAATACGAGTAGTTTCTGGTTTCTTTACACCCGGTTTCCTTGCCTATATGGTAATAAAGTATTCTGTGAATCCACAGTTGTCATTTGATTGATTCAAAGGATTTTTGAGGTAATAGTGCTCGAAGATGGTTATTGAATGTTCTCGATGAGTTTCGGGCATGAGTGTATTGAATTCAGGGCTCATTCGTGTGGCTTCGTGTTTGGTTTTAGTTTTGATTTATACAATAGATACCATGTTCCATTTATGATTAATTAGTGTGATTCCAGTGATGATTATAATCAGATATGATTAGATTTGTTCACGAGTGTGTTCAGAAGGCTTGAGAATCAAAACTGCATAGCATTGGAGGTTGTTACGAAAAGCAAAAACACTATCCATGATAGAACTATTATTGTTTAATGTTTTTGTATGACTAGTTCCTTTCTGATTTAGTTATTTAAGCTTTCATGAATACATTGATATACCAATCTCTAGTGTTACAATTTTGATTAAAATACTATTAAATATTATTAACTTGATCGTGTTACCTTGATTTGACTTCTTTTTCAACGATCATGCATTGTGTTTCTTTTTGACGTCTGATTAATTTTATTCCGCCAGTTTAATTGATTCTCGATTTTTTTAGTGAATACGACTAGTTTCTTGCTTCTTTACACCCGGTTTCCTTGCTTAGATGATAATAAAGTATTTTGTGAATCCACAGTTGTCATTTTGATTGATTCAAAGGATTTTCGAGGTAATAGTGTTCGAAGTTGGTTGTTGATTGTTCTCGATGAGTTTCGGGCATGTGTGTTTTGACTAGTTCCTTTCCGATTTAGTTATTTAAGCCTTTGTGAATACTTTGATACACCAATCTCTAGTTGTACAATTTTGATCAAAATACAATTAAATACTATTACATTGATTGTGTTACCTTTATTTGATTTCTTTTTCATCGATCATGCATTGCATTTCTTGTTTGACATCTCTTTACTTTCATTCCGCCAGTTTAATTTGATTTTCGATTCTTTTTGAGTTAATACGTGTAGTTTCTTATTTCCTTACACCCGGTTTCCTTGCCTAGATGGTAATAAAGTATTTTGTGAATCCACAGTTGTCATTTTGATTGATTAAAAGGATTTTGAGGTAATTGTGCTCGAAGTTGGTTATTGATTGTTCTCGATGAGTTTCGGGCAAGAGTGTATTGAATTCGGTGCTTATTCGTTGGGCTTCGTGTTTGGTTTTAGTTTTGATTTATACAATTGATTCTATGTTCCATTTATGATTAATTAGTATGATTCCAATGATGATTGTAATTAGATATGATTAGATTGGTTCACGAGTGTGTTCAGAAGGCTATAGAATCAAAACTCCATAGCATTAGAGGTTGTTACAAAAAGCAAAAAACTAACCATGATAGAACTATTGTTGTTTAACATTTTTGTATGACTAGTGCCTTTCCGATTTAGTTTTTTAAGCTTTCGTGAGTACTTTGATACACCAATCTCTAGTTGTACAATTTTAATTAAAATACAATTAATTATTATTAACTTGATCGTGATACCTTGATTTGACTTCTTTTTCATCGATCATGCATTACGTTTCTTGTTTGACTTCTGATAACTTTCATTCCGTTAGTTTAATTTAATTTCGGTTCTTTTTGAGTGAATACGAATAGCTTCTTGTTTCTTTACACTTGGTTTCCTTGCCTAGATGGTAAAAAAGTATTCTAAGAATCCATAATTGTCATTTTGATTGATTAAAAGGATTTTTGAGGTAATTGTGCTCTATGTTGGTTGTTGATTGTTCTCGATGAGTTTCGGGCATGAGTGAATTGAATTCAGGGCACATTGGTGTGGCTTCGTGTTCGATTTTAGTTTCGATTTATATAATAGATACTATGTTCCATTTATGTTTAAATAGGATGATTCCAATGATAATTGTAATCAGATATGATTAGATTGGTTCACAAGTGTGTTCAGAAGGCATTAGAATCAAAACTCCATAACATTGGAGGTTGTTGCAAAAAGTCAAAAAACTATCCATGATAGAACTATTGTTATTTAACGTTTTTGTATGACTAATTCCTTTCCAATTTAGTTATTTAATATTTCGTGAATACTTTGATACACCAATCTCTAGTTGTACAATTTTGATTAAAATACAATTAAATATTATTAACTTTGTCGTGTTACCTTGCTTGTCTTCTTTTCATCAATCATGCATTGTTTTCTTGTTTAACATCTGATTACTTTCAATCCACCAGTTTAATTGATTCTCGATTCTTTTTGAGTGAATACGAGTAGTTTCTTGTTTCTTTACACCCGGTTTCCTTGCCTAGATGATAATAAAGTATTCTGTGAATCCACAGTTGTCATGTTGATTGATTCAAATGATTTTCAAGGTAATAGTGCTCGAAGTTGGTTGTTGATTGTTCTTGATGAGTTTCGGGCATGTGTGTTTTGACTAGTTCCTTTCCGATTTAGTTATTTAAGCTTTCTTGAATACTTTGATACACCAATCCCTAGTTGTACAATTTTGATTATAATACAATTAAATATTATTAACTTGATCGTGTTTCCTTGATTTGACTTCTTTTCATCGATCATGCATTGCATTTCTTGTTTGACGTCTGATTACTTTCATTCCACCAGTTTAATTTGATTCTCGATTCTTTTTGAGTGAATACGAGTAGTTTCTTGTTTCTTTACACCCGGTTTCCTTGCCTAAATGATAATAAAGTATTCTGTGAAACCACAGTTGTCATTTTGATTAATTCAAAGGATTTTCAAGGTAATAGTGCTTGAAGTTGGTTGTTGATGTTCTCGATGAGTTTTGGGCATGAGTGTTTTGACTAGTTCCTTTTCGATTTAGTTATTGAAGCTTTCATGAATACTTGATACACCAATCTCTGGTTGTACAATTTTGATCAAAATACAATTAAATACTATTACATTGATCGTGTTACCTTTATTTGACTTCTTTTTCATCAATCATGCATTGTATTTCTTGTTTGATGTCTGATTTGTTTCATTCCATTAGTTTAATTTGATTCTTGATTCTTTTAGAGTGAATAGGAGTAGTTTCTTGTTTCTTTACACCCGGTTTCCTTGCCTAGATGGTAATAAAGTATTCTATGAATCCACAGTTGTCATTTTATTAGTTCAAAGTCTTTTGAGGTAATAGTCCTTGAAGTTGGTTGTTGAATGTTCTCGATGAGTTTCGGGCACGAGTGTATTGAATTCAGGGCTCATTCGTGTGGCTTTGTGTTCGGTTTTGGTTTCGATTTATACAATAGATACTATGTTCCATTTATGATTAATTAGTGTGATTCCAATGATAATTGTAATCAGATAAGATTAGATTGGTTCACGAGTGTGTTCAGAAGGCTTGAGAATCAAAACTCCATAGCAGTGGAGGTTGTTACGAAAAACCAAAAAACTATCCATGATAGAACTATTGTTGTTTAACGTTTTTGTGTGACTAGTTCCTTTCCAATTTAGTTATTTAAATTTTCGTGAATACTTTGATACACCAATCTCTAGTTGTACAATTTTGATTAAAATACAATAAAATATTATTAACCTGATCGTGTTACCTTGTTTGACTTCTATTTCATCTATCATGAATTGCGTTTCTTGTTTGACTTTTGATTACCTTCATTCTGTCAGTTTAATTTGCTTCTCGGTTCTTTTGAGTGAATATGAGTAGTTTGTTGTTTCTTTACATCCTATTTCCTTGCCTAGATGGTAATAAAGTATTCTATGAATCCACAGTTGTCATTTTGAACGATTCAAAGGATTTTGAGGTAATTGTGCTCAAATTTGGTTGTTGATTGTTCTCGATGAGTTTTGGGCATGAGTGTATTGAATTCAGGGCTCATTTGTTGGCTTCATGTTTAGTTTTAGTTTCCATTTTTACAATAGATACTATGTTCCATTGATGATTAATTAGTATGATTCCAATGATGATTGTAATCAGATATCATTAGATTAGTTCACGAGTGTGTTCAAAAGGCTTGAGAATCAAAACTCTATAGCATTAGAGGTTGTTACAAAAAGCTAAAATACTATCCATGATAGAACTATTGTTGTTTATCGTTTTTGTATGACTAGTTCCGTTCCGATTTAATTATTTAAGCTATCGTGAATACTTTGGTACAACAATCTCTAGTTGTACATATTCGATTAAATATAATTAATATTATTAATTTGATCATGTTACCTTTATTTGACATCTTTTACATCGATCATGCATTGCCTTTCTTATTTGACGTCTGATTACTTTCAATCCGCCAGTTTAATTTGATTCTCGAATCTTTTTGAGTGAATACGAGTAGTTTCTGGTTTTTTTACACCCGGTTTCCTTGCCTAGATGGTAATAAAGTATTCCGGGAATCCACAGTTGTCAGTTTGATAGATTTAAAGGATTTTTGAGGTAATAGTGCTCGAAGATGGTTATTGAATGTTCTCGATGAGTTTCGGGCATGAGTATATTGAATTCAGGGCTCATTCATGTGGCTTCGTGTTTTGTTTTAGTCTTGATTTATATAATAGATACTATGTTCCATTTATGATTAATTAGTACGATTCCAATGATGATTCTAATCAGATAGAATTAGATTGGTTCACGAGTGTGTTCAGAAGGCTTGAGAATCAAAACTGCATAGCATTGGAGGTTGTTACAAAAAGCAAAAACACTATCAATGATAGAACCATTGTTGTTTAATGTTTTTGTATGACTAGTTCCTTTTCGATTTAGTTTTTTAAGCTTTCGTGAATACTTTGATACACCAATCTCTAGTTGTACAATTTTGATTAAAATACAATTAAATACTATTACATTGATTGTGTTACCTTGATTTGACTTCTTTTTCATCGATCATGCATTGCGTTTCTTGTTTGACGTCTGATTACTTTCATTCAGCCAGTTTAATTTGATTTCGATTTTTTTTGAGTGAATAAGAGTAGTTTCTTGTTTCTTTACACCCGGTTTCCTTGCCTAGATGATAATAAAGTATTTGTGAATCCACAGTGTTCATTTTGATTGATTCAAAAGATTTTCGAGGTAATAGTGCTCAAAGTTGGTTGTTGAATGTTCTCGATGAGTTTCGGGAACGAGTGTGTTGAATTCAGGGCTCATTCGTGTGGCGTTGTGTTCGGTTTTAGTTTCGATTTATACAATAGATACTATGTTCCATTTATGATTAACTAGTGTGATTCCAATGATGTTTGTAATCAAATATGATTAGATTGGTTCACGAGTGTGTTCAGAAGGTTTGAGAATCAAAACTTCATAGCATTGAGGTTGTTACAAAAAGCAAAAAAACTATCCATGATAGAACTATTGTTGTTTAATGTTTTTGTATGACTAGTTTCTTTCCAATTTAGTTATTTAAACTCTCATGGATACTTTGATACACCAATCTCTAGTTGTACAATTTTGATTAAATACAATTAAATACTATTACATTGATCGTGTTACCTGGTTTAATTTCTTTTTCATCGATCATGCATTGTGTTTCTTGTTTGACATCTGATTACTTTAATTACGCCAGTTTAACTTGATTCTCGATTCTTTTTGAGTGAATACGAGTAGTTTCTTATTTCTTTACACCTGGTTTCCTTTCCTAGATGGTAATAATGTATTCTGTGAATCCACAGTTGTCATTTTGATTGATTAAAAGGATTTTTGAGGTAATTGTGCTCGAAGTTGGTTGTTGATTGTTCTCGATGAGTTTCAGGCAAGTGTGTATTGAATTCAGGGCTCATTCGTTGGGCTTCGTGTTCGGTTTTAGTTTCGATTTATACAATAGATTAGATGTTCCATTTATGATTAATTAGTATGATTCCAATGATGATTGTAATCAGATATTATTAGATTGGTTCACGAGTGTGTTCAGAAGGCTATAGAATCAAAACTCCATAGCATTAGAGGTTGTTATGAAAAGCAAAAAAACTAACCATGATAGAACTATTGTTGTTTAACGTTTTTGTATGACTAGTACCTTTCCGATTTAGTTATTTAAGCTTTCATGAATACTTTGATACACCAATCTCTAGTTGTACAATTTTGATTAAAATACAATTAAATATTATTAACTTGATCATGTTACCTTGATTTGACTTCTTTTTTTATCGATCATGCATTGCGTTTAATGTTTGACTTCTGATACTTTCATTCCGTTAGTTTAATTTTATTCTCGGTTCTTTTTGAGTGAATACAAATAGTTTCTTGTTTCTTTACACCCGGTTTCCTTGCCTAGATGGTAATAAAGTATTCTGTGAATCCATAGTTTTCATTTTGATTGATTAAAAGGATTTTTGAGGTAATTGTGATCGATGTTGGTTGTTGATTGTTCTTGATGAGTTTCGGTTTATACAATAGATACTATTTTCCATTTATGTTTAATTAGTATGATTCCAATGATGATCGTAATAAGATATGATTAGATTGGGTCATGAGTGTGTTTAGAAGGATTGAGAATCAAAACTCCATAGCATTGGAGGTTGTTACGAAAAGCCAAAAAAACTATCCATGATAGAACTATTGTTGCTTAACGTTTTTTTGTGACTAGTTCCTTTCCAATTTAGTTATTTAAACTTTCGTGAATACTTTGATACACCAATCTCTAGTCGTACAATTTTAATAAAAATACTATTAAATATTATTAACCTGATCGTGTTACCTTGTTTGACTTCTTTTTCAACGATCATGTACTGTGTTTCTTGTTTGATGTCTGATTAATTTTATTCCACCAGTTTAATTTGATTCTCGATTTTTTTAGTGAATACGACTAGTTTCTTGTTTCTTTACACCAATTTTCCTTGCTTAGATGATAATAAAGTATTTTGTGAATACACAGTTGTCATTTTGATTGATTCAAAGGATTTTCGAGGTAATAGTGCTCGAAGTTGGTTGTTGATTGTTCTCGATGAGTTTCGGGCATGTGTGTTTTGACTAGTTCCTATCCGATTTAGTTATTTAAGCCTTTGTGAATACTTTGATACACCAATTTCTAGTTGTACAATTTTGATTAAAATACAATTAAATATTATTAACCTAATCGTGTTACCTTGTTTGACTTCTTTTTCATCGATCATAAATTGTGTTTCTTGTTTGACTTCAGATTACTTTCATTCCATCAGTTTAATTTGCTTCTCGGTTCTTTTTGAGTGAATATGAGTAGTTTGTTGTTTCTTACATCCTATTTCCTTGCCTAGATGGTAATAAAGTATTCTATGAATCCACAATAGTCATTTTGAATGATTCAAAGGATTTTTGAGGTAATTGTGCTCGAAGTTGGTGTTGATTGTTCTCGATGAGTTTCGGGCATGAGTGTATTGAATTCAGGGCTCATTTGTTGGCTTCATGTTTAGTTTTAGTTTTCATTTATACAATAGATACTATGTTCCATTGATGATTAATTAGTATGATTCCAATGATGATTGTAATTAGATATCATTAGATTAGTTCACGAGTGTGTTCAAAAGGCTTGAGAATCAAATCTCTATAGCATTGGAGGTTGTTACGAAAAGCAATAAAACTAACCATGATAGAACTATTGTTGTTTAGCATTTTTGTATGACTAGTGCCTTTCCGATTTAGTTTTTTAAGCTTTCGTGAATACTTTGATACACCAATCTCTAGTTGTACAATTTTAATTAAAATACAATTAAATATTATTTACTTGATCGTGTTACCTTGATTTGACTTCTTTTTCATCGATCAAGCATTACGTTTCTTGATTGACTTCTGATTACTTTCATTCCGTTAGTTTAATTTTATTCTCGGTTCTTTTTGAGTGTATACGAATAGTTTCTTGTTTCTTTACACCTGGTTTCCTTGCCTAGATGGTAATAAAGTATTCTATGAATCCATAATTGTCATTTTGATTGATTAAAAGGATTTTTGAGGTAATTGTGCTCGATGTTGGTTGTTGATTGTTCTCGATGAGTTTCGGGCATGAGTGAATTGAATTCAGGGCTCATTCGTGTGACTTCTGTTCGATTTTAGTTTCGATTTATACAATAGATACTATGTTCCATTTATGTTTAAATAGTATGATTCCAATGATGATTGTAATCAGATATGATTACATTGGTTCACGAGTGTGTTCAGAAGGCATTAGAATCAAAACTCCATATCATTGGAGGTTGTTGCAAAAATACAAAAAACTATCCATGATAGAACTATTGTTATTTAACGTTTTTGTATGACTAGTTCCTTTCCAATTTAGTTATTTAAGATTTCGTGAATACTTTGATACACCAATCTCTAGTTGTACAATTTAGATTAAAATGCAATTAAATATTTTTAACTTTATCGTGTTACCTTGCTTGACTTCTTTTTCATCAATCATGCATTGTTTTCTTGTTTGACGTCTGATTACTTTCAATCCGCCAGTTTAATTTGATTCTCGATTCTTTTTGAGTGAATACGAGCAGTTTCTTGTTTCTTTACACCGGTTCCCTTGCCTAGATGATAATAAAGTATTCTGTGAATCCACAGTGGTCATGTTGATTGATTCAAATGATTTCGAGGTAATAGTGCTCGAAGTTGGTTGTTGATTGTTCCTGATGAGTTTCGGGCATGAGTGTTTTGACTAGGTCCTTTCCGATTTAGTTATTTAAGCTTTCGTGAATACGTTGATACACCAATCTCTAGTTGTACAATTTTGATTATAATATAATTAAATATTATTAACTTGATCATGTTTCCTTGATTTGACTTCTATTTCATCGATCATGCATTGCGTTTCTTGTTTGACGTCTGATTACTTTCATTCCACCAGTTTAATTTGATTCTCAATTCTTTTTTGAGTGAATACGAGTAGTTTCTTGTTTCTTTACACCCGGTTTCCTTGCCTAGATGATAATAAATTATTCTGTGAAACCACAGTTGTCATTTTGATTAAGTCAAATGATTTTCAAGGTAATAGTGCTCGAAGTTGGTTGTTGATTATTCTCGATGAGTTTTGGGATTGAGTGTTTTGACTAGTTCTTTTTCGATTTAGTTATTGAAGCTTTCATGAATACTTTGATACACCAATCTTTGGTTGTACAATTTTGATCAAAATACAATTAAATACTATTACATAGATCGTGTTACCTTTATTTGACTTCTTTTTTATCGATCATGCATTGTATTTCTTGTTTGATGCCTGATTACTTTCATTCCATCAGTTTAATTTGATTCTTGATTCTTTTAGAGTGAATAGGAGTAGTTTCTTGTTTCTTTACACCCGGTTTCCTTGCCTAGATGGTAATAAAGTATTCTGTGAATCCACAGTTGTCATTTTGATTAGTTCAAAGTATTTTTGAGGTAATAGTCCTCGAAGTTGGTTTATGAATGTTCTCAATGAGTTTCGGGCACGAGTGTATTGAATTCAGGGCTCATTCGCGTGGCTTTGTGTTTGGTTTTAGTTTCGATTTATACAATAGATACTATGTTCCATTTATGATTAATTAGTGTGATTCCAATAATAATTGTAATGAGATACGAATAGATAGGTTCACGAGTGTGTTCAGAAGGCTTGAGAATCAAAACTCCATAGCAGTGGAGGTTGTTACGAAAAGCAAAAAAACTATCCATGATAGAACTATTGTTGTTTAACGTTTTTGTGTGACTAGTTCCTTTCCAATTTAGTTATTTAAACTTTCGTGAATACTTTGATACACCAATCTCTAGTTGTACAATTTTGATTAAAATACAATTAAATATTATTAACCTGATCGTGTTACCTTGTTTGACTTCTGTTTCATCGATCATAAATTGCGTTTCTTGTTTGACGTCTGATTGCTTTCATTCCACCAGTTTAATTTGATTCTCGATTCTTTTGAGTGAATACGAGTAGTTTCTTGTTTCTTTACACCTGGTTTCCTTGCCTGGATGATAATAAAGTATTCTATGAATCCACAGTTGTCATTTTGATTAGTTCAAAGGATTTTCAAGGTAATAGTGATGAAAGTTGGTTGTTGATTGTTCTCGATGAGTTTTGGGCATGAGTGTTTTGACTAGTTCCTTTTTGATTTAGTTATTTAAGCTTTCATGAATACTTTGATACACCAATCTCTAGTTGTACAATTTTGATCAAAATACAATTAAATACTATTACATTGATCGTGTCACCTTTATTTGACTTCTTTTTCATCGATCATGCATTGTATTTCTTGTTTGATGTCTGATTACTTTCATTCCATCAGTTTAATTTGATTCTCGATTCTTTTACAGTGAATAGGAGTAGTTTCTTGTTTTTACACCCGGTTTCCTTGCCTAGATGTTAATAAAGTATTCTGTGAATCCACAGTTGTCATTTTGATTAATTCAAAGGATTTTTGAGGTAATTATGCTCGAAGTTGGTTGTTGATTGTTCTCGATGAGTTTCGGGCATGAGTGTATTGAATTCAGGGCTCATTCGTCGGCTTCGTTTTCAGTTTTAGTTTTGATTTATGCAATAGATACTATGTTCCATTGATGATTAATTAGTATGATTCCAATGATGATTGTAATCAGATATCATTAGATTAGTTCATGAGTGTGTTCAAAAGGCTTGAGAATCAAAACTCTATAGCATTGGAGGTTGTTACAAAAAGCTAAAATACTGTACTGGCGCATTACCACTGTTTAGGCGCATGAGCGCTGTTCAGTCATTTTGGCAGTTGGCGCATTAACACTGCTTAGGTGCATGAGCGCTATTCGGGCGCATTGGCAATGGGCTCATGGGTACTGTACTGGCGTATTGGCACTGTTCGGCCTCAAAATTTTTCTAACTCCCGAACACTTGACATTCTAAAATTTTTGAAATCCTTCTGGAAGACTTTTTGACCAGATTGTGCACCACCAAATCACCCAATGCATGGAATTGTCACCATGCATTCGGCCTCCCCACTCACCAACCACACCTCCCCTCGATTTCCCAAAACCCGATTACACACTCCACCACCCTCCCCTTTAATCTTTTCTTTCTTTCTTAACCGAACACCCCCATCCATCTTACTCTTTCTCTCTTCTTGAATATCCTCTTTGCTCTCTCTTTCTCTGCGATTTCTTCACCATATTCATCAAAAAATCCGAAGGTGTCTTCAAGCACCCACCGAGCAGGAGCAAAACCGGTTATAGATTTAGAGTGTCACAACACAAGATTCTTGCAAGGACAGGAAGCTTCAGCTCAAGCTCTCAAACCAACAACCTTCATACTCTCCAAATCATCCCAAAAGCACAGGACATCTAGTGTGTAAGCATTTTGTTCCCGAACAAAACTATTTCTTGAGTTTTATCTATTTTTCTTCCATAAATCCCACTGTTCTTGTTTCAAAACAGAATCTTGTAGCCATATCACTATCTTTGTGAGACTCACAACTTCACAAAAGGTACATTCTTCTAAATGCTCGAATATCATGTGTTGGTGCACATGATTGAACCCTAAAACCCTCTTTTCATGTGTTTAAGGACCCATTTAACCACTTGTCTTGACCAACCCCCATTTTATGCTTAAAACTTGCTTAAAAATGTTTTGCAAACATTATAATAATCTGGACTTAATGCTACAAAAAGATTTAAGGATGTTTGAACTCGAACTATTAAGTTTACACATGTGTAAATGGTGTAGAAACACCTTAATCATAACCTTGTTAATTAATATTGTAAAATCCAGGAGGATATTTTATTTTCCAGTAGTTTGATGATGTTAAACTTATTAAAATCTATAGAATAGGTAGATTGGTATGGTATAATGAACATTAGGAGCTCATTTAGAGACCCAAATAGGTGATGAAATTCTCAAAATGGCCAAAAACTGTAACACCCGAAATCTTGTCAATATAAAAGAAAAGAAAGTATCAAGAAGAAAGCAAAAAGAAGCCAAAGATAAGGGGTGTTTTGTGTAAAAGTACACAAAAGTCAAAAAGTGCACTTTATATGGGCATGGCCGCCCATATCACTCCTGCTACTACTGTGTTCAATCAAATCAGAAGAAGAAAAAGAAGAAATCGAAGTTCTCTTGGTTCTAGAGAGAGAAAGAGGCTGTTTTTGATCTTGGTATGTATTTCTTTGCATAATTGGCTCGGTTTATGTTGGGTTTTGACCATGAAACCGATTTATATGTGTTTTATGTGTTTTATTATCTGTTTTTGCTGGATTTAGGCATTTGAACTCTTATGCACATGAGTTTGGAGGGGTTTTGCTTGTTTGCTGCACTAGGTGAGTTCTAGACCCTGATTTTTATGTGTTTTAAACTTCTTTGGGACTGAAAATGCATGTTTAAAAAGGTTTTGCAGCTGTTTTATGCTTTACCGCATGTATATGGGTGATTGTGTTTGTGCTTTATGGTGGTTATGTGCTGTTGATGCTTGCGATGTTGAGTATAAGCTTCAAACAGATGGATAAGCATGTTTGGTTAGGAATTATTGGTGTTCTCGTGGTTGTATGCCTGCTCTAGATGTTAAGCATGTTAGATCCATGATAAGGATGTGTTAGATCTAGGATTGGGGACTGAATAATTGCATAAGTGTATCTGCAGGTTGGTTAGTTCATCCGCATTTAAGTATTTTGTTCATGCGCATTGTTGTTTGTTCATCCGCATTTAAGTACTTTGTTCATGCGCATTGTTGTTTGTTCATCCGCATTTAAGTACTTGTTCATCCGCATTGTTGTTTGTTCATCCACATTTGTTGTTTCTTATGCGCCCAAGTGTTCTTCCGTATTTCTTTTGTTCATGCGCATTTGCTACAGTGTTCATGCGCATTTGATTCAGTCATTCGCATTTGTTCTACCAGTATTTAGTTGGACCCTTGGAATAATCTAAAGACTTTCATCCGCATTAGTTATTGTTCATCCGCATTTGTTTCTGTTCACCCGTATTAGTCTCTGTTCATCCGCATTTGTCTAAGGACTTAGGATTTTTTAGAAGCTTAGGAAGTAGAAGATAACGATAATGAAAAGTGGAACATAATAAAAGAATGAAAGTATTGCAAGCAAAGATTGAGGTGAGTGACTGTGTTGTCACAAAAGACTCGTAAGGGGTTTAATCCATGAGATTGACCCGAAAGATGTCATGATGCTCACCCTGGTACTGTGACGGTCTTTGGACATGAGGCGGTGGTGTTGCAAAAAGAGACGGGGTCCTTGTCGCGTACCCTGGTACTGTCTGTCTTCGGACATGAGTAGGGTACTGCATGAGACAGGATCCAGATTATAGTGAAAGATAATGATGAAAAGTACGAAACATACGAAATAAACGAATACGTGAGTTAATGAAAGATAATTAAGTCTATACCTTGATGTATGTATGATGAATGCTCACATGCGAAAGTAAAGGAAGTATTTTATTGGAAAGAATATTTTCATATATAAATCCTTCAAGGTATTTTGAATGTTTAAAAACTAGAACTCACTCAGCAACGCTGACTTTTATGCATTTTCAGTTGGCAGGTAATTATTGCTGAGGGTGGCACGCGGGGGAAGCTATTCGGCAGGACAAGACTGGCATCCATTCATCTTTAATGATATTGTCGTTTTGTAATGCAATTAATATGATCTTTTGGTAACTATTAACAATTAACGATGTATTGTTTAGCAACAATATTTATAAATGAAGTGAATGGCTTTTGATATTAATTCCGCTGCACTGGTCTATGAACTATGAAATGTTTTATATATATTGTGCTATGATTGACCAACTGTGAGGTCTCCGGGAACGGGGCCTTACAAGTTGGTATCAGAGCCAAAGTTTAAGAGAAATAGGTAAATATTTTCAAAAACCTAAACTTAAACTGAGAATGGGACGAACGGAGGGATGCCAGCCCAAGTAGCTACGTGCCATAAGGTATTATTTTCTTAATGTTAACCGGTACTATGTACGTGTGCTATTTGATTTATGTGCCTTTAGTAGATTTGAATACTGATGTAGTCAGGATAGGAATGCTTGGGGGATGAAGAGCAAAGTAAGTGGCTAATCACAACTGGCCACTGTAATTAGGGACTTACTATACTTGACATAAACTGAGCTATTACCTTGAATGACCGTGTTGGTGTTTGAATCTTATAGTATTAGAGGATGGCTGGAGGTAGATCATTTAAAGCTTCTAGAGGTGGAGCACAGGGTGGTCGTGCTAGTAGACCACGGGCCGCAAAGAACAAGATGAGAACTGCAGAGATGGCTCCTGGTGAGCCTGGGCTTCATCACCCAAAAGGTGGAGATGAGAGTGCCAATCTGAGGGCCTCAGTGATAGAGGCAGTAGTGGAGGAGGTTCTCCAAGTCATGTAGACTATCCTACCATCTGTCGTGACTGAGGTGATCTGGGCCGTAAGGGAGGATGAGAGGAAAGAAAAGCAGGAAGAGAGAAGGGCTGCTGCTGGGAGAAGGGAGAATGAGAGAGATCATGATGATGAGGAGGAGATGAATGTTGAAAGGGGAGCCTCTAGTGATAAAGAAGATGTAGAGGTACGGGAAACCGTGAGGGGATGCAGCTACGAGGCATTCCAATGGTGTAAACCCCCTACCTTTGACGGCAATGGTAACGCTGCAGCTGCCCACCGCTGGGTATCTATAGAGGCAGTGTTGGATATTAGTGAGTGCAGGGAGGATCAGAAAGTGAAATTTGCCACTCACTCATTTGTTGACTCGGCTTTGTGTTGGTGGGACAATATTGTCCAAGCCGAGGAGAGCAGGGCCATCGGGAGGATGAGATGGGGAGATTTGAAGAAGTTGGTTGTTGAGGAATTCTGTCCTCACAGGGAACTAGACAAGGTAGAGAAAGAATTCCTACAGCTTGAGGCGGGAACCATGACCCACCAGCAATACACCACCAAGTTTAATGAAATGGCGAGGTTGGTGCCGGATCAGGTGACGCTAGAGTCGAGGAAAATTAAGAGGTATGTGCAGGGATTGCCGGCTGATATCCGCAGGCACTTGATTGTTTCCCGACCAAGCACTTTTAGGTTGGCAGTGGATCTGGCCGGGAGGCTTTACGATGAGAGAGAGGTGTCAGTGGTTGAGGTGAAGAAGACAGGTGGTGGTGACAAGAACTAGAGTGGGAAGAGGTTTGGTCGTGGTAGTTTCACCCCAAACAACAAGAGGATGAAAATGGATGGCCGAAGAGTGGGGTCATCAAGCTTGGGGGCGAAGAGGTGTGGTAAGTGTGGGAATGAGCATATCGGGGAATGCAGGTTGGGGTTAAATGTTTGCTTTAAGTGCGGGAAGCCAGGTCACATCGCTAAGGATTATAGAGCGTTGAGGTGTTATATCTGTGAGGAAAAGGGACACATGAGCTGGGATTGCAAGAAGCAAAAGGCAAAGAGTTCCGGGGTGAAGAAGAGGGCAGAGAGTGAAGGGCAGAGAGCAAGCACTAGAGCATTTACAATGACCCGAGAGGAGGCCAGGGTGGATCCCGATGTCATGTCGGGTATGTTTCTAGTAAACCAAACTTGTGCCTCTGTAGTGTTTGATTCTGGTGCTAGTAGGAGTTTCATTTCTGCTGCTATCTGTGCTAGACTGCCTGTTTGTAGTAGAAGAATTGATGAGCCATTTGATGTAGAAATTGCTATTGGTAAGTCTACCAGATTTTCTGATATGATTGAGGATTGTGGCAAAGGTTAGAAGGCCATAGGTTCTCTGCTAAACTATTTGTGATGCCCCTAGGCGGATTTGATGTAGTTCTGGGGATGGATTGGTTGGTAGCCTATGAGGCAAACATCATGTGTCTCAAAAAGATGATCCGACTGACAGCGCCCGATGGAAGTTCGGTAACGGTTTACAGTGACCGAGTTACTACAGTTCCGAAGGTGATTTTGATGGTGGTGGCTGAGAAGTGCATGAAACACAGATGTAGTGCCTACCTGGCTTATGTGAAGGGTGTGGACGCGTCAGTACCACAATTTTCTGATGTACCAGTTGTGTGTGATTTTCCGGTCGCGTTCCCAGAAGATTTACCAGGCGTGCCACCGGACCGTGAGATCGAGTTTCAGATTGATTTGATACCCGGTGCTCAACTCGTTGCCAAGGCACCAACCGAGATGAAGGAGCTGATGGTTCAACTGCAGGAGTTATTGGACAAGGGTTTCATTCGACCGAGTATCTCTCTTTGGGGTGCTCCGGTCTTGTTTGTTAAGTTGAAAGACGGTAGTATGAGGATGTGCATAGACTACCGGGAGCTAAACAAGTTGATAGTGAAGAATTGATATCCCCTACCGAGAATAGATGACTTGTTTGACCAGCTCCAAGGTGCCAGTTGGTTATCATGAATAGATCTCCGATCTGGTTACCATCAGTTGAAGGTTAAGGAGCAAGACATTCCTAAGACAGCTTTTCGCACGCGTTATGGACACTACGAGTTCCTCGTTATTTCTTTCGGTCTGACTAATGCGCCAGCTGCCTTTATGGATTTGATGAATCGAGTGTGTCGGCCGATGTTAGATAAATCAGTGATTGTGTTTATTGATGATATCCTGATTTATTCAAAGAGCAAAGAAGAACATGCCGGCCACATACGTGAAGTAATGGAGACGCTTCGTAGGGAGAAGCTTTATGCCAAATTCTCTAAGTGTGCTTTTTGGTTACGTGAGGTTCAATTTTTGGGTCACGTGGTGAATTCTGAAGGAATTATGGTGGACCCCGTGAAGGTTGAGGCGGTGATGCAATGGAAGTCTCCAAAGACGCCATCCGAGATTTGAGTTTCTTAGGATTGGCGGGCTACTACAGGAGGTTCATTCAAGACTTTTCCAAGATAGCCTCACCTTTGACTAAATTGACTCGCAAGGAGGTGAAGTTTGTGTGGGCACGAGAACAGGAGGATGCTTTTGAGGAGTTAAAAGCAAGATCAACTCAAGATCCTGTTTTGACATTACCCGAAGGGAGTGAAAACTTAGTGGTGTATTCGAATGCCTCCTATTCGGGACTGGGTTGTGTGTTAATGCAACGTGGGAGAGTAATAGCCTACGCATCTCGACAGCTATAAACCCACGAAGTCAATTACCCCACGCATGATTTGGAGCTAGCAGTTGTGGTCTTCGCCTTAAAGATTTGGAGGCATTACCTGTAAGGGGGTGAAATGCACAATCTTCAAGGACCACAAGAGCCTAAAGTATTTCTTTGAGCAGAAAGATCTTAACATGAGACAGAGGAGGTGGTTAGAGCTGATTAAGGATTATGGTTATGAAATCCACTACCATCCGGGTAAAGCCAATGTAGTGGTTGATGCCCTCAGCCGAAAAGAGAGACCCGAGCCAATCCGGGTGAAAGCTTACCAATTAGTGATGACCTCTGACGTGATGACACAGGTCAAAGAATTTCAAGATGAGGCATTGAAGGAAGATTGCCTTAACTCTAAAAGGATGAGAGGTCTAGTCACGGAGTTGGGAGAAAATACCCACGGAGTTAGAACCCGCTTCGGGCGGATGTGGATTCCCCGCTACGGTGATCTACGGGGATGAATTATGGACGAAGCTCATAAGACTTGATACTCCATTCATCCTGGTGCCACTAAAATGTATCAAGATATGAAGAAAGACTATTGGTGGCCGGGTATGAAACGTGACGTGTTGGAGTATGTGAGTAAGTGCCTTACTTGCTTACAAGTAAAGGCAGAGCATCAAAAACCATACGGGAAGATCCAACCATTGGATATACCCGAGTGAAAGTAGGAGCACATCACCATGGATTTCATCATGAAATTACCACGTACGGCAAGGGGGTATGATGCAATTTGGGTAATAGTTGATCGTTTGACAAAGAGTGCTCACTTCCTACCGATCCGTGAGACGTATTCATCCGAGAGGTTGGCGGATCTATTCATCAAAGAGATTGTAGCTCGCCATGGTGTGCCGGTGTCTATCGTGTCAGACCGTGACACTCGGTTCACATCAAAGTTTTGGAAGAGATTCCACAATGCGATGGGGACAAGGCTACACATCAGTATGGCTTATCATCCTCAGACAGATGGTCAGTCTGAGAGGACAATTTAAAGGCTCGAGGACATGCTCCGAGCATATGTGATCGACTTCGAAGGAAGTTGGGATGATCATCTACCATTGGTAGAGTTCTCATATAACAACAGCTATCATGCCAGCATTGGCATGCCACCTTACGAGATGCTATATGGTAGGAGATGTAGAACGCCCGTGTGTTGGGGAGACATTGGGCAGAAAGAATTGGGAAGCGTGGAGGTAATCAAGGCTACGACTAAGAAGCTAGAAAAGATCAAAGCCTTTATGAAGGCAGCCAAGGATAGACAAAAGTCGTATGCCGATAAGAGGAGTAGACCAATCGATTTCAACGTGGGTGATAAATTCATGTTAAAGGTCTCGCCCTGGAAGGGGTTCATCCGGTTCCAGAAAAGGGGCAAGCTGAGTCCGAGATACATAGGGCCTTTCCGAATCATTGCACGAGTAGGGGAAGTGGCCTATCGACTAGAATTGCCTGATGAGTTAAGTGGAATTCATCTGACGTTCCATGTATCTCATTTGAGAAAATGCTTGGCCGATGAAGATATGATTGTGCCACTGGAGGATATCAAAGTGGATGAAAGGCTCAATTACATGGAGCAACCAGTGGCCATCATAGACAGGAAGGAGAAGAGATTGAGAAATAAAGTGGTTCCACTCGTACGTGTGCAGTGGAAACACCGGAAGGGTTCCGAGTCTACATGGGAGACGGAGGAAGAAATGAGACAGCATTACCTACAGTTATTCGAAGAGTGACAGGTTTCGGGGACGAAACCTCTTTAAGGGGGGTACACTTGTAACACCCGAAATCTTGTCAATATAAAACAAAAGAAAGTATCAAGAAGAAAGCAAAAAGAAGCCAAAGATAAGGGGTGTTTTGTGTAAAAGTACACAAAAGTCAAAAAGTGCACTTTATATGGGCATGGCCGCCCATATCACTTCTGCTGCTACTGTTTTCAACCGAATCAGAAGAAGAAGAAGAAAAAATCAAAGTTCTCTTGGTTTCTAGAGAGAGAAAGAGGCTGTTTTTGATCTTGGTATGTATTTCTTTGCATAATTGGCTCGGTTTATGTTGGGTTTTGACCATGAAACCGATTTATATGTGTTTTATGTGTTTTATTGTCTGTTTTTGCTGGTTTTAAGCATTTGAACTCTTGTGCATATGAGTTTGGAGGATGTTTGCTTGTTTGCTGCACTAGGTGAGTTCTAGACCCCGGTTTTTATGTGTTTTAAACTTCTTTGGGACTGAAAATGCATGTTTAAAAAGGTTTTGCAGCTTTTTTATGCTTTACCACATGTATATGGGTTATTATGTTTGTGCTTTATGGTGGTTATGTGTTGTTGATGCTTGCGATGTTGAGTATAAGCTTCGAACAGATGGATAAGCATGTTTGGTTAGGAATTATTGGTGTTCTCGTGGTTGTATGCCTGCTTTAGATGTTAAGCATGTTAGATCCATGATAAGGATGTGTTAGATCGAGGATTGGGGACTGAATAATTGCATAAGTGTATCTGCAGGTTGGTTAGTTCATCCGCATTTAAGTACTTTGTTCATGCGCATTGTTGTTTGTTCATCCGCATTTAAGTACTTTGTTCATGCTCATTGTTGTTTGTTCATCCGTATTTAAGTACTGTTCATGCACATTGTTGTTTGTTCATCTGCATTTGTAGTTGCTTATGCGCCCAAGTGTTCTTCCGCATTTCTTTTGTTCATGCGCATTTGCTACAGTCTTCATGCGCATTTGTTTCAGTCATTCGCATTTGTTCTACCAGCATTTAGTTGGACACTTGGAATAATCTGAAGACTTTCAGCCGCATTAGTTATTGTTCATCCGCATTTGTTTCTGTTCACCCGTATTAGTCTCTGTTCATCCGCATTTGTCTATGGACTTAGGATTTTTCAGAAGCTTGAGAAGTAGAATGTAACGGGTAAGTTCTGGACTGTTTTGCTGGTTCATGTCTATTGTGGTGATGCATGTTGTGGGTTAATGAAAGATAATTAAGTCTATACCTTGATGTATGTATGATGAATGCTCACGTGCGAAAGTAAAGGAAGTATTTTATTGGAAAGGATATTTTCATATATAAATCCTTCAAGGTATTTTGAATGTTTTAAAGCTAGAACTCACTCAGAAACGCTGACTTTTATGTATTTTCAGTTGGCAGGTAATTGTTGCTGACGGTGGCACGTGGGGGAAGCTACTCGGCAGGACAAGACTGGCATCCATTCATCTTTAATGATATTGTCATTTTGTAATGCAATTAATATGATCTTTTTGTAACTATTAACAATTAACGATGTATTGTTTAGAAACAGTATTTATAAATGAAGTGAATGGCTTTTGATATTAATTCCGCTGCACTGATCTATGAACTATGAAATGTTTTATATATATTGTGCTATGATTGACCAACTGTGAGGTGTCCAGGAACGGGGCCTTACAAAAACTTAATAAGTTGCAAGTATTAAAATTTCAGGACTTAAAACATGTGTTATATTGCTAAAAACTTAAATTGGTGAATTTTTGGGTTAATATGTTATTTCTATGAATTTATTTAGCTAAAATAAGCCTAAACCGGGGGAATTTTTGGATAAATTACAAAAATGGTGTGACAAGCCTAAGGCCTATGAATCCATGATATTTCGGTAAGTTTGAAGACCTCAAGGTGATATTTTGGTGGGAAATTGAAAGAAAGTTGATTAAAATGTCGGTTCAGGTAAAAACGGATTTTAACGGGTTAGATCTTAAAAACGAGGCTTTTACTCGAAGGACCCCAAAAATTCTTTTAAAAACAGGCATAAAAGTAATGTAAAAATCCCTAGGAACTAATAAGGGCTATATTGGGTCAAGAAATGGAAAGAATGCAACTTTTGGGGTGAAAAATGTAAATTTTGAAACTTGAGGGACCAGAGTGTAAATTCCGTAAATATGACTAAATTTCAGTAACAATATGACCAGAAACTATTATTAAACTTATTATTATTATGTAAACAAATTTATAAGAATCATAAACTTGTCATTCACATGCCAAGACCCCAACTTTCCTAAAAAGGAAACTTTTTGACGCAAACTTCTAAGAATCGAAGCCACATAATTTTATGACCATCAAATGCACTTAGTTACACTTTCGATAGTCTAAGAACATATAACTTACTACTTGTGTCATGATAATAGGGTGCTAGGACACGGACTTGTTGGTACTTGAAGGACTTTTATTTAATTCTAAGGTGAGTTTAGTGTTCCCTTTTTACTACTATTTTTGGGATGAAGCATGCTATGTTTGAACTAAATTTATTTGTGTACCATTATGTGATGCTATTATATGTCGTGGCTAATGTTAGAACCTGTATCTACTTGTATCACAATCATTAATTCTTGTGTGAACTGCTTGTTTTATATGGGTAGATCTACTTGGGTATTCCGCCACGCACAGTGCCTTCTGTCATAACCGGAAGGGTACCACACTGAGATCCTGCGGGGTCGTTTGTTTCATATGATAGGTTTTATAAGATACTATGGTGTACCACTCAGCAGGTATGGTACACTCTTTGAGGCTCAGTTTCCCCTATGGGATAACCGGTATAACACAAGTTTAGAAGAGGCTAGCCTGGGCTGAGTGCAGGGTTGATTGTGAACCCACAATAGTGACACTTATGTTTTCTTTTTAAAATTTACTTATGGATTCTAAAGAGTCCTTTTGTTTTTGAACTTTAAGCACTTGAACTCACCAACTTTTTTAGTTAACACAAATTCTTTTGAGCATGTTTCAGGTAACCCTTGATGATGCTTGAATTTTAATGGAAACTTTATGGATGGCTACCAATGGCATTACTTGATTTTAAAAACTTTATTAGACATACAGTTTTGTTGTGTAATAAATTTTCATAATTTACAATGGGTTGGAATTGATGTTTGGGCAAGACTTTCATAGCCCGGATATGTTGTTTTAATGTAATGCCATGTGATATCTCTCCTTGTGTGCTCTTGAGTGGTTAGTTTCCGCTGCCATGTATTTTGCTAGTCTGCGACGTCCCACCGTCCTTGGGCCCGGGGTCTGACAGTTTCCTTCCCTAGATGGTAATAAAGTATTCCGTGAATCCACAGTTTTCATTTTGATTGATTCAAAGGATTTTTGAGGTAATAGTGCTCGAAGATGGTTATTGAATGTTCTCGATGAGTTTCGGGCATGAGTGTATTGAATTCAGGGCTCATTCGTGTGGCTTCGTGTTTGGTTTTAGTTTTGATTTATACAATAGACACTATGTTCCATTTATGATTAATTAGTATGATTCCAGTGATGATTATAATCAGATTTGATTAGATTGGTTCACGAGTGTTTTCAGAAGGCTTGAGAATCAAAACTCCATAGCATTGGAGGTTGTTACGAAAAGCAAAAACACTATCAATGATAGAACTATTGTTGTTTAATGATTTTGTATGACTAGTTCCTTTCCGATTTAGTTACTTAAGCTTTCGTGAATACTTTGATACACCAATCTATAGTGGTACAATTTTGATTAAAATAGAATTAAATATTATTAACTTGATCGTGTTACCTTGATTTGACTTCATTTTCAACGATCATGCATTGTGTTTCATGTTTGACGTCAGATTACTTTCATTCCGCCAGTTTAATTTGATTCTTGATTTTATTAAGTGAATACGAGTAGTTTCTTGTTTCTTTACACCCGGTTTCCTTGCCTAGATGATAATAAAGTACTTTGTGAATCCACAGTTGTCATTTTGATTGATTCAAAGGATTTTCGAGGTAATTGTGCTCGAAGTTGGTTGTTGATTGTTCTCGATGAGTTTCGGTCATATGTGTTTTGACTAGTTCCTTTCCGATTTAGTTATTTAAGCTTTTGTGAATACTTTGATACACCAATCTGTAGTTGTACATTTTTGATTAAAATACAATAAAATATTATTAACTTGATCGTGTTACCTTGATTTGACTTCTTTTTTATCGATCGTGCATTGTGTTTCTTGTTTAACGTCTGGTTACTTTCATTCCGCCAGTTTAATTTGATTCTCGATTCTTTTTGAGTGAATACGAGTAGTTTCTTGTTTCTTCACACCTGGTTTCCTTTCCTAGATGCTAATAAAGTATTCTGTGAATCCACAGTTGTCATTTTGATTGATTCAAAGGATTTTCGAGGTAATAGTGCTCGAAGTTGGTTGTTGATTGTTCTCGATGAGTTTCGGGCATGAGTGTTTTGACTAGTTCCTTTTTGATTTAGTTATTTAAGCTTTCATGAATACTTTGATACACCAATCTCTAGTTGTACAATTTGGATTAAAATACAATTAAATACTATTACATTGATCGTGTTACCTTTATTTGACTTCTTTTACATCGATTAATGATTGCATTTCTTGTTTGACATCTCTGTACTTTCATTCTACCAGTTTAATTTAATTCTCGATTCTTTTTGAGTGAATACGAGTAGTTTCTTATTTCTTTACACCCGGTTTCCTTGCCTAGATGGTAATAAAGTATTCTATGAATCCATAGTGTTCATTTTGATTGATTCAAAGGATTTTTGAGGTAATAGTGCTCGAAGGTTGTTGTTGAATGTTCTCGATGAGTTTCGGGAACGAGTGTATTGAATTCAGGGCTCATTCGTGGGCGTTGTGTTTGGTTTAGTTTCGATTTATACAATAGATACTATGTTCCATTTATGATTAATTAGTGTGATTCCAATGATGATTGTAATCAGATATGATTAGATTGGTTCACGAGTGTGTTCAGAAGGCTTGAGAATCAAAACTTCATAGCATTGAAGGTTGTTACGAAAAGCAAAAAAACTATCCATGATAGAACTATTATTGTTTAACATTTTTGTATGACTAGTTCCTTTCCAATTTAGTTATTTATACTTTGGTGAATATTGATACAATAATCTCTAGTTGTACAATTTTGATTAAAATACAATTAAATAGTATTAACTTGATCGTGTTACCTTGTTTAATTTCTTCTTCATCGATCATGCATTGTGTTTCTTGTTTGACATCTGATTACTTTAATTTCCGCCAGTTTAATTTGATTCTCGATTCTTTTTGAGTGAATACAAGTAGTTTCTTATTTCTTTACACCCGGTTTCCTTGCCTAGATGGTAATAAAGTATTCTGTGAATCCACAGTTGTCATTTTGATTGATTAAAAGTATTTTTGAGGTAATTGTACTTGAAGTTGGTTGTTGATTGTTCTCGATGAGTTTAGGGCATGAGTGTATTGAATTCAAGGCTCACTCGTTGGGCTTCGTGTTCGGTTTTAGTTTCTATATATACAATAGATTCTATGTTCCATTTATGATTAATTAGTACGATTCCAATGATGATTGTAATCAGTTATGATTAGATTGGTTCACGAGTGTGTTCAGAAGGCTATAGAATCAAAAGTCCATAGCATTAGAGGTTGTTACGAAAAGCAAAAAAACTAACCATGATAGAACTATTGTTGTTTAACGTTTTTGTATGACTAGTACCTTTCCGATTTAGTTATTTAAGCTTTCATGAATACTTTGATACACCAATCTCTAGTTGTACAATTTAGATTAAAATACAATTAAATATTATTAACTTGATCGTGTTACCTTGATTTGACTTCTTTTTCATCGATCATGCATTGCATTTCTTGTTTGACTTCTGATTACTTTAATTCCGTCAGTTTAATTTGATTCTTGGTTCTTTTTGAGTGAATATGAGTAGTTTCTTGTGTCTTTACACCCAGTTTCCTTGCCTAGATGGTAATAAAGTATTCTATGAATTCACAGTTGTCATTTTGATTGATTCAAAGGATCTTTGAGGTAAATGTGCTTGAAATTGGTTGTTGAATGTTCTCGATGAGTTTTGGGCACGAGTGTATTGAATTTAGGGCTCATTCGTGTGGCTTGATGTTTGGTTTTAGTTTTCATTTATACAACAGATACTATGTTCCATTTATGATTAATTAGTGTGATTCCAATGAAGATTGTAATCAGAGATGATTAGATTGGTTCACGAGTGTGTTCAAAAGGCTTGTGAATCAAAACTCTATAGCATTGGAGGTTGTTACGAAAAGCAAAAATACTATCCATGATAAAACTATTGTTGTTTAACGTTTTTGTAAGACTAGTTCCGTTCCGATTTAGTTATTTAAGCTTTCGTGAATACTTTGATACACCAATCTCTAGTTGTACAATTTTGATTAAATACAATTAATATTATTAACTTGATTGTGTTACCTTGATTTGACTTCTTTTTCATCGATCATGCATTGTGTTTCCTGTTTTACGTCTGATTACTTTCATTCCGCCTATAACACCCGAAAAAAATTCAAAGAAAAGAAAAGTATAGAAGAAAAGATAAATATCCAAAAGGTTAAGGGGTGAAGGTGTACAAAAGGTAAACTTACCCATAATGGGTTTCAAAAAGGTGGTAAGGCCGCCCATGACCCTCTCTCTCATGCACAATTCGGCTGAATGCTTCGAAAAGATAACCCCATCCGATTTTAGAGAGAGAAAGCTCAAGTTCTTCGAAAGGTGAGATTTCCAGAAGATTTCTTCTCGATTTTCTGCTGGGTTCGAGCTTATGAACCTATTTTTATGTGTTTTCTTGTGTTGGTTGTTTGTTTTATGTGTTTAGGTGTTAGATATTCTTGTTAGCTCTCAGGTTGTGGTGTTTCACTCGAAAGCTGTTGTGAGGGGAGTTCTAGATCCCCTCTTTTACATGTTTTCTACTTGTTTTGAGGCTGATATGCATTATAAATGCTGTTTTTCCTAACTAAACTATGAGTTTTACATGGTGTATGGTTGTGTTTGAAGTTTGTTGGTTTTAAGTGATTTCTACGATGTTGTGATGATGTTTGTTATGCTTTAAGCTTGTAACATGTTAGATCTATGCTAAGTTCAGGCTAGAATGTTGTTGGAGATTGGAAAACTTCATAAGTTGCATCGCAGGTACAGAACAAGTGTCCGCTGTGGATAATGGTCATCCGCTGTGGACATTGTGTGTCCGCTGCGGACACTTAAGGAGTTTTAAGTAGTCCGATGTGGATGTTGGTTATCCGCTGTGGACAATGTCCGCTGTGAACCCTTAGAAAAATTTGTACGTCCGCTGTGGATGTTATTCATCCGCATTGGAGTATGTTCATCCGCTGTAAACAGTTAGTGTTTTATTCATCCGTTGTGGACCTTGGTTGTCAGCTGTAGACTTAGGTTGTCCGCTGTGGATAGTTAGTACTTTAAGCCATCCGTTGTATAAGTTACTCATATGCTGTGAACACTTGGGAGTCTTTCTAAAATTTTGGGAATAGAGTTCAAGTGTTAAGAACTTATGCTTAATGGGTGTTTATGCTTGTTCTATGTTTCAAATGTTTTATTTACCTTCTTATGGGCTGTTTGCTATGAATAATTATTACTGTTTCATGATATGTGATTTTAAGGTAATAATATTATAAAAGTATTATTCATAATAAGTGGACACAAAGAAATAAAAGAAGGATAGTGAAACTTAATAAATGTTACCCCAGGGCCCTAACAAAAGGTGAAAGGCCTTGCAAGCTTTTCCAACGGAGGTTCAAGACCATGTTGTCGTTAGCTCAAGTGATGCGTGGCTGTTTCAGCCCAAGAAAGGCACATCCAGGGTCTAATCCTTATGACTGACCAATAGACTAATAGGATCCAAGTTCATGAGCAAGCTTCGTGCCTAGCAGTGTGGATCAACTATAGGGGGTTAGCTATCACTTATAAATGTGTACCGACAGGGGTTCGGCATAGATTGCCAACCAACAATGTAGGCTCTTGCTTTGTGCGATCCTAGTTAATGAAAGTGAAAGATAATGAAGGAAAGAAAGATAATGAATCTCTTAATGATGGATTATGTATGATGATGAATGTTCACCATGTGATGTTTACCAAAGTATATTTTCTATATTATTAAATTAGGACTCACTCAGCAACGCTGACTTTTTATATATGTATATCAGTTGGCAGGTAAGGATGTTGCTGAGGATGGCATGGCTAAAGCTACTTGGAGAATGGAGACTGGCATCCATGTATGCAATTATGATATTTTTGTCTTGTAATGCAACTAAATATTCTTTTCTAACTCTAACAACGATGTATTATTTGGCAAAAGTAATCATTAAAGCAAGAAATGGTTTTTGGTTAAATTAGCGCTGCGATTGTTTTCTTATAGTAATACGATTTAAGGTGTTTTTAATAATGAATGATGCTATGAATGACCAACTATGGGGTCTCCAGGGACGAGGCCTTACAAGTTGGTATCTGTTAGATCTTGGAATAATAGGTCTAGATCATTTTGTATGGGCTCAGAACTTTAATCAATTCATGTAATGAATATTTGTAATTCATTATGTATATATATAGGTTAACCCATATGTGCGTTGATTTATGTGTATGATTATAGGTACAAACATTATACTTAGTCAATTTGTGAAATTGACTAAGTGTGAAAAACATCTACGGATGAACATTTTTTTTCTTCCATGGATATCTTTCTTACAAGACATTCATCAAAAGATCTTCTACGGATGAATATGGATATTCACTGAACACACAAAGTAGCTGCGGAAGACCAAGTAGCTGCGGAAGACCAAGTAGTTGCGGAAGAACAAAGTAGCTGCGGAAGAACAAAGTAACTACGGAAGAACCAGACACGTAAATCATACAAGTGTTTCTAGTCAACAAGTCAATCATAGACTCCAAGAGATTCACTGTTTCCTTAACAGAAACACGCGTGTCTATAAATATGAGTTCTAGGTTTCATATCAAGTACACAGAAACAGACAACGACAAAAATACCATCACATCGTTTCACACGATCAACACAAACCCTAGCAGCCGTCACATCAACACACCATAAATCATAAACACAATCATTGCATAGAATTTTGTTAGCAATTATTATTTGACTCTTTGTAATCATTAATTGGTTTTAATGAATTACTTTTGATTCAAATCATTGTTCTTTTCATATTGTTGATATCGTTTGATCATTTATTGTTTATTTTCTCTGGCATCGATATTTATTTATTGGTCAATTAAACAATGATTAATGATAATTCCGCGATCATTAATTCGAAACCAATCTAACACTGATAATTCCTGATTGCGATCCTTGGATTCACAGGTGGTATCAGAGCCAAGTGCTCATTGATCTAGATCGATTGATCTATCTGTGTTAGAATTGTTTAATTCGAAAACTAGATCTATCAGTTTTCTGACTAGATCTATAATTTTTTTAAGCAAAAATATTTGGTGTGAAGATTTGAAATTCAATAAATCAGTGATTTGTCATTCAACGAGTATTGGTACATTGCTCGATTAACATTGATCTATATTCAAATTAATTGAAACATAGATCTGTGTTATTGGCTGACTCTCATTAACTGTTCATAAGAAATCTTGTTTTAGTTAAAAAAACTTCAATATTTGATTAAAATGAGTAACTTTGTCGATGGATCATCGTACCAGCCTCCATAGTTGGAAACAAAAGCAGACTTTAAGTCATGGAAGATCAAGTTCAGAAATCATGTGAACTACACTGATTCTGACTTATGGGTATCAATAACTGAAGGTCCTTATATTCCACCCACCCTTGGTCCGGATTATAATGACAAAAATCAACCCATAAGTACAAAAGATCTGTCACTTGATGATGTTAAAAAGGTTAAAGTTGATATTAGAGCATACAGTTTGCTTAGTATGGCTTTACCAGAAGAAATACTAATCAGGTGTGAGAATTATAAAACAACAAATTCCTTGTGGAAGATACTTCATACTCTTTGTGAAGGGAGTGATGAAATCAGAAGCATTAGGAAGGACACACTTCGCTCACAATATGAAACATTTCATCATATTGAGGGTGAATCAATTCCTCAACAACTCCATAGGTTTATTCAATTGGTAACCGAGATGAACATCATGGAATTGAAGTATACAAATGAGGAACTGAACAAAAAGATGCTCCATACATTGCCTGAAAGTTGGAAGCAAACTGTGTCCATGTTCAAGAACACCATTGATCTCAAAGCAACAGGCTTAGATACATTGGTAGCTAAAGTTGAGGCTCTTGAAATGGATGAAAAATCAAGAAACAAGAGTGTGAGAACACTTGTCACACCTTATCATTTTAAAGAAACCAAAAGTGCTAGAAGTGCTTTTATCTCTAACAATGATAGTGACAACTCTTGTATTTTGAGTGAAGATGAAAAGAAGTGAGCTTTTATGCATCAAAGCCTTCAATGAATTCTTCTCAAAGTAAATCAGGAAAAGATAAAGGAAGACCTGATGATAGAAAAGATGAATCTACATCAGCAGCAAAGTCTTCAACAATCAACAACCAAGCAGAGCCCATTACTATGATTCTGGATTCTGAAGAACAAAAAGCAGCATTTGCAGCTTTTAGTTCAAGTTTTCAAGCCTACTTAGGAAGCACCTTAACACCTGCAAATATCTGCCAACAAGACTTGGAAGAACTACATCTAGATGTAGTAGAGGAGATGGATCTTTAATGGCAAATGGCAATGATTGCTTATAGAGCTAAACAATACTTGAGAAGAAATAAAAGTTTGGCTGCAGCAAGCAAAACATCAAAGATTGGTGTTGATAAGTCAAAGTTAAGATGTTTCAAATGCAATCTCTATGGGCACTTCTCAAGAGAATGTAATCAATAATCAAATCCTGACATGAGACAACAGCAGCAACATCAGTCTCATCAGCATCAATCTTATCAAACACAACATCTCAGAGATCTTATAGACAACCACAGCTAACCAACTCATCCCCACCAGCCACAAATGCATCAGCAGGACCTAGTAATTCTAAAGAAACTAGGATGATCATTCTCCAAGATGGAACCTGTGACTGGAGCATGTATGAGAAGGAAGTTTTGGATGAAAATCAAGCTTTAATGGCCCACATGGAGAACATAGTTCCACCTATGGCTAGAGAGGTAAGAGATAGATTGTGTTCATCAATGTGTGTTGAGGAAGTTGAAAGATATAGAGTCCATGCTCAACAACTGGCTGATGAAGTTAAAGAAATAATGATTTTGAATGAATCTCATGTAAGAGAACATAAATTATATCAATTCAAAATTAACTCTTTACAAAAATATTTAGATAAATTTGTTTTAGAAAATTACAGCTTAAAAGCCCAAGTTGAGCATCTGACTACTTCCTTAACTAAATCCATGGCTGATCATGCATCAACTGAAGTGAAATTTCAGAAATTTCAACTTTCATCTCAGCAATATGAGAAATTATTGAATTCTCATATTGAATCAAAGAACAGGTATGGGTTGGGATATAATGCTGTTGCACCTCCTTTGAATGATAACTATACACCTTTGCCTGAATCAATGACAAATAGCTTTTCAAATCATTTTGTGCCATGCACCAAGTTTGAACAAACTGTACTAAACAAGTTAATAACAATGAATCTGAGGTGAGTGAAACTGAGTCTTCTGAATCAGATAAAATCAAACAAAATGAATCAGAATTTGACTTTGATGGATGTGATGACTTGGATGATTCTGATGAACATGATGATATCTGTGCTGATCAACTGAACATTGGTAAGAATGTTTCAGTTGAAACAATCATTCCCAAAGTACTTGAGCAAACAAAGTTGCCATATCCTCCTAAGCAAAGAAACATGTTGAAGACTATTTGCAAGAGAATAGCTTAGCTAAATGAAGGTCTTCAAGTACTTCATCAGCAACAAAAACCTTCAACTGAAGTGATTGATAAGTGTACATCCACTGTTCACAAATCTTCCTTAGAAACTGAAAAGCGAGTATCAGCAGAACTTCTCCGGAAGAAGAAACATTCTTCAGTAGCATATCTGTGGAAAAACAAATCTATTGAATCAGTAGTTGATCTGCGGAAGGCAAAAGAAATGACCGAAAAGAAACCTCAAAAAGGTATGAGCTTAAAGCAACAAACTTCAGCTGATAAACATGAACCTTCTGACATCATGTCAGGAAAAGGAAAAGAGTCAGCTTCAGTAAAGTTTGAGAAGGAGTTGAAGACTCAAAAACAACAAAAGAAGAAAAAATTATTTGAGTCTGATAATGAGTCAGAAGAAAAGTATTGCAAATGGTTTGATATGAAAAATCACAACACTGAAGACTGTTACTTCAGCAGCTATTGCTCCATCTGCAATATGAACAATCACATGACTTCAGACTGTTACTTCAACAAACATTATGCTATTTGTAACAAAAATAACCATTCCACTCAGGAATGTCATTTTAACAAAAAGAACAAGACAAAGAGCACAAAGAAGAAACAACCTGGGAAGGATGAATCAGAATCTCAATCAAGTGAAGATCAAAAAGATTCAAGATTAAAGAAACAACAAAAACAAAAACAAAAGGTGACAAAACCACAAGAGAAATCATTAGTTGATAGTGAACCTTTGAAGAGAAGACAACCTGAATAGAAATCAATGACTCCTCAACAGTCAAAGACACCTCACAAAAAGGTGGATTTGAACAATAAGAAGTCAAATGCTAAAGATACTTTCTTTGATAATTTTGAAAAAGGAACTCATGTTTCACATTCAAAATCAAAGGATGATGAAACTTTCAACAATCAAGGATCGTCATCAAAGTCAAAACAACAAACAAAGAAAGAGAAGATACTTGAGGAAGAGTTTGAACAATTAGAACAAAATTCCACAAGTTCATCATCAACAGAATCATCCTCACCACAAACAACACACAATGAATCAATTGAATCTAAAATTAATACTGAATCTTCAAGACTCATTCATGAGGAAGTTCAAATTTTAGACTCCACAGGATCACCCAAGCTCATTAAGACTTGGGTTTCCAAATCTAATTGATTTTCTTAATTATGCAGGAACAATCTTGGAGAGCTAACAACAAGTGGTATGTTAACAGTGGTTGTTCCAGACATATGACAGGAAACTGTTCTCTTCTCCATGACTTCAAACATAAAAATGCTTCTTATGTGGCATTTGGTGGGGATAAGAAGGGAGGTAAAATAGTTGGTGAAGGAATGGTAACTAATGGTGTGCTCAAATTTGAGAAAGTAAATTATTGTGAAAATTTGCAATATAATTTATTGAGTGTGTCTCAAATTTGCTATCAAAATTATACCACATTATTTGATAACACTAATTGTTACATTCTTAAGCCAGGTTTTGCAGTTCCAGAAGATTGGATTCTTCTTAAAGCATCAAGAAAAGGAAACACATATGTTTTGGATATGAATAATACAACACTCACAAACAATGAAACATGTCTGCTATCTAAGTCATCAGAAGATAAATCTCAGTTGTGGCATAGAAGGCTTGTTCATTCCAACTTGAAGAACATGAATAAATTGGTGAAAATTGACTTAGTCATTGGATTGCTAAAGAAAGAATTTTCTTGTTCAAACCATTGTTCCTCATGTTATAAAGGAAAACAATATAGAGTGTCACATAAATCCAAAATAATGAACACAAACACTACACCACTCAAATTGCTTCACATGGATCTTTTTGGTCCAACTAATGTGATGAGCATTGGAAAAAGGCAATATTGTTTAGTGGTTATGGATGACTTCACTAGATTCACATGGGTCTTTTTCTTAAAGCTAAAGAGTGAAACATCAGAAACATTAATGGACTTTGTGACTAAGATTGAGAATCAACTTGATTTAAAAGTTAAAATTTTTAGGAGTGACTCTGGGACTGAATTTGTTAATACTTTCTTAGATTCATTTTGCAGGAATAAAGGCATAGCAAGATTCAGTGCACCAAGAACTCCACAACAAAATGGAGTTGCTGAAAGAAGAAACAGAACTCTCATTGAAGCAGCAAGAACAATGCTAGCTGATTCACAATTGCCAATCACCTTTTGGGCTGAAGTAGTGAACACAACATGCAATGTTCAAAACAGGACATTAATTGTCAAAGAACACAATAAAACACCTTATGAGCTTTTATTTAAAAGAAAACCTTACATAGGATATCTTAGAGCTTTTGGGTGTCATGTATCTGTTTTAAACACAAAAGAACAATTGGGAAAATTTCCAAAGAAAGCCTATGATGGTTTCTTTGTTGGATATTCTTCAACATCTAAATCATATTGGATATACATTCCACAACAAATCATTGTGGAAGAAACTCCTAATGTGTCTTTTGATGAATCCTTATTTCCTAAATCTTTAAAAGGATCATCATGGTTGTTTGATATAGATGCACTCACAAACTCATTTAACTCTGGTTATTTGAATACTGTAGGTGAGGATACATGCTATCCCTTTGTTCCTCCAAACATGAATGAAGTGTCATTATCTACTGATCCTCCAAGAATACAAAGTATCATGGATCAAGGAACACCAAATAATATCAATAATGCAGCACAAGACCAAGCAAATGGATCTACATCCTCAGATGCAAACACTTCATCAGCAGCTACTGACTCTGCATCCGCAGATAAGTGTCCTACATCCGAAGATGTGATTATTGGATCAGCTGATGTTCCATTCACATCAGTAGATATTCCACATATTGGAGATGGTCCATTGCATTCCAAAGAGTCATTGTCAGCAAGTCAACAAATTACATCTGTAGATGTTACTGTAACTCCTGCAGAAGCACAAAATACATTCGTAGATGTTCCTGTAACTCCTGCGGATGGCACTCACAATGCAGCTGATGTACAAAACGAAAATCATTCAGTTTCCAATGATGATCAATTTGATTACTTCATAAATTCATCATCTCAGCTGGATATATCTGCATCAATGCATATGACTAACTTGGAATCATCTATTCCAGTTGAGTCCATTCCAACAACAAAAATTCATAAGACTCATCCAATAAACAACATCATTGGAGATCTCAATGAAAGAACCACAAGAAGCCAAGGGGGAGCTGTAAACATCTGTCTTTTCACTTGTTTTCTTTCACAAGTTGTTCCTCCAAACATTACAGCTGCACTAATAGATGATAGCTGGATTGAAGCCATGTAAGAAGAACTTCAACAATTCAGAAAGCAAAAGGTCTGGAATCTAGTTGATCTTCCTGAAGGCCAACATCCAATTGGCACAAGGTGGTTATTCAAAAATAAACTAGATGATAGAGGTATTATTGTGAGAAACAAAGCTAGGCTGATTGCTCAAGGATATACTCAAGAAGAAGGGATAGACTATTATGAAGTTTTTGCACCTGTTGCAAGAATTGAAGCCATTAGAGTATTCCTAGCCTATGCATCATATAAGAAGTTCACTGTTTATCAAATGGATGTGAAGTGTGCCTTTTTATATGGGAAAATTGAGGAAGAAGTCTATGTAGCTCAACCTCCAGGTTTTGAAGATCTTGATTGCCCACATAGAGTATATAAGCTTGACAAAGCTTTGTATGGTCTTCATCAGGCACCAAGAAAGTGGTATGAAACATTATCATCTTTCTTGTTCAAGCATGGATACAAAAGGGGAACTATTGATCAGACTCTCTTTCTCAAACATGAACATCAAGACCTCTTAGTTGTTCAAATATATGTAGATGACATTATATTTGGATCAACAAACAAGAGACTGTGTGAAAGCTTTAAAGAGTTGATGAAATCTCAGTTTCAAATGAGCTCAATGGGAGAATTAACTTTCTTTCTTGGACTACAAGTTCATCAGAAAACAAATGGCATATTCATCAATCAAGAAAAGTATATTCATCAAATATTGAAGAAGTACAATCTTGCTGATACAGATTCATGCAAAACACCTGCTTCAACAATTGACAAAATTATACCTGATCCTACAGGAAAATCTATTGATCAAAGATTATATAGATCAATGATAGGATCTCCTATGTATTTAACTGCCAGCAGACCTGACATAATGTTTGCTGTATGTGTTTGTGCTAGGTACCAATCAGATCCAAAAGAGTCCCATCTGAATGCTATGAAGAGGATTTTCAGATATCTCAAAGGGAAACCAGCCCTTGGTCTATGGTATCCAAAAGATGGAGACTTCTCTCTCTACTCTTATTCAGACAGTGACTATGGAGGATGCAACAACAATAGAAAATCCACAACTGGTGGATGCCAATTTTTAGGACCAAGACTTGTTTCATGGCAGTGAAAAAAGCAAACAAATGTATCTGTATCCACAGCTGAGGCTGAGTTCATAGCTGCTTCAACTGGTTGCTCTCAAGTCCTTTGGTTGCAAAACCAATTACTTGATTATGGTTACAATTTCCTTCACACTCCAATTTATATTGACAATTCAGCTGCTATGTTTATCATTACTAATCCTGTTCAACATAGTAAAACAAAGCATACTGAAATCAGATATCATTTTCTGAGAGATTGCTCAGAAAAAGGTTTAATCAAGTTAGTCAAAGTGGATATAACAAATCAGCTTGCTGATCTATTCACTAAGGCCTTTGATTCAGTTAGATTTAATTTTTTAATTGAGTCTTTGGGCATGATTAACTTAGATAAATCATCATTAACCAAGAAAAGCATGTGTCTGCCCTTATAATAATAATAAAAATAATAATAAAATAAATAAATAAATAAAATATTGTCTTTATTTATTGTGTCTTCTATGTCTGCTTGACATATGTTTGGTAAATGATAGTTCACTATGCCTTTGCTTGCTTCCTGAGTTCTTAAATTTCTTTAAAAACTGATCAAAAGTTCTTTGATATGTAAGTAGATTCAACTTGAGTGAAGATTATACTAAGGGCATGCTTAACATAATGAAAAGGTGACTGTTTGTGAGAAGCTTCATTTTGAGGATCAAGCAAGTAAGTCTTATCCTGATGTGATCAATTCATTCACCTAAGCACACTATGTAAAATACCTTATAACTTCTATCTCTACAAATCATATTCCCTCTGTTTTGTGTGAACAAAGACCTGGGTTTATGAACACCATGAGATACATATGTATTCAACTGCTGAAAAGATCATGATCCTCATCATCCCTCTGTTTTGTGTAAACAAAGACCTGGGTTAAAGGCACCTATGTTTTACGTATGTAAAGACCTGGTTACCTGATGATGATCGTATCTAAGCTCTCAAAAGAATCCATAGTGATCAACTGTAAATTTTCATAAGAGCTTTTGTAGCAGAACATTTATGAGACAACTCGTATGTCTCAAGATAGAATTTATAACTTAATGTACATAGTTTCTAAGTGTGAAAAAGTGATGAATTGACTCACAAATGGAGGACAAACTCTAATGTGAATTGAATGTGGAGCACATAACAGTTTATCACTAATAAACATGAAAACATGATAAATAACATGTCTAGTTGTTTCCATACTCTTGTTTGGATTTAAGTGGACAAACATACTTCCAATCAGGACTAGAATCAGGTCACATTTCAACAATCATCTCAATCAGGAAGAAGTTTAGTGTCATAGTATGATCTTATTATATGTGTTTATATGCATGTACATATATTTAATTCAATTTTGTTATTTTTTGCTTATTTATTGTGTGTAATGTTTGGACAGTCATGTGTTTTTCATGCTATTTTCTTCATAAATTTATGATGAATGCAACACTTTATCATTAATCAAAAATTTAGGGGGAGTAGTTAATACATGAAATTCATGAAACATAAAAGCTGATTTCAATGATCAAAATTCAAATGAAGGAATTGGAACTTGAGCACTAACTTGGCTGAAGGATACATGAAGTTTTTCAAATTAATTCTTGTGCACAAATTGTCATGCAAACAAAGTCAACAAGGTCCAATAGCAATAAATGGTTTTATCAGTCGATTAGGACTATACAATCAAAGAAATTTCAACCTTGCATCTTCAGCATTAGTAGAAGATACAGTACATTTTCCTGTTTAGTAGATGCTATAGTGCGAAAAAGGAATATGACCATCCGTAGATTGGTAACCTACGGATGTGGTATTACTTAAAAGTATAATAGTTCCATAGACTAGCAATCTATGAAAATTCAAATGATACTTCATCAAAAATCAGTTTTTAATTCTAAGTCATCCGTAGATGATATACGGAAGAACTAAAATCTGCAGAAACAATAAAATTGGTAATAAGGACATGGGGTCCCAGCTCATTTAATAATTTAAATTAATATATCCGAGGGAGTATAAATGATGTTTTTGACTTGTCAATTCCATTCACTTTTTCAGAACATCTTTTTCAACCTAGAAAAACATTAAGATAAACCCCCGTCCGACAATATTCAAAATTAACAATAACTGTCACACCCCGAGCCCAGGTAGGGTGGGACGTCACAGACTAGTAATAGAATATGGCAGCAGAAACAAACCATCATAAGAGCACACAAGGAGAGAAATCACATGGCATTACATTAAAACAACATATCCGGGCTATGAAAGTCTTGCCCAAACATCAAATCCACACACATTGTAAATTATCCAAATTTGTTACACAACAATTTCAAATGTCTAACAATGTTTTCATAATCAAGTAATGCCATTCGAGGTCACGGAACTAGGCCATCCATTAAGAGTCCATAAAAATCCAAGATTCATCAAGAGTTACCTGAAACATGCTCAAAAAGAATTTGTGTCAACTAAAAAGTTGGTGAGTTCGAGTGCTTAAAGTTCAAAAACAAAAGGACTCTTCAAAATCCATAAGTAAATCTTAAAAACATAGGTATCATTGTTGTGGGGTCACAATCAACCCTGCACTCAGCCCCGGCTAGCCTCTTCTAAAGTTGCGTTGTACCGGTTATCCCATAGGGGAAACTGAGCCTCAAAGGGTGTACCATACCTGCTAAGTGGAACACCGTAGTATCTTATAATACTTGTCACATGACACAAATGACCCCGCATGATCTCAGTGGGGTACCCTTCCGGTTATGACGGAAGGCATTGTGCGTGGGGGATTCCCCAAGTAGATCTACCCATATAAAACAAGCGGTTCACACAAGAATTAAGGATTGTGATAGAAGTAGATGCAGGTTCTAACATTAGCCACAACGTATAAATGCATTTCATAATAGCACACAATAATTTTTAGTTCAAACATAGCATGTCTCATCCCAAAATAGTGGTAAAAGGGAACACTAAAACTCACCTTAGAATCAAACAAAGGTCCTTCAAGTATCAACAAGCCCAAGTCCTAGCACCCTATGATCAAGATACAAGTGATAAGCTAATGTTCTTAGACTATTGGAAGTGTATCTAAGTGTATTTTATGGTCACCCGTTCACGTGGCTTCGTACCTTAGAAATTTATGTTAAAAAGTTTCCTTTTTAGGAAAGTTAGGGTTTTGATATATGGATGATAAGTTATTTGACTTTTATAAGTTGGTTTATATTATAATAAGTTTAATAAGAGATTTTCTAGCCATGAGATTACTGAAATTTAGTTATATTTACGAAATTTACACATTGGTCCCTCAAGTTTCAAAAATTATAATTTTGACCCCAAAAGTTTGTTTTCTTACATTTCTTGACCCAATGTGACCCTTATTAGCTCCTAGGGGTTTTTAAACTAATTTTAGGCTTGTTTTAACTCATCATTTCCAGATTTTAACTTGAGAGGTTTAAATCACAAAAATTCAAGTTACCGGTTACGGTAAAACCGTTAATTTAAGCATCTTGTTTTAGATTTCTTAGTTTCGACCTATGACCTTAAGTATAACGTTTTTAAGGGATTCTAACCATGATTATAATCTGTTTTAAAAGTATTCTTGGGTTATTTGAGCAATAAAAGTCCACTTTTAGACTAACCTGTTATAACCCGTTTAGACTCGTTTTTACCCGAAACCGAACATTATAATCCATTTTCTTCAAAATTTTTACCAAATTACCACCCTTGGGTCTCTAAGTCACTGAAATTACCTAAATTCTATGGTTTTAGACTTGTTATAAAATTTTTAAAATTTTTCTCCAAAATCTCCCGGTTTGGGCCTATTTTGCTAATTAAATTCATCAAAATTACAATTTAACTCAATAAATCACCAAATTCGGTTTTTAACACTAAGATATATTATTTAGGGCCTGGAACTTATAAAATTTGATATTGGTTAAGTTTTACTAATATCTACCAATTTTACCACTTTTCGGGTACTAGTTTTTACCTCATTTAAACCATTTTACCACACTTTTCACAATGTATACCCCAAGTCACGAATTTTACATGTTTAATAACACCAAACCACTGGAAAAAAACCTCAACTCACGGATTTATACATACAAGTCACCATTAATGCTTTTAGAGGGTGTTAATCACCATTGCACATGTGTAATCGATATGTTTCAAGCATAACATCACCCAACCATTATTTAACTTTTAAACCAGCTTAATAAAGAGTTCACAAACTGTTTTAGATCAGATGTTTAACATGGATTGAAAGGCTTTCCAAAACGGGTGGGTGTTTGGTGCTAAAATGCTAGAAAAAGAGGGTTTTCGGGTTGGAATCATGTGCACCAACCCTTGGTTCATGAACACACTTTAAATATACCTTCTTGAAGTCGTGAATCTCACCAAAGATAATGATATGGCTGCACGTTTCTTCTGTGAACAAGGAAAGTGAGACTTCATGGTAGAAAGTAAAGAAAACTCAAGGAATAACCTTGTTTCGGGTATATAGGTGCTTACCCTTGAGGTGTTTCACGATTTTTGGGATGATTAGAAGAGTGAAGGAGCTGTTGGTTCACGAAATAGGGCTGGAGCTTCTGGTTCTTGCGAGGATCTTGCACAAATGCTCACCAAATGCCACTTTCTTGCACGTCTTGCACTTGGTCGATGTTGGAGTGTTGTTGTTCTTCGAGATTCTTGCTAGAATGAAGATGAAAATGCAGAGAAATGAGGGTTTCTTGGCTGGGAATTTTCGAGAGAGAGAAGGAGAGATGAGTTTGGGATTTTGAATGCATGTATGGGGAAGGGGGAGAGTGTGGAAGTGGTTTTGTGAGAATTAAGGGAGGATGGTGAGTGGAGGAGAGGGGAGCGGCCGATTTATGGTGGTAGGGAGTGATTTCTTTTATTTTTTTTTTGTAAAATTATTATGTGGTATAAATTTGTTCTGTATTGTAGTTTTTAATTGTATAAGTTTTTAATTGTAGTATTGTATAGGTATATGTATGTGCCGTGAATATGTATGTATTTGCACATATTACTTATTTTAATTAAAATTTTAATTTCTAACGTAGATTCAATATTTTCTGCAACCGCTTAATAATTTCTAGACTAAGCCAAGACATAAAGGTATTATCTACGACAATCAAGCATGTAATTAATCAAGTACTCATGCAAAAATGATAATCATAATAATACTATGAATGAAATAATGTTACACTAAATTTAGGGTTAGGGTTGGACCTAGGAGTCGGTTGTTACATTCTCCCACCGTTTTGGAAATTTCACCCTGAAATTTTAGCTTCAATTAAGTTCTGAACGGGTGGGCTTAAAGAGGTGTGGATACTCCTTTCTCATCACGTCTTCCCGTTCCCATGTGAATTCGGGTCCTCGCCTAGAGTTCCATCTCACTTTAACTTTGGGTATACGGCCGCGTCTAAGTCTCAGTACTAATCGGTCGGTAACCTCTATAGGCTCCTCCACAAATTTCAACTCGTTAGTGATTTTGGCATCCTTCAACGGTAATTCCAAGGCTTTGTCTACAAGGCACTTCTTCAAGTAGACACGTGGAAAGTGTCGTGTACATAGCTCAACTCTTGGGGCAGCTTTAATTGGTATGCCACCGGGCCAACTCTCGATAGAATTTCGAATGGTCCAATGTATCTTGGGCTTAGCTTGCCTTTCTTGCCAAATCTGACTATGCCCTTCCATGGTGCGACCTTTAGCATCACTCTATCGCCCACTTGAAATTCCAGGGGCTTTCGTCTTCTATCCGCATATTTCTTCTGACGATCTCTAGCTACTCTCAGTTGTTCCTTAATATTGAATACCTTGTCTGTGGTTTCCATCACGATATCGGGTCCCATAACTTGGCTATCACTGATCTCATTCCAGCTTAATGGTGACCGGCATTTTCTACCATATAAGGCTTCATACGGGGCTGCTTTTCTGCTTGCGTGGTAACTCTTATTGTAGGAGAACTCCACTAGAGGAAGGTGGTTATCCTAACTTCCCCTAAAGTCGATCGCGCAAGCTCTCAACATGTCTTCTAGAGTTTGAATGGTTCTTTCACTTTGTCCATCAGTTTGAGGGTGGTACGCAGTGCTTAGGTTGAGACGGGTCCCCAAGGCCTGTTGGAGAGACTTCTAAAATCATGAAGTGAAGTGACTATCATGGTCTGAGATAATTGATAGTGGCACTCCATGTCTTGTTACTATTTCGTCGATGTATAATCGCGCTAGCTTCGGTAAATCATAATCTTCTCGAATAGGTAGGAAGTGAGCTGATTTGGTAAGCCTATCCACTATTGCCCAGATTGCATCATGCCCCCGAGAGGTTCTTGGCAACTTGGTAACAAAATCCAACGTAATGTTATCCCATTTCCATTCGGGGATTTCGGGCTGTTGTAAGGTTCCTGATGGTTTCTGGTTTTCGGCTTTTACCATTGCACACGTCAAACATTTTCCCACGTAGGTGGCAATGGATTTCTTTAATCCGGGCCACCAAAAGAGAACTTTTAAATCCTGATACATTTTATCACTTCCCGGATGAACTGAATATCTAGATTTATGGGCTTCATCTAGGACTATCTCTCTAATTCCTCCGTGTTTTGGTATCCAGGTTCTTCCTTCATGCTTATACAAGCCATCATCCCTCATTTCTAATTGCCTTTCCATTCCCGTTAGCATCTCTTCAGTTAGCTTGTCCTCTTTAAGGGCTTCCCTTTGCTCCTCTTTTAATCTGGCGGTGAGACTAGTATATACGCTCATTCTTAAGGCTCGGACGCGAAGGGGTTTTTCTCTTTCCTTTCTACTCAGTGCATCCGCCACTACATTGGCCTTGCCTGGATGGTAACGAATCTTACATTCGTAATCGCTCAACAACTCTAACCCACCTTCGCTGGCGCATATTTAGCATTTTTTGATCCAGAATGTGTTGCAAACTTTTGTGATCAGTGTAAATGACACATTTGGTACCGTAGAGATAGTGCCTCCACATTTTAAGTGCAAACACCACGGCACCCAGTTCTAGATCATGAGTAGTGTAGTTTCTCTCATGCTCATTTAACAATCTAGACGCATAAGCAATCACTTTGTCTCGGTGCATCAATACACACCCCAGCCCCTGACGTGAGGCATCGCAATAAACTACGAAATCCTCAACGCCTTCCGGTAGGGCAAGGATAGGTGCACTGCACAGCTTTTCCTTGAGCATCTCAAATGCCTTATCCTGTTCCTCTTCCCATATGAAGGCTGTATTCTTTTTGGTTAGTGCGGTTAATGGCTGCACAATTCACGAGAAATCCTTGATGAACCGTCGATAGTATCCCGCCAAACCAAGAAATTGCCTTATCTCGGTAGGAGTTTCAAGGATCTTCCAGTTTTTAATGGCTTCTATCTTTGTTGGATCTACTTGAATACCTTCTTTGTTCACCACATGTCCTAGAAACTGGATTTCGCGCATCCAAAACTCACATTTGGAGAACTTTGCATATAACTTCTCATTCTTGAGCAACTCAAGAATTAGTCTAAGGTACATGTCATGCGCTTCCTTGCAACGGGAGTAGATCAAAATATCGTCGATTAACACAATCACGAACTTGTCTAGATACGGGCGACATTCTCGGTTCATGAGGTCCATAAATGCTGCAGGTGCATTTGTCAGTCCGAAGGGCATGACTAAGTACTCATAGTGTCCATACCTAGTCCTGAAGGCTGTCTTGGGTATGTCTTCTTCCCTTATCTTTAGTTGATGGTACCCCGATCTTAAATCTATCTTGGAGAAATAGCTGGCTCCCTGTAATTGATCGAACAAGTCATCGATTCTTGGGAGAGGGTAGCGATTCTTGATTGTAAGCTTGTTCAAATCACGATAGTCGATACACATCCGTAGGGTTCCATCCTTCTTTTTAACAAATAGTACCGGTGCACCCCACGGAGAGACACTTGGTCGAATGAATCCTTTATCCAGCAATTCCTGGATTTGTACCATTAGCTCCTTCATCTCGGGTGGAGCGAGTCGGTAAGGTGCCTTGGCCACTGGTGCGGCACCAGGCACTATGTCTATTTGAAATTCGACCTTTCTGGTCGGAGGGAGTCCCGGTAGGTCCTCGGGAAATACTTCCGGGTACTCAGCCACCACCGGTATATCTTCAATTTTCTTTTCTTCTCTCGCTTTCATCACGTAGACTATGAAAGCTAGGCATCCCTTGCGTAGACTCTTGGTAGCCTTTAGGTGGGATACCATGGGGCATAACGTGTTGCTTCTATCACTGTGGACCATTAGTGTACTTCCATCAATTAGAGGTATTCTAATTAAACGCTCACCACATACAATTTCAGCCTTATATTTAGCTAACCAATCCACTCCCACGACCACGTCAAATCCTCCTAACGTTATAGGCATCAAGTCTATTTTAAATGAATTACCCTCTAATTATATCATGCAGTCCTTGATGATTTCATTGGTTTCTATTATCTTGCCGTCAGCCAATTCTACCGTGTATGCATCAGTTAGGGTATAAGCTTTCAAATCAATCATAGGCCTAAAGGTAGTAGAAACAAAACTACTTGTTGCTCCAGTATCAAATAAAACAATAGCAGGGCGGTTATTTATGAGAAACGTACCGTTAACCATGTCAGGATCCTTACGAGCACCATTGGGGTCCATTACAAATGCTCTTCCTTTAGGCTTGTTAGGCCTGGCGTCCTTGTCCCTTGCTAGCTTGGGACACTTGTTCCGCATGTGTCCTGGATCCCCGCACTCGTAACATTGCTTCCCGGGCTCATAGGTATAGTCTTTAATCAGGTGACCGGTTTGCTTGCACCTGAAGCAAGGCATCGGGTTGCATTCCCCTTGATGGTGTAGTTTGCACTTGTTACAGAAAGGGCTTGTACCCAAGTACAGTTTTCGCGCTCTTGCTCCCTGATCATCACGCCTTGTCCCTTCACTAGCCCTCCTGCTTGAGCTACCGCTATTGCCAATGGCCCTCTTTGCATCAAACCACTTTTTATTCTGGCCTGTCACCTCCTTCTTGTCCTTGACCTTCACTTGTTCCATCCAACCAGCCCTGATCAAGTCGTCCGTCAAGCTACCGGTAAGATCGACTGTCGCTTGGAGGGTTGTGGGCCTTGCGGATCGGACCATGCCCCGAATTCTGGGTTGCAGTCCCCAGATAAAACGGGCTACACCTTTTGATTCAGGTGTCACCAAGTGGGGCACTAGCCGGGACAGAGCTGAGAACCTATTGATGTATTCAGTGTAATTTGAGCCTTTCATTTCCAAGCTCAGAAATTCAGCTTCCAACTTCTCTAGTTGATTTATTAGGCAGTACTTGCTGGTCATCAATTCTCTAAACTCTGACCATTTCATGCGGCCGGCAACATCTTTGCCTCGTGGCTGAACGACGGTCTTCCACCACTCCAAGGCTGGCCCTTTCAGAGATTACGAGGCGAACCTGACCATGTACTCAGTCTTGCACTCGCTGATATCCAGTACGGCCTCAATCTCGTCTAACCATCGGTAAGTAGCAATCGCACCCTCGGTGCCGTAGAAGTCTTTTGGTTTGCATGCCATAAAGGTCTTGTAAGAACACCCGGTTCTTATTTCCTCAGCACCCTCGGTGTTACCCTCGTTGTTTCCAGGTTCTTTATTTTTGGTTGTATTTTCTCGATCTGCGTTTATTTGAGCTATGATGGTGGGGATAGCATTGGCGCTTTGCTGTGCCACCAGGTTGGCGATCCTTTTGTCATTGGAATTTTTTTCATGGGCGGTCCTTGGTGGGGTAGGTTGTTGATTTCCACCTCGGTTTCCGATGCGTCCAGCACCCCTATTCCTTCCACCACGCATTCCACGTATAGGCGCCATTCTGTTGTCAACATAGAGAAACTCATTTAGTGTCTTATAAGATTCGTTTCAAGTACCTTGCTACATCGATTTGACTCCTAAAGTTTGCTTCACCAAACGCATGAGGGTTCCCAAAATACATTATAAGTCATACCTAGTTTCTTTCCAATTTATGAAGTTAATTAGCATTTTGAGGGCAAACAAATTAATTCCCTAGATTATACCATTGTACGTTCCATAGACAACCTACAACAAATAAGGTTATATCACAAAAGAAAACCATGCATAGATAATTGTAGCAACCAACAACAAAATGTTAATAGTCTCATACAATTTGGAAGGTGCCATCACCCCCAGAATAAAAATCATAGTGTCTTAAATAGATAAATAGTCTCCCAAAGATGGTAGCATCACCAACACGATCGGAAATCCACCCATCATCACTGCCATTTCTTCTTCAACCACCCAAACCAACCTGAACCCTTCTTCTTCTGCTCTTGCTCTAGGCGTTGGACACCGTGAGTCGCCATCATGGCCTGAAACTGGGCGGACTGCGAGGTCCGTGTGGCATGCTGCTGGGTCACCTCATGGCGCTAGATGGTCCTAAGGATATCGCTCAGGGTAGGGTCAACAAGACCAAAATCACTAGCTCGGCGGCTAGATTGGGAGTGGGGGTCTCTAGCTAGGACACTCGGGCCGTCGTACAAGCTACGCCTGGGAGGCATCCAGTACTCGTCCTGTGGGTGGCGTCTGGGCGGTCCCCTCATCGGAGGTGCCGGTGCGGGAGCTGTCGCGGGGGGAGGTGGAGGAGGCGGCATCCTGAATGAAACAGAAGCTCCAGGTCGGGTACTCTTGCGCGGCCGGGTGATGACTCGTGCGCCCCTGTTCCCGATAGGCGGGATAGGTGAATATGTAGGTGCAGTGACATGAGGTGAGTGAGAGCGGGTCTGGCTCCTCTCCTGGGACGTCGGGGAAGATTCCTCCGATGGTTCCGTGTCGTCAGATGTCACCGATATCCATCCTGGATGGCTGCATCTCACATGTACTCCTCATACTGCGATGGGGATGTTGCCCTCCTGAGTCTTCCCACTGGGGCAGTCTCGTCGGCAGGGAATGCAGGCGCCTTACCATTGTTAGCCATGAGTCTTGAGTTCCTGTAAAAATCATCATGAGTAATTTGGTTTCTCATAGCTCATGACAATTTTAATGATAGTATCTCATAATAGTAATTACAACAGTAATGATGGTATTAGTGTCTATAATCAGTAATAATACAGTTCACAACAGGTACGAAGACATGGTTTAGACTACACAAAAGAAATTTTTTATCCGAGAGAAAGATTTTAACACCAATTAGGGGATCGTGCCGGAATTCACGCGTCCGATAAATTCATGATTACGTTGATCAAGTGTAATAATCAATTTACCCGACCCACTCACTCCAACACATTCCAAACAAGGACAGTCCAAGGACATCCGGGTTGTAGCCTAGGGTCTACTAAGGTATTCCCGACTTCTCTACAACCTGTGGCTCTGATACCAATCTGTCACACCCCGGGCCCAGGTAGGGTGGGAAGTCACAGACTAGTAACAGAATATGGCAGTGGAAACAAACCATCATAAGAGCACACAAGGAGAGAAATCACATGGCATTACATTAAAACAACATATCCGGGCTATGAAAGTCTTGCCCAAACATCAAATCCACACACATTGTAAATTATCCAAATTTGTTACATAACAATTTCAAATGTCTAACAATGTTTTCAAAATCAAGTAATGCCATTCGAGGTTACGGAACTAGGCCATCCATTAAGAGTCCATAAAAATCCAAGCTTCATCAAGAGTTACCTAAAACATGCTCAAAAAGAATTTGTGTCAACTAAAAAGTTGGTGAGTTCGAGTGCTTAAAGTTCAAAAACAAAAGGACTCTTCAAAATCCATAAGTAAATCTTAAAAACATAGGTATCACTGTTGTGGGGTCACAATCAACCCTGCACTCAGTCCCGGCTAGCCTCTTCTAAAGTTGCGTTGTACCGGTTATCCCATAGGGGAAACTGAGCCTCAAAGGGTGTACCATACCTGCTAAGTGGAACACCATAGTATCTTATAATACTTGTCACATGACACAAACGACCCCGCAGGATCTCAGTTGGGTACCCTTCCGGTTATGATGGAAGGCACTGTGCGTGGGGGATTCCCCAAGTAGATCTACCCATATAAAACAAGCGGTTCACACAAGAATTAATGATTGTGATACAAGTAGATGCAGGTTCTAACATTAGCCACAACGTATAAATGCATTTTATAATAGCACACAATAATTTTTAGTTCAAACATAGCATGTCTCATCCCAAAATAGTTGTCACACCCTCAAAATCCACGTGCGGAGTTTTACCGCGAGGCGTGTGAACAAACCAGGATCACAGTCAATAGTTACTTAGAACGACACTATATGCCACATTAAAAATAAAACCAACCAAAGTTCAAACTTTAAAACCATGCGGAAGCGTTTTGTAAATAAGACAAACCCAAAATATAAAAATGCATATTTGGCAAAACATGCGCCAACCCAAACATTTAAACACTCGTAAATAGATACCAACAAACATGTCTTTAAAATAGGGTCTTAGAATGCATGCTGGACCCGTGTGGTGCTCCTAATGGCAAGCAGAGTTAACAACCTGAGAATAGCATACTAAAATGTCAACACAATGGTTGGTGAGTTCAAGAGTTTGCGTTTATCATAAACAATAACATTTGCATAACATAAGAAGTGCATTGAAATAGATAGCTAGTCTATATTCACAAGTAATAACCATAGTGATTTCGCGATCGAAGCTGACTGTGTTGCGTTTGTTGCCTCCCGTCATGACTTACCAGGTCGGTGGCAATATTTGTGTCTAGGACAATATTGCACCCGTTTGACCTCGAGTCGCACAGGTGGGGCTCGTCAGACCCAGTAGTACTACCCAAGATTTCCCGCTAGTTACCATTATTAACGATCCGAAAGTGTGAGGACTTTCAAGGTATTAAGCACTATGTTAAAACATACACAGCTTATAATAATAAAATAGCGTTTGAGTACAAGTATGCTACCTCCCCCAAGAAGAAGGTTTATAAAAATAGAGGGGCATGAACTCACCTGGTGTGTAAAGATAATGACTAAAGAGAACTGGTGATAGGTGCAAAGACAACCCTTCAAAGGTTACCTAGAACACGAGAGTACATAAGTACGTGTACACATAATCATATTGAAACCCTAAGTGCTTTACAAACCAAAGAACTCAAGTTTTAGAAGACCAGACACATTTGACCCAGTTGACCCGTTTGACCCGTTGGTGACATTATAGGTGAAATTCCATTCAAACAAGCATAACAGCCTATCACACATGATTAACATACAAACTGATTACATATAACACTTCATTAACCACATGTACTAATTAGATCATCATACAGCCAGATATCATACCAGTTATGCGAATCTCAAACATTTATCATGCTCAACATAGTTACAACACAACCAATGCATCATACATAGAATCAAATCATGCACAACATGCCATGTGAAGCCACTCACGACTTCACACCCTAAACCTTGCCAATCCTACTAAGTAGGGGCTTCAGATTCGCACGCGTGTATGATGATCATCAACATGCCATTCAACAGAACTCATATCATCCAAAATGTTCAACCATGATCAACCACAAACCAATAATAGTCCTAACATACCCATATGACCCATTACCATGAATTCCCACAACAGGCCAAATCAGATAACTAACCAACTAAACATTCATACAACCCAAATAATACACTCTACCACCTTAGAAATCATCCATGAACATACTAACATGATCCTAACATCACAAACATACTCAAACCATCATATTCAAGATTTTGTGCAAATAAAGTTTCCCTTTTGGGAAAGCACATCCCAAAATCTATCAAACACTCAAGACATTCATGAATTCATCAATAATATACCAATTCAAGCTCATGATAACATCTAGACATGATCAACAACATCCAATTATCACAATTCATCAACCTTCATAACCAAAAGTTACTATCTTTAGTAAGACATGAACTACAACATTCATTCTTGGATTTTAGCATTCAAATCAACAATCTAACATCCCATTATCATCACAAACACATCAACAACATCAATTCATCATCAAATCACCATATCCATGCAAATAAAGTTACTATTATTAGTAACCTATGAACAACGCATCAAAATCGAAGCTTTCTTGCATAATCAACGTTAACTAACATCAATCTAACGTAACTAACATCATAACATCATCAAACAACAAAGAATCAACATTCAATTGCATATTTCAAACACCAACTTTCGGCCATAATCAAATCCCTTGATAAACATATAAAAATCTAACCTTTAATCACGTGTAGGCTTGGAATTGATGATTCTAACGTGTTGTAGCACTTGAAATCGACCAAAATCGATGATGTTTGCTTGTTCTAGGGCTGAATTTCGAAGTGTGTGTGTGTGTGAAGCTTGGTCGCGGCCGATGGGGGCTATTAGGGTTAGGATTTTGGTTTTTGTTTTATTAATTTATGGTAATTACCCCTTAAACCCTTGCAATTTGTATTTTATAAAAACTAGGCTTTTAATTACTTTTTAAAAAAAGGTTTTTAACTAAAACAACAAGCATATAACTTAATAATAATAATCATATGCATTATTTTCACTAATCACACAATACACGAATTAAATACACACGTTGCCATGTTACGCGATAAAATTTACAATAAACATTTAAATCACATAATCACAACTAATAATCAACATAGTAATTATTTGTTCCACATTATTAATTATTATTAAGTCACCAACGTTCAACGACAACTAGTGTGTGCTCCTGACACGTGTATGCAAGACTTAACGGAACTAGCGGAGTTTGGTAACGAAAAATTACTGGATGTCACATTATCCCCATGTTGAAAGAATTTTCGTCCCGAAAATTGCGTTACATGGTGGGGTGTTCCATCACTGGTCTACTGCATTGGCACAAAGTAATCGAAATCGAGTGAGTTTTGGATGAGTTATCACATCATCCCCATGTTGAAAGAAATTTCATCTCGAAATTTAATCAGTACCTTTGCCGGCTGGCATCGTCTTTTCGAATAGCTGAGGATACTTAAGCTTCATTTGGTCTTTACGTTCCCACGTGAATTCTGGTCCACGTCTCGAGTTTCAACGAACTTTGACGATGGGTATCTTGCTTTCCTTAAGTGTTTTCACCTCACGATCCATCACTTCGATAGGTTCCTCAATGAAGCGTAACTGTTCGTCTACTTGAACCTCTTCCAGCGGTACAACCATAGTTTCATCCGTTAAACATTTCTTTAGATTTGAAACATGGAATACATCATGGATTCCACTCAATGAATCAGGTAAGGCTAGTCGATAGGCCACTGGACCAATTCTTTCACTATCTCAAATGGTCCAACGTATCTCAGATTTAGCTTTTCTCGCTTACCAAACCGAACTACGCCTTTCCATGGTGAGACTTTCAATAAGACTTTGTCACCAACTTGAAATTCCAAAGGTTTTCGTCGCTTGTCAGCATAGCTTTTCTGTCTGTCTCGCGCTGCGGCCATGCGGTTTCTTATCTGGACAATCTTCTCAGTTGTCTCGTGTACTAACTCAGGACCCGTTAATTGACTATCTCCAATTTCAGCCCAGCAAACCAGTGATCTACACTTTCTCCCATACAAAGCTTCAAAAGGTGCCGCCTTTATGCTAGTGTGATAGCTGTTGTTGTAAGAAAATTCCACCAATGGTAGGTGAACTTCCCAGTTATTCCCGAAGTCAATCACACAAGCACGTAACATGTCCTCCAAAGTCTGTATAGTACGCTCGCTTTGACCATCAGTCTGTGGATGATAAGCAGTACTTATATCCAATCGCGCACCTAGAGCTTTCTGCAATGACTGCCAGAAGTGTGATGTGAAACGAGAATCACGGTCAGAAATAATTGAGATCGGTACTCCATGCCTCGAAACGATCTCCTTCAAATAGAGTCGAGTTAATTTCTCCATCTTGTCTGTTTCCTTTATCTCTAGGAAATGAGCAGACTTTGTTAATCGGTCCACGATAACCCATATTGTGTCACATCCCATAGAAGTGCAAGGTAACTTAGTAATAAAATCCATTGATATCTGATCCCACTTCCACATAGGGATCTTGGGTTGTTGTAGTAGACCAGATGGTTTCTGATACTCCACTTTCACGTTTGAACAGGTCAGACACTTGTTCACATAAGTAGCTACATCCGCTTTCATATTAGGCCACCAATAGTGCGCCTTCAGATCGTGATACATCTTGTCAGATCCAGGATGTATGGAGTACTTAGACTTATGTGCCTCACTCATGACCAAGTCTCTCAGATTTCTGTGTACAGGTACCCAAAGTGTATCTATGAAGTAATGAATTCCATCTGCTTTTACTTTCAATTGTTTTTCCATTCCCCTTAAGGATTCAGACCCAATGTTTTCTGCTTTCAAAGCTTCTGTGAGCCTCTCGGATTTGTTCCTGTAACCTTGTGCTAATGGTAAGCTGCAAAGCTCGCACACGTCGAGGCTTAGCAGTTTCTTTCCTACTCAGCGCATCAGCAACTACATTTGCTTTCCCCGGGTGGTACTTAATAGCACAGTCATAGTCATTCAGCAATTCTACCCAGCGCATTTGCCTCATGTTCAATTCCTTTTGCTCAAAGATGTGCTGGAGACTCTTGTGATCAGTGTAAATAGTGCATTTGGTACCGTACAAGTAATGTCTCCAGATCTTTAAGGCAAAAACTACCGCACCCAGTTCCAAGTCATGGGTGGTATAGTTCTTCTCATGAATCTTCAACTGTCTAGAGGCGTAAGCTATCACCTTATCCAGCTGCATCAAGACGCATCCAAGTCGTTGAATAGACGCATCACAGTAGACTACGAAGTCATCACTACCATCCGGTAACGCTAATATTGGTGCGCTACACAGTTTTTGTTTCAGCAACTAGAAAGCAGATTCCTGATTCTCACCCCATTTGTATGTTGTTCCCTTATGAGTCAACACTGTGAGAGGTTGTGCAATCTTAGAGAACCCTTCAATGAACCGTCGATAATATCCCGCTAATCCAAGGAATTGTCGTATCTCACTCGGTGTCTTAGGAACAGACCAATTCTTTATCGCTTCAATCTTTGCAGGATTAACATGTATTCCCTTCTCGTTGACAATATGACCCAAGAATTGTACCTCACGTATCCAGAAATCATACTTAGAAAACTTTGCATACAATTGTTCCTTTCTAAGTAATTCCAAGATTAAACATAAGTGCTTCTCATGTTCTTCCTCGGTCCTTGAGTATATCAGTATGTCATCAATAAAGACGATAACAAACTGATCAAGATAGGGTTTGCACATGCGATTCATGCGGTCCATGAATACTGCTGGTGCATTCATCAACCCAAATGGCATGACCAAAAATTCATAGTGACCATATCGTGTATGGAAAGCAGTCTTCGAGATGTCCTCTTCTTGAACTCTCAGCTGATGATACCCAGACCTCAGATCAATCTTAGAGTAATAGCTTGATCCTTGCAGTTGATCAAACAAATCATCAATACGAGGTAAGGGATATCTATTCTTGATAGTAACCTTGTTCAGTTCCCTATAGTCAATGCACATTCGAAATGTACCATCCTTCTTCTTCACAAATAGAACTGGCGCTCCCCAGGGCGACGAACTCGGTCGGATAAACCCTTTATCCAACAACTCTTGTAGTTGGGCAGATAATCCCTGCAGTTCGTTCGAAGCTAACCGGTACGGTGCTCTCGCAATTGGAGCGGCTCCCGGAGTTAACTCAATCTGGAATTCAACTTGACGATGAGGCGGTAATCCAGGCAGGTCTTCCGGAAACACCTCGGGAAACTTGCGAACTACGGGGATATCCTCTATCTTCTTTTCCTCAGTCTGTTTATCTGTGACAAGTGCCAATATGGCCAGTCGACCCTTTCGCAACAACTTCTGTGCCTTCATGAACGAAATGATGCCTATCACCGCACCACTCCTATCACCTCTGACCGTAAGGACTTCTTCACCAAGGGGAATCCGTATGATCTTCTCATGGCATATGACTTCCGCTTGTTTATCGGAAAGCCAATCCATGCCTACTACCACATCAAAGCTTCCTAACATAACAGGCATGAGATCTATGGTGAATGTATGACCAGCAAGCTCTATCTTGCAGTTTCTAAGAATATGCGTTACGTGAATCTGTGTACCGTCAGCTAACTCTACGGTGTATTTAGATTCTAAGGCTGAGGGCATATCACTTAAAAGACTACAGAACCTAGTGGACATGAAACTTCTATCGGCTCCGGTATCAAATAATACGGTAGCAAAACGACCATTAACCGAAAATTTACCAGTTACTGTTGTAGGATCGCTTAGAGCCTCAGCTGAGCCAATGACGAAGGCTCTTCCTTTGGCTCCATTGTTGTTTCCACCATTGTTGTTGCCATTACCATTGTTGTTGTTATTGTAGTTGCCATTGTTATTGTTGCTGTTGTTTCCATTGTTGTTGTTACCATTACCATTCCTCTTAAGTTGGGGACAGTTGCGTTTGTAATGGCCTTCTTTTCCGCACTCAAAACAACCTTTCGGAGTTTCTTGTGATTGTTGTGGCTTTTTCATCAGCTCACCCCGACAGTCTTTGGCTGCGTGACCAATCTTCCCACAACGTTGGCACTTGAAGTTATCACATCGACCCACATGGTGGTAGTTACGCCAGTTGCACTTCGGCTGTCTTCCGCCATACCCACCGGGTCCTTGATTTGAGGGAGTTGCCTGGTTGAAGCTTTGATTGTTATCGAACTTCCGTTGATGTTGCTGACTTTGCTGCTACGGTTGAGGTTGAGATTGGCTGCTGGATGACGATCCCTTATTGCTTGAACCATCCCACTTGCGTTTATGGTCGGGCACGCTTGCCACCGCACCCCGCTTAGGTAATCGACCTTGCTCGACTGCTTGATCAGTCAGCCTGTGGGCTGTTCGGATAGCTTGTTGTATGGTAGTGGGGTTAGAGGCAGTTACCATACTTTGAATTTCGGGCACCAATCCCCGTATATAATGCTCAACCCTCTTGTGCATTTCATTCAACATCCCTGGGCATAAAGTGGCTAACTCATGAGTACGGGTCGTGTAGGCTTCTGAGCCTTGCATTTTGAGTTGCCAGAACTCAATCTCCAGTTTCTGCACTTCATTTCGGGGGCAGTATTCTTCGGTCATAATCCCCTTAAACTCATCCCAAGGTAGTTCATTAGCCATGGCTTGACCCAGCATTTGCACCTGGGCATTTCACCAGGAAAGTGCTGCGCCTTCCAATATCCCGGTAGCATACTTCACCTGATCAGCAGGAGGGCAGTTGCATTTTGCGAAGACAGACTCTATCTTCTCAAACCACCTTACAAGCCCTACAGCTCCTTGCGTCTTACTGTAGGTATGGGGTTTACAGTCCATGAAGGACTTGTAGGTACATGGTGGTGGTCCTGTTTTGACAATCCCAAACATTAGTCAGATATCCTAGACAATTAACTAGAATAATTAGTTTAACCTCTTGTTATCATTTACCTGCTGGTTGTCCCGGTTGGGCAGCAGCCACTGCCTCCTGAACATGTTCGTTAATTAATGCCGCCAATTCCCCAAGCGTCATGTTTATGGCTCCGGCACCACGCGTCATTCGTCCCGGTGCCACTAAGATGTATCAAGATATAAATAAAGACTATTGGTGGCTGGGTATGAAACGTGACATGGCGGAGTATGTGAGTAAGTGCCTTACTTGCTTACAAGTGAAGGCAGAGCATCAAAAGCCATACGGGAAGATCCAACCGTTGGATATACCTGAGTGGAAGTGGGAGCACATCACCATGGATTTCATCATGAAGTTGCCACGTACGGCAAGGGGGTATGATGCAATTTGGGTAATAGTTGATCGTTTGGCAAAGAGTGCTCACTTCTTACCGATCCGCAAGACGTATTCATCCGAGAGGTTGGTGGATCTGTTCATCAAAGAGATTGTAGCTCGTCATGGTGTGCCAGTGTCTATCATGTCAGACACTGATACTCGGTTCACATCAAAGTTTTGGAAGAGATTCCACGATGCGATGGGGACGAGGCTACACATTAGTACGGCTTACCATCCTCAGACAGATGGTCAGTCTGAGAGAACAATTCAAACGCTCGAGGACATGCTCCGAGCATGTGTGATTGACTTCGGAGGAAGTTGGGATGATCACCTACCGTTGGCAGAGGTCTCATACAACAACAGTTATCATGCCAGCATAGGCATGCCACCATACGAGATGCTATATGGTAGGAGGTGTAGAACGCCTGTGTGTTGGAGAGACATTAGGCAGAAAGAGTTGGGAAGCGTGGAGGTAATCGAGGCTACGACTAAGAAGCTTGAAAAGATCAAAGCCTTTATGAAGGAAGCCAAGGATAGACAGAAGTCGTATGCCGATAAGAGGCGTAGACCGGTCGAGTTCAACGGGAGTGAAAAGTCATGTTAAAGGTCTCGCCCTGGAAAGGGATCATCTGGTTCTAGAAGAGGGGCAAGCTGAGTCCGAGATACATAGGGCCTTTCTGAATCATTGCACGAGTAGGGGAGGTGGCCTATCGACTAGAATTGCCTGATGAGTTAAGTGGAATTCACCCGACTTTCCATGTATCTCATCTGAGAAAATTCTTAGCTGACGAAGACATGATTGTACCACTGGAAGATATATAAGTGGATGAACGGCTTAATTATGTAGAGCAACTAGTGGAAATCATCGACCGGAAGGAGAAGAGACTGAGAAATAAAGTGGTTCCACTCGTACGTGTGTAGTAGAAACACTGGAAGGGTTCTGAGTCTACGTGGGAGACTGAAGAAGAAATGAGACAGTATTACCCACAGTTATTCGAAGAGTGACATGTTTTGGGGACGAAACCTCTTTAAGGGGGTAGACTTGTAACACCCGAAATTTTGTAACATAAAATAAAAAGAAAAGAAAGTATCTTGAAGGAAACTAAAGGAAACCAAATATGAGGGGTGTTTTGTATAAAAGTATACAAAATTCAAAAAGTGCACTTTATATGGGCATGGTCGCCCATATTGTCCTGCTGCTGCTGTGTTCAACTGAAAAAGAAGAAGAAAAAGCTGAAATCAAAGTTCTCTCGGTTCTAGAGAGAGATAGAGGCTGTTTTTGATCTTGGTATGTATTTCTATGCATAATTGGCTCGGTTTATGTTGGGTTTTGACCATGAAACCGATTTATATGTGTTTATGTGTTTTGATGTTTGTTTTTGCTTGTTTTAGGTGTTTGAACTCTTGTGCACACGAGTTTGGAGGAGTTTTACTTGTTTACTACACTAGGTGAGTTCTAGATGCCAGTTTTTATGTGCTTTAAACTTCTTGGGGCTGAAAATGCATGTTTAAAAGATTTTGCAGCTATTTTATGCTTTACCGTATGTATATGGCTGATTATGTTTGTGCTTTATGGTGGTTTATATGCTGTTGATGCTTAGGATGTTGAGTATAAGCTTCGAACAGATGGATAAGCATGATTGGTTAGGATTGTTAGTGTTTTCGTGGTTGTATGCCTGCTCTAGATGTTAAGCATGTTAGATCGATGATAAGGATGTGTTAGACCGAGGATTGGGGACTGAATAATTGCATAAGTGCATTTGCAGGTCGGTTAGTTCATCCGTATTTAAGAGCTGAACATACACAAAGTATTTTGCTCATGCGCATTTGTTGTTTGTTCATCCGCATTTGTAGTTGCTCATGCGCCCAAGTGTTCTTCCGCATTTCTTTTGTTCATGCGCATTTGCTACAGTGTTCATGCTCATTTGTTTCAGTCATTCGCATTTGTTCTACCAGCATTTAGTTGGACACTTGGAATAATCTGAAGGCATTCATCGGTATTAGTTATTGTTCATCCGCATTAGTTATTGTTCATCCGCATTAGTCTCTGTTCATCCGCATTTGTCTAAGGACTTAGGATTTTTCTGAAGCTTGGGAAGTAGAATGTAACGGGTAAGTTCTGGAATGTTTTGTTGTTTCATGTCTGTTGTGGTGATGCTTGTTGCGGGCTGTTATTGATGCTTTATGCTATGTATAATGTGACTTTACGTGGTGTGTTTATATTCGTATGCTGTAACACCCGAATTTTTTTTATAAAGGCCAAAGTTGAAGGGTGAAAAGTGTAAAATAGTACAAAAGTCAAAAGTGGGTGTATAAAGAGCATGGTCGTCCATGCTCTTTCTGCTGCTGCTTTCCGAAGAAGGAAACAAAGAAAGAAAGCTGAGTTTTGTGTTTTCTCTTGGTCGAATTGTGAAGAAGAAGAAGAATCTTCAAGGTTAGTAGGTTTTTGTGATTAATTGGTTCAGTTTCTTTGAGGTTTCAACCTTAGAAACTGATTTCTATGTGTTCTTAGTGTTTGGGTGTTTGTTTTGGCTGGTTTTAGGTGTTTGAACTCTTGTGCATGCAAGTTGGGAGGAAATTCACTTGTTTTCTACTATAGGTGAGTTCTAGGACCTTGATTCTATGTTTTTAAACTTCTTTGGGGCTGAAAATGCATTTAAAATGTTTTACAACCGTCGTGTATAATAACTGTGTATGTATGGGTATGAATTTCTGTGTTTTATGAGGTTGTAAGCTTGCTCTGAGAGTTTAGCATGATAGATCCATGTTAAGAAGGTATGAGAATGAGGTTTTGGAACTGGTTATAGCATAAGTCTAAATTACAGGTTAGATAGTTCATCCGCATTTAAACTGTGAAATTTGCATAAGTGTTCTGTTCATGAGCATTTGCTACAGTGTTCCTCCGCATTTGAAGTGTTCACCCGCATTCACTTTGTTCACCAGCATTTGCCTTAATTCAACCTAAGTGTTCACCCGCATTTACTTTTGTTCATCCGCATTTGCAAGTTGTTCATCCGCATTAGTTTTGTTCATCCGCATTAGTTTTGTTCACCCGTATTAGTTTTGTTCACCCGCATTGTTTTTGTTCACCCGCATTGGTTTTGTTCACCCGCATTTCTTTAAGAGTTAAGAAATTTTCTGGAATTTTGGAAGATCAGAATTAGGGTTTGACCAAGGTTGACTTGATGCTTTTATTTGATTATCTTATGCATCTTGTGGGCTGTCCTTATGTGCCTATTATGATATTAACATGTGACTTTATGTGGATTGCCTATGATCATAAAGTATTATTATTAATCAAGTGAAAGATTAATATTAACAACAAGTGGAACATAAAGAATGAAAAGACTTGCAAGTAAAAATTTACAGGAGGTGCACGACCATGTTGTCGTTAGCTCAACTGTGTACGGTTTAGCTAACCCAAAGGATGTATACAGGGTCAATCTTTAAGATTGAGGAGACCACTGTTGCTGCCCCGGTATCGAAGTCAGCATATGTGCACCACGAATGGAGTCTATTTATAGACTTCAAGGCCCAGTACCAGGTTTATGCGCATTATATGAGGGGTATAGCACTTTGGTCCATATCGACAGTGAAAGATAATAATAAATAAGCAAGAAAGAGAATTGTGATGATGAAAATGGATATGATTTGTATGTATGATGTGTGATCACATCCGAAAGAAAGATAAGATATTTTATTTAAGAAGTATTTTGTATATAAATCTATCAAAATATTTTTATGATTTTAAAACTAGAACTCACTCAGCAAAGCTGACTTTTATGCGTTTTCAGTTGGCAGGTAATTTGCTGAGGATGGCACCGGGGGAGGCTACTCGTTGGGGCAAGGCTATCATCCATTTTTGAACATAATGTTGTTGTTTTTAATGCAAATTAATGATCTTTCGTAACTGTACCAAACATGTATTACATAGCAAAAGCGTTTATAAATTAATGAATGGCTTTTAAATGTTTAAATTCCGCTGCATTGTGATGATGAATTATGAAATGTTTTATAAATTGTGCTATGATTGTCCAACTATGAGGTCTCCGGGAACGGGGCCTTACAAGTTGGTATCAGAGCCAAAGTTTAAGAGAAATGGGTAAATATTTTTAAAAACCTAAACTTAAACTGAAAATGGGACCGAATAGAGGGATGCCAGCCCGAGTAGCTATGTGCCATCAGGTATTTCTTTTCATAGTGATAACCGGTATTATGTGCGCATGCTATTTGATTTATGTGCTTTTAGTTGATTTGAATGCTAATGTGGTCAGGATAGGAAATGCTCGGGGAATGAAGAGTAAAGTAAGTGGCTAATCACAACTGGCCACTGTTATTAGGGACTTACTATACTTAACATTAACTGAGCTATTACCTTGAATGATCATGTTAGTGTTTGAATCTTATAGCGTTAATAGGATGGCGGGAGGAAGATTATCGAAGGCTTCTAGAGGTGGAGTACTGGGTGGTCGTGCTGGTAGACCCCGAGCCGCAAAGAACAAGACGAGAACTGCAGAGACGGCTCCTGCTGAGCCTGAGCTTCATCACCTGGAGGGAGTGGATGAGAGTGCCAATTTGAGGGCCTCAGTGAAAGAGGCAGTGGTAGAGGAGGTTCACCAAGTCATGCAGACGATCCTACCGTCTGTCGTGACTGAGGTGATCCGGGCAGTAAGGAAGGATGAGAGGAAAGAAAAGGAGGAAGAGAGAAGGGCTGCTGCTGGGAGAAGGGAGAATGAGGGAGATCATGATGATGAGGAGGAGATGAATGTTGAAAGGGGAGCCTCCAGTGATGAAGAAGATGTAGAGGTGCGGGAAACCACGAAGGGATGCAGCTACGGGGCATTCCAACGGTGTAAACCCCCTACTTTTGATGGGCAACGGTAACGCTGCTACTGGCCATCGCTGGGTTAGAGAGATGGAGGCAGTGTTGGATATTAGTGAGGGCAGGAAGGATCAGAAGATGAAATTTGCCACTCACTCATTTGTTGACTCGGCTCTGTGTTGGTGGGACAATATTGTCTAAGCCGAGGGCAGCAGGGCCATCGGGAGGATGAGATGGGGAGATTTGAAGAAGTTGGTTGTTGAGGAATTCTGTCCTAACAGGGAACTAGACAAGATAGAGAGAGAGTTCCTACAGCTTGAGGCGGGAACCATGACCCACCAGCAATACACTACCAAGTTCAACGAGATGGCGAGGCTGGTGCCCGATCAGGTTACGCCGACATCAAGGAAGATTAAGCGATACATCCAAGGCTTGCCCGCTGACATTCATAGGCATTTGATCACAGCTCGACCGAGCACTTTTAGGTCGGCAGTGGACTTGGCGGGTAGGTTGTATGATGAACGGGAGGTAACTATGGTTGAGGTGAAGAGGACTGGTGGGGGTGACAGAAACTAGAACGGGAAGAGATTCGGGCGTGGTGGTTTCACCTCGAACAGTAAGAGGCCGAGGGTGGATGATCGTTGAGTGGTTACTGCAAGCTTGGGGTTGAAGCCGTGTGATAAGTGTGGGAAGGAACATAGCGGGGAATGCCGCTTGGGAATGAATGTCTGCTACAAATGTGGAAAGCTCGGTCACATTTTAAAGATGTGTGGAGCCCCACGGTGCTTTAACTGTGGTGAAATCGGCCATATGAACAAGGATTGCAAGAAGCCAAGGGCTGAAAGTTCTGGGTTGAAGAAGAGGCCGGAAGAAGGAGGGCAGAGGGCAAGTGCAAGAGCCTTCACGATGACCCGAGAGGAAGCCCGGGTAGACCCTGACGTCGTGTCAGGTGTGTTCCTAGTAAACCAAACTTGTGCCTCCGTATTATTTGATTCTGGTGCTAGTAGGAGTTTCATAATTGCTGCCTTCTGTGCTAAATTTCCTGTTAGTAGTAGGAGCATCGATGAACCGTTTGACGTAGAAACTACTATTGGTAAGTCTACCAGAATCTTTGATATTATGGAAAGCTGCGACAAAGAACTAGAAGGCCATAAGTTCTCTGCTAAACTATATGTGATGCCCCAAGGTGGATTTGATGTAGTACTAGGGATGGATTGGTTAGCAGCCTATGAGGCGAACATCGTGTGTCGGAAGAAGATGATTCGGTTAGTTGCACCCAATGGGAGTTCAGTGACAGTTTATGGTGATCGCGTCACTACGGTTCCGAAAGTGATTTCGATGACAGTGGCAGAGAAGTGTATGAGGCGCGGATGTTATGCCTACTTGGCATACGTGAAAGATGTGGACGTGTCGATACCACAATTATCAGAAGTGCCAGTGGTACGTGATTTCCCAGATTTGTTTCCCGAAGATCTACCAGGTGTGCCACCGGACCATGAGATAGAATTTCAGATCGACCTGATCCCCGGTGCGCAACCCGTTGCCAAGGCACCGTATTGGTTAGCTCCGACCGAGATGAAAGAATTGATGGATCAGCTACAGGAACTAATGGACAAGGGGTTTATCAGACCGAGAATCTCTCCTTGGGGTGCTCTGGTATTATTCGTAATGAAAAACGATGGTAGTATGAGGATGTGTATAGACTATCGTGAATTAAACATGTTGACGGTGAAGAACAGATACCCCCTACCAAGGATTGATGACCTGTTTGACCAGCTTCAAGGTGCTAGTTGGTTTTCTCAAATAGACCTCCGATCGGGTTATCATCAGTTGAAGGTGAAGGAGCAAGACATTCCTAAGACAGCTTTTCGCATGCGTTATGGACATTATGAGTTCCTCGTTATGTCTTTCGGTTTAACCAACGCGCCAGCTGCCTTTATGGATTTGATGAGTCGAGTGTGCCGGCCAATGTTGGATAAATCAGTGATTGTGTTTATTGATGATATCTTGATTTATTCAAAGAGCAAAGAAGAACATGCCGACCACATACGTGAGGTGTTAAAGACACTTAGGAGAGAAAAGTTATATGCTAAATTCTCTAAGTGTGCTTTCTGGTTATGCGAGGTTCAATTTCTTGGTCATGTGGTGAATACCGAAGGAATTATGGTGGACCCGGCAAAGGTTGAGGCAGTGATGCAATGGAAGTCACCAAAGACGCCATCCGAGATTCGCAGTTTCTTGGGTTTGGCGGGTTATTACCGAAGGTTCATTCAAGACTTTTCCAAGATAGCCTCACCTTTGACTAAGTTGACCTGCAAGGATGTGAAGTTCGTGTGGGGTCGAGAACAAGAGGATGCTTTTGAGGAGTTAAAGGCAAGATTAACTCAAGCTCCTGTCTTGACATTGCCCGAAGGAAGTGAAGACTTAGTGGTGTATTCAGATGCATCTTATTCAGGACTGGGTTGCGTGCTAATGCAACGTGGATAAGTGATAGCTTACGCGTCCCAAGTTAAAGACCCACGAAGTTAATTACCCCACCTGATGATTTAGAATTGGATGCGGTGGTCTTTGCGTTGAGGATTTGGAGGCGCTATTTATACGGGACCAAGTGCATAATCTTCACGGATCACAAGAGCTTGAAATACTTCTTCGAGCAGAAAGATCTCAACATGAGGCAGAGAAGGTGGTTAGAGTTGATCAAAGACTATGATTGCGAGATCCATTACCACCCGGGCAAGGCCAACATAGTGGCCGATGCCCTTAGCCGGAAGAACAGACCCGGGTGATGACCTCAGATGTGATAACGCAAGTTAAAGAATTTCAAAATGAGGTGTTAAAAGAAGATCGCCTCAACTCCGAACGAATGAGAGGTCTAGTTGCAGAATTGGGGGAGAATACCCATGGTGTTAAAACCCACTTTGGGCGAATGTGGATTCCTCGATATAGGAATTTACGTGGGCAAATTATGGACGAAGCTCATAAAACTCGATACTCCATTCATCCTGATGCTACCAAGATGTATCAAGAAATGAAGAAAGACTACTGGTGGCTGGGTATGAAACGTGACGTGGCAGAGTATGTAAGTAAGTGCCTAACTTGGTTGCAAGTGAAGGCAGAACATCAGAAACCATACGGGAAGATTCAACTGTTGGATATACCCGAGTGGAAGTGGGAGCACATCACTATGGATTTTATCACGAAGCTACCCCGTACTGCAAGAGGGTACGATGCTATTTGGGTGATAGTTGATCGATTGACAAAGAGTGCTCACTTCCTACCGATCCGCATGATGTATTCATCTGAGAGATTGGTGGATCTGTTCATCAAAGAGATTGTAGCTCGTCATGGTGTGCCGGTGTCTATCATGTCGGATTGTGACACCTAGTTCACGTCAAAGTTCTGGAAGAGATTTCATGATGCCATGGGGACGAGGCTACATATTAGCAAGGTTTACCATCCTCAAACAGACGGTCAATCTGAGAGGACGATCCAGACGCTCGAGGATATGCTTCGTGCTTGCGTGATCAATTTTGGGGGAAATTGGGATGATCACTTACCGTTGGCAGAGTTCTCGTACAACAACAGTTATCATGCCAGTATCGGTATGCCGCCATACGAGATGTTGTATGGTAGGAGGTGTAGAACGCCCATGTGTTGGGGAGACATTGGGCAAAAAGAATTAGGAAGCATCGAAGTGATTGAGGCTACAACTGAGAAGCTGGAAAAGATCAAAGCCTTTATGAAGGCAGCCAAAGATAGGCAAAAGTCGTATGCTGATAAGAGGCGTAGACCCATCGAGTTCAACGTGGGTGATAAAGTCATGTTAAAGGTCTCGCCTTGGAAAGGGATCATCTGATTCCGGAAGAGGGGCAAGTTGAGTCCAAGATACATAGGGCCTTTCCGAATCGTTGCACGAGTAGGAGAGGTGGCTTACCGTCTAGAATTGCCCGATGAGTTAAGTGGGATTCACCCGACATTCCATGTATCTCATCTAAGAAAATGCTTAGCCAACGAAGATATGATTGTACCATTGGATGATATTGAAGTGGATGAACGGCTCAATTATGTGGAACAACTAGTGGCAATCATCGACCGAAAAGAGAAGAGGTTGAGAAATAAAGTGGTTCCACTTGTGCGGGTACAGTGGAAACATCGAAAGGGTTCCGAGTCTACATGGGAGACCGAAGAAGAAATGAGGTAGCACTACCCTCAGTTATTTGAAGAATGACAGGTTTCGGGGACGAAACCTCTTTAAGGGGGTAGACTTGTAACACCCGAATTTTTTTATTTATAAAGGCCAAAGTTGAAGGGTGAAAAGTGTAAAATAGTACAAAAGTCAAAAGTGGGTGTATAAAGAGCATGGTCGCCCATGCTCTTTCTGCTGCTGCTTTCCGAAGAAGGAAAGAAAGAAAGAAAGTTGAGTTTTGTGTTTTCTCTCGGTCGAATTGTGAAGAAGAAGAAGAATCTTCAAGGTTAGTAGGTTTTTGTGATTAATTGGTTTAGTTTTTTTGAGGTTTTAACCTTAGAAACTGATTTCTATGTGTTCTTGGTGTTTGGGTGTTTGTTTTGGCTTGTTCTAGGTGTTTGAACTCTTGTGCATGCAAGTTGGGAGGAGATTCACTTGTTTGCTGCTATAGGTGAGTTCTAGGACCTTGATTCTATGTTTTTAAACTTCTTTGGGGCTGAAAATGCATTTAAAGTGTTTTACAACCGTCGTGTATAATAACTGTGTATGTATGGGTATGAATTTCTATGTTTTATGAGGTTGTAAGCTTGCTCTGAGAGTTTAGCCTGATAGATCCATGTTAAGAAGGTATGAGAATGAGGTTTTGGAACCGGTTATAGCATAAGTCTAAATTGCAGGTTAGATAGTTCATCCGCATTTAAACTGTGAAATTTGCATAAGTGTTTTGTTCATGAGCATTTGCTACAGTGTTCCTTCGCATTTGAAGTGTTCACCAGCATTCACTTTGTTCACCAGCATTGCCTTAATTCAACCTAAGTGTTCACCCGCATTTACTTTTGTTCATCCGCATTAGTTTTGTTCACCCGCATTGGTTTTGTTCACCTGCATTTCTTTAAGACTTAAGAAATTTTCTAGAATTTTGGAAGATCAGAATTAGGGTTTGACCATGGTTGACTTGATGCTTTTATTTGATTATCTTATGCATGTTATGGGCTGTCCTTATGCACCTATTATGATATTAATATGTGACTTTATGTGGATCGCCTATGATCATAAAGTATTATTATTAATCAAGTGAAAGATTAATATTAATGAAAAGTGGAACATAAAGAATGAAAGGACTTGCAAGTAAAAATTTACAGGAGGTGGACGACCATGTTGTCGTTAGCTCAACTGTGTACGGTTTAGCTAACCCAAAGGATGTACACAGGGTCAATCTTTAAGATTAAGGGGATCACTGTTGCTGCCCCGGTACTGGAGTCAGCATATGTGCACCACGGATGGAATCTATTTATAGACTTCAAGGCCCAGTACCAGGTTTATGCACATTATATGGGGGTATAGCACTTTGGTCCATATAGACAGTGAAAGATAATAATAAATAAGCAAGAAAGAGAATTGTGATGATGAAAATGGATATGATTTGTATGTATGATGTGTGATCACATCCGAAAGAAAGATAAGATATTTTCTTTAAGAAGTATTTTGTATATAAATCTATCAAGATATTTTTATGATTTTAAAACTAGAACTCACTCAGCAAAGCTGACTTTTATGCGTTTTCAGTTGGCAAGTAATTTGCTGAGGATGGCACACGGGGGAAGATACTCGGCAGGGCAAGACTGGCATCCATTCATCTTTAATGATATTGTTGTTTTGTAATGCAATGAAACAGGGTCTTTTGTAATTCAAGAAAACAATGATGTATTGCTTAACAACGTTAATTATTAATAGAATGAATGGTTTTTATTAACTTAATTCCGCTACAATGTTTTATGAAATGTGTGTTGTTTAAAGTTTTATGCTATGATTGACCAACTCTGAGGTCTCCGGGAACGGGGCCTTACATGGTGCATATTATTTCAATCCGAAAATCCTCTTTTTCATGTGTTTTAGCACCAATAACCCACTTGTTTTGAAAGACCCTTCAACCAATGTTAAAACCTGCTCCAAAACAGTTTATTAACATCATTATAATCTGGATTAAAAGTTACAAAAAGGGTTGGTAATGTTTATGCTCAAACTATGATGATTACACATGTGCAAATGTTGTAAAACACCCTCTAAAATGAAACAATGATGCTAGTTATGCTCAAATCCGTGAGTTTATGTTTGTTCCAGGAGTTTTGTAATAATAATCTTATAAAATTCATGATAGTTGTTGAATGGGTATATTGGAGTGGTATTATGGACTAAATAGGTGTATTTTAGTGATCCGAAAAGGTGGTGAAATTCTCAAAATGGCTAAAAATTAATAAGTTACAACTTTTAAAACCTCTAGGCCCTAAAATAATTATTTTAGTATTAAAAATCGAATTTGGTGAATTTTTGGGTTAACATGTAATTTCTATGAATTTATTTAATGAAAATAAGCATAAACCGGGAGATTTTTGGATAAAATATTAAAAATAGTGTAACAAGCCTAAGACCACTAAATAAATATTATTTCAGTAATTTAGAAGACCTCAATGTGAAATCTTGGTGGAAAATTGAATGAAAATGGGTTAGAGTGTTCGGTTTCATATAAAAACGGGTTTTAACGGGTTAGTTTAAAAAATGGACTTTTTGCTCAAATAACCCCAAAACTACTTTTAAAACAGATTATGATCTTGGTTTGAAGCCCTTAAAACATTATACTTGAGGTCATAGGTTGAAATTAAGAGATCTAAAACAAGATGCTTAAATTAACAGTTTTACCATAACCGGTAACCTGAATTTTGTGTTTTAAACCTCTCAAAGTAAAAATCTGGAAATATTAAGTTAAAACAGGACTAAAAGTAATATAAAAACCCCTAGGAACTAATAAGGGCCATATTGGGTCAAGTAATGAAAGAAAGCAAACTTTTGGGTCAAAATTGTAAATTTTGAAACTTGAGGGACCAAAGTGTAAATTTCGTAAATATAACTAAATTTCAGTAATCTTATGACTAGAAAACTCTTATTAAACTTATTATAATATAAACAACCTTATAAAAGTCATATAACTTGTCATCCATATAAAAAACCCTAACTTTCCTAAAAAGAAAACTTTTTGACACAAACTCCTAAGAAACGAAGCCACGAGAACGTATGACCATAAAATATATTTAGATACACTTCCAATAGCCTAAGAGCATTAGCTTACTACTTGTATCTTGATCATAGGGTGCTAGGACTTGAATATTTTCTATGACTGAAGAACTGTTGAGTTACCTAAGGTGAGTTTTAGTGTTCCCTTTTTACTACTATTTTGGGATGAAACATGCTATGTTTGAACTAAAAGTTATTTATGTACTATTATGCCATGCTATTATATGTTGTGGCTAATGTTAGAACCTGCACCTACTTGTATAACAATCATTAATTCTTGTGTGAACCGGCTTGTTTTATATGGGTAAATCTACTTGGGGAATCCCCCGTGCACAGTGCCTTCCGACATAATAGGAAGGGTACCCCACTGAGATCCTATGGGGTCGTTTGTGTCATGTGACAGGTTTTTTAACATTCTATGGTGTACCACTCAGCAGGTATGGTACACTCTTTGAGGCTCAGTTTCCCCTATAGGATAACTGGTACAATACAAGTTTAGAAGAGGCTAGCCGGGGCTGAGTGCAGGGTTGATTGTGACCCCACAACAGTGACACTTATGTTTTCTTTTTAAAATTAACTTATGGATTCTAAAGAGTCCTTTTATTTTTGAACTTTAAGCACTTGAACTCACCAACTTTTTAGTTGACACAAAATCTTTTTGAGCATGTTTCAGGTAACCCTTGATGAAGCATGGATTGTAATGGACACTTAATGGATGGCTTAGTACTGTGACTACGAATGGTATTACTTGATTTTGAAATCATTATTAGACATTTGGAATTGTTGTGTAATAAATTTGGAGAATTTACAATGGGTGTGGATTTGATGTTTGGGCAAGACTTTCATAGCCCGAATATGTTGTTTTAATGTAATGCCATGTGATTTCCCTCCTTGTGTGCTCTTGAGTGTTTAGTTTCCGCTGCCATGTGTTTTGCTAATCTGCGACGTCCCACCCTCCTAGGGCCCGGGGTGTGACAGATTGGTATCAGAGCCACAGGTTGTAAAGAAGTCGGGAATACCTTAGTAGACCATAGGCTACAACCCTGATGCCCTAGGACTGTCCTTATTTTGGAATGTGTTGGAATGAGTGGGTCGGGTAAATTGATGATTACACTTGATCAACATTATCATGAATTTACCGGACGCGTGAATTCCGGCACGATCCCCTAATTGGTGATAAAATCTTTCTCCCAGATAGAAAATGTTTTTTGTGTGGTCTAAACTGTGTCTTCGTAGCTGTTGTAACCTGTATTATTACTGATTATAGATACTACTACCATCATTACTGTTGTAACTACTATTATGAGATACTATCATTACTATTGTCATAAGCTATGAGAAACCAAATTACTCATAATGATTTTACAGGAACTCGAGACTCATGGATAACAATGGTAAAGCGCCTGCATTCCCTGCCGACGAGACTGCCCCAGTGGGAAGACTCAGGAGGGCAACATCCCCATCACAGTATGAGGAGTACATGAGGAGATGCAGCCATCCAGGATGGATATCAATGACATCCGATGACACAGAGCCATCGAAGGAATCTTACCTGACATCCCAAGAGAGGAGCCGGACCCGCTCTCATTCACCGCACGTCACTACACCCGCACATTTGCCTATCCCGTTTATCGGGAACAGGGGCGCGCGAGTCATCACCCGGCCACACAAGAGTACTGACCTAGAGCTTCTGTTTCATTCAGGATGCCGCCTCCTCCACCTCCTCCTACGACAGCTCCCGCACCGGCGCCTTCGATGAGGGGACCGCCCAGACGTCAACCTCAGGATGAGTACTGGATGCCTTCCAGGCGTAGCTTGTATGACGGCCCGAGTGTCTTAGCTGGAGGCCTCTACTCACAGTCCAGCCGTCGAGCTAGCGATTTTGGTCCTTCTGACCCTACACTGAGCGATATCCTTCGGACCATCCAGCGTCACGAGCTGACCCTGCAGCATGCCACACCGACCTCGCAGTCTGCCCAGTTCCAGGCATTGATGGCGTCCCAGGGTGTCCAACGCTTGGAACAAGAACTAAAGAAAAAGGGGTCGGGCTGGTTTGGGTGGTTGAAGAAGAAATGACAGTAATGATGGGATGATACTTGATTTTTTTAGGGGATACTACTATTTTGAGAAACTATTTATCTATTTCAGACACTATGATTTTTATTTGGGGGTGATGGCACCTTCCAACTTGTGATACCATGAGACAATTAACATTTTGCTTGTTGGTTGCTACAATTATCTATGCATGATTTTCTTTTGTGATATTACCTTATCTATTGCAGGTTGTCTAATGGAATGTACAATAGTATATTCTAGGGAATTAATTTGATTGCCCCTTAAAATGTTAATTAACTTTATAAAATTGGAAAGAAACTATGTATGACTTATAATGTATTTTGGGAACCCTCATGCTTTTGGTGAAGCAACCTTTAGGAGTCGAATTGATGTAGCGAGATACTTGAAAAAAATCTTATAAGACACTAAATGAGTTTATCTATGTTGACAACAGAATGCCGCCTATACGTGGAATGCGTGGGGGAAGGAATAGGGGTGCTGGACGCATCGGGAACCAGGGTGGAAATCGACCACCTACACCACCAAGGACCACCCATGAAGAAAATGCCAATGATGAAAGGATCGCCAATCTGGTGGCCCAGCAAATCGCCAATGCTATCCCCACCATCATAGCTCAAATAAACGCAGACCGGGAAAATACAACCAGAAATGAAGCGCCTGGAAACAATAAAGGTAATGCCGAGAATGCTGAGGAAATAAGAACCGGGTGTTCTTACAAAACTTTTATGGCGTACAAACCAAAAGATTTCTACGGCACCGAGGGTGCGATTGATACTTACCGATGATTAGACGAGATCTAGGTCGTACTGGATATCAGCGAGTGCAAAACTGAGTACATGGTCAGGTTCGCCTCCCAATCTATGAAAGGGCCAGCCTTGGAGTGGTGGAAGACCGTCGTTCAGCCACGAGGCAGAAATGCTGCCGGCCGCATGAAATGGTCGGAGTTTAGAGAACTGATGACCAGCAAGTACTGTCAAATAAATCAACTGGAGAAGCTGGAAGCTGAATTTATGAGCTTGGAAAAAAGGCTCAAATTACACTGAATACATCAATACGTTCTCAGCTCTGTCCCGACTAGTGCCCCACTTGGTGACACCTGATTCAAAAGGTGTAGCCCGTTTTATCTGGGGACTGCATCCCAGAGTTCGGGGCATGGTCCGATCTGCCAGGCCTGTAACCCACCAAGCGGCAGTTGATCTTACCGGTAGCTTGACGGACGACTTGATTAGGGCTGGTTGGACGGAACAGGGGAAGATTGAGGACAAGAAGAAGGTGACGGGCGAGAAGAGAAAGTGGTTTGATGCAAAGAGCGCCATGGCAATAGCGGTAGCTCAAGCAGGAGGGCAGGCGAAGGGACAAGACGTGATGATCAGGGGGCAAGAGCCCGAAAACTGTACTTAGGTACAAGCCCTTTCTGTAACAAGTGCAAACTACACCACCAAGGAGAATGCAACCTGATGCCTTGCTTCAGGTGCAAGCGACCCGGTCACCTGATTAAAGATTGTACGTATGAGCCCAGGAAGCAATGTTACTAGTGCGGGGATCCAGGACACATGCGGAACAAGTGTCCCAAGCTAGCGAGGGATAAAGACGCCAGGCCTAACAAACCCAAAGGAAGAGAGTTCATAATGGATCCCAATGGCGCCCGTAAGGATCCTGACGTGGTTAACGGTACGTTTCTCATAAATAACCGCCCTGCTACTGTTTTATTAGATACTAGAGCAACAATTAGTTTTGTTTCTACTACCTTTAGACCTTTGATTGATTTGGAAGCTTGTACCCTAACCAATGCATACACAGTAGAATTAGCTGACGGCAAATAATAGAAACCAATGAAATGATCAAAGACTGCATGATAGAATTAGAGGGTAATTCATTTAAAATAGACTTGATGCCTATAACATTGAGAGGATTTGATGTGGTCATGGGAATGGATTGGTTAGCTATATATAAGGCTGAAATTGTATGTGGTGAGCGTTTACTTAGAATTCCTCTAATTGATGGAAGTACACTAACAGTCCACCGTTATAGAAGCAACACGTTGTACCCTATGATATCCTACCTAAAGGCTACTAAGAGTCTTCATAAGGGATGCTCCACTTTCATAGTCTACGTGATGAAACCAAGAGAAGAAAAGAGAATCGAAGATATACCGGTGGTGGCTGAGTACCCGGAAGTATTTTCTGAGGACCTACCGAGACTCCCTCCGACTAGAAAGGTTGAATTTCAATTAGACTTAGTGCCTGGTGCCGCACCAGTGGCCAAGGCACCTTACCGACTCGCTCCACCTGAGATGAAGGAGCTAATGGTACAAATCCAGGAATTGCTAGATAAAGGATTCATTCGACCAAGTGTTTCTCCGTGGGGTGCACCAGTACTATTTGTTAAAAAGAAGGATGGAACCCTACGAATGTGTATTGACTATCGTGATTTGAACAAGCTTACAATCAAGAATCGCTATCCTCTCCCAAGAATCGATGACTTGTTCGATCAATTACAGGGAGCCAGCTATTTCTCCAAGATAGATTTGAGATCGGGATACCATCAACTAAAGATAAGGAAAGAAGACATACCCAAGACAGCCTTCAGGGCCAGGTATGGACACTATGAGTACTTAGTCATGCCCTTCGGACTGACTAATGCACCTGCGGCATTTATGGACCTCATGAACCAAGAATATCGGCCGTATCTAGACAAATTCATGATTGTGTTTATTGGCGATATTTGGATCTACTCGCGTAGCAAGGAAGAGCATGAGAAGCACCTTAGACTGATTCTTGAGTTGCTCAAGAATGAGCAGTTATATACAAAGTTCCCCAAATGTGAGTTTTGGATGTGCAAAATCCAGTGTCTAAGACATGTGGTGAACAAAGAAGGTATTCAAGTAGATCCAACAAAAATAGAAGCCATTAAAAACTGGAAGATTCCTGAAACTCCTACCGAGATAAGGCAATTTCTTGGTTTGGCGGGATACTATCGGAGGTTCATCAAGGATTTCTCGCGAATTGTACAACCATTAACCGCACTAACCAAAAAGAATACAGCCTTCATATGGGAAAAGGAACAGAATAAGGCATTTGAGATGCTCAAGGAGAAGCTGTGCAGTGCACCTATCCTTGCCCTACCAAAAGGCGTTGATGATTTCGTAGTCTATTGCGATGCCTCGCGTCAGGGGTTGGGGTGTGTATTGATGCAGCGAGACAAGGTGATTGCTTACGCGTCTAGATTGTTGAATGAGCATGAGAGAAACTACACTACTCATGATCTAGAACAAGGTGCCGTGGTGTTTACGCTCAAAATATGGAGACACTATCTCTACGATACCAAATGCGTCATTTACACCGATCACAAAAGTTTGCAACACATTCTGGACCAGAAGATGTTAAGCATGCGCCAAAGAAGGTGGGTAGAATTGTTGAACGATTATGATGTGAGATTCGTTACCATCCAGGTAAGGCTAATGTAGTGGCGGATGCATTGAGTAGAAAGGAAAGGGAAAAACCCCTTCGCGTCCATGCCTTAAGAATGAACGTATATACTAGCCTTGCCGCTAGATTGAAAGAAGCACAAAAGGAAGCCCTGAAAGAGGATAAGCTAACTGAGGAGATGCTAACGGGAATGGAAAGACGTCTAGAAGTGAGTAATGATGGATTTTATAAGCATGAAAGAAGGACTTGGGTACCAAAACACGGAGGAATTAGAGAGATAGTCCTAGATGAAGCCCACAAATCCAGATATTCGGTTCATCCGGTAAGTGACAAGATGACTTTAAGACTCTCTTCTGGTGGCCCAGGTTAAAGAAATCCATTGCCACCTATGTGGGGAAATATCTGACGTGTGCAATGGTAAAAGCCACTAGAAACCATCAGGAACCTTATAACAGCCCGAAATCCCTGAATGGAAATGGGATAACATTACGATGGATTTTGTTACAAAGTTGCCAAGAACCTCTCGAGGGCATGATGCAATCTGGGTAATAGTGGATAGGCTTACCAAATCAGCTCACTTCCTACCTATTCGAGAAGATTATGGTTTACCGAAGCTAGCGCGACTATACATCGATGAAATAGTAACAAGACATGGAGTGCCACTATCGATTATCTCAGACCGTGATAGTCGCTTCACTTCATGATTTTGGAAGTCTCTCCAACAGGCTTTGGGGATCCGTCTTGACCTAAGCACTGCATACCACCCTCAAACTGATGGACAAAGTGAAAGAACCATTCAGACTCTAGAGGACATGTTAAGAGCTTGCGCGATCAACTTCGGTGGAAGTTGGGATAACCACCTTCCTCTAGTGGAGTTCTCCTATAATAATAGTTACCACGCAAGTATAAAAGCAGCTCTGTATGAAGCCTTATATGGTAGAAAATGTCGGTCACCATTAAGCTGGAATGAGATCGGTGATAGCCAAGTAATGGGACCCGATATCGTGATGGAAACCACATACAAGGTATTTAAGATCAAGGAACGACTGAGAGCAGCCAGAGATCGTCAGAAGAAATATGTGGACAGAAGACGAAAGCCCCTGGAATTTCAAGTGGGTGATAGAGTGATGCTAAAAGTCACATCTTGGAAGGGCGCAGTCAGATATGGCAAGAAAGGTAAGCTAGGCCCAAGATACATTGGACCATTTGAAATTTTATCAAGAATTGGCCCAGTAGCATATCAATTGAGGCTACCTCAAGATTTGAGTTACATACATGACACTTTTCATGTGTCTAACTTGAAGAAGTGTCTCGTAGACAAAGCCTTGGAATTACCATTGAAGGATGCCAAATTTACTAACGAGTTGAAATTTATGGAGGAGCCCATAGAGATTACTGATCGATTAGTCTAGAAACTTAGACGATGTCGTATACCCAAGGTTAAAATGAGATGGAACTCTAGGCGAGGACCAGAGTTCACATAGGAACGAGAAGATGAGATGAGAAAGGAGTATCCGTACCTCTTTAAGCCCACCCATTCAGAATCTAATTGAAGCTAAAATTTCGGGCTGAAATTTCCCAAATGGTGGGAGAATGTAACAACAGACTCCTAGGTCCAGCTTTAACTTTAATAATTATCCGACATTGTTTTCATTCTTATTATTCTCTTCTTATGTGATAATTGATTCATGTTTAGTTGCCTTATAAGATTTCGTTATATCTTGCCTTAGTCTAGAAATTATTAAGCGATCCTAGAAAAATAGTAAATCTATGCTAGAAATTAAAATTTTAATTAAGACAAATAATATGTGTGTACACATACATATTCACGGCACACACACACACACACACACACACACACACACACACACACACATATATATATATATATATATATATATATATATATATATATATATATATATATATATATATATATATATATATATATGTAATCTTACACTTAAAAACTTATAAAACTAATACTACCAACAACTACACTACACAATCAACTTACACTACAATTTAAACTTTACAAAAAAAAAAAAAAAGAAAACTCTCCCCACACACCACCATTCGGCCACCTCCCCTCTCCCCCACTCACCATCCCCCTCAAACCTCACAAAACCACTTCAACACACCATCCCTTTCCCCATACATGCAATCAAACCCCCAACCTTTTCTCCCTCACTCTCTCTCTCGAAATTCAACCAAGAATCTCAACGTCCCTGCAACTTTTCTTCATTTCCAGCCAAGATCGAGAGCCCCCTTCAAGCACAACATCAATTAATACAAGCTCAAGCTAAGAGGTGACCAAAAGGTTGAGTTTCTTGCTAGTTCTTGCAAAATCCAGGAAGTTTCAGCTCAAGCTCGTGATTCTACAGCCCTCATACTCCTCAAATCAATCCAAAATCACAAAACACCTTGAGTGTAAGCATCTATATACCCGAAACAAAGCTATTTCTTGAGTTTTCTTCACTTTTCTACCACGAAATCTCACTTTTCTTGTTCACAGCAGAAACTTGCGGCCATATCACTGTTTTTGTGAGACTCATGACTTTAAGAATGTATATTTTAATGAGTGTTCGTGAACCATGGGTTGGTTCATATGATTTCAACCCGAAAACCCTCTTTTTCATGTGTTTTAGCACCAATAACCCACTTGTTTTGAAAGACCCTTCAACCAATGTTAAAACCTGCTCCAAAACAGTTTATTAACATCATTATAATCTGGATTAAAAGTTACAAAAAGGGTTGGTAATGTTTATGCTCAAACTATGATGATTACACATGTGCAAATGTTGTAAAACACCCTCTAAAATGCAACAATGATGCTAGTTATGCTCAAATCCGTGAGTTTATGTTTGTTCCAGGAGTTTGGTAATAATAATCTTATAAAATTCGTGATAGTTGTTGAATGGGTATATTGGAGTGGTATTATGGACTAAATAGGTGTATTTTAGTGATCCGAAAAGGTGGTGAAATTCTCAAAATGGCTAAAACTTAATAAGTTACAACTTTTAAAACCTCTAGGCCCTAAAATAATTATTTTAGTATTAAAAACCGAATTTGGTGAATTTTTGAGTTAATATGTAATTTCTATGAATTTATTTAATGAAAATAAGCATAAACCGGGAGATTTTTGGATAAAATATTAAAAATAGTGTAACAAGCCTAAGACCACTAAATAAATATTATTTCAGTAAGTTAGAAGACCTCAATGTGAAATCTTGGTGGAAAATTGAATGAAAGTGGGTTAGAGTGTTCGGTTTCGGATAAAAACGGGTTTTAACGGATTAGTTTAAAAAATGGACTTTTTGCTCAAATAACCCCAAAAATAATTTTAAAATAGATTATGATCTTGGTTAGAAGCCCTTAAAACATTATACTTGAGGTCATAGGTTGAATTTAAGAGATCTAAAACAAGATGCTTAAATTAATGGTTTTACCGTAACCGGTAACCTAAATTTTGTGTTTTAAGCCTCTCAAGTTAAAAATCTAGAAATACTAAGTTAAAACAGGCCTAAAATTAATATAAAAACCTCTAGGAACTAATAAGGGCCATATTGGGTTAAGTAATGAAAGAAACCAAACTTTTGGGTCAAAATTGTAAATTTTGAAACTTGAGGGACCAAAGTGTAAATTTCGTAAATATAACTAAATTTCAGTAATCTTATGACTAGAAAACTATAATTAAACTCATTATAATATAAACAAACTTATAAAAGTCATATAAATTGTCATCCATATAAAAAACCCTAACTTTCTTAAAAAGAAAACTTTTTGACACAAACTCCTAAGAAACGAAGCCACGAGAATGTATGACCATAAAATACATTTAGATACACTTCCAATAGCCTAAGAGCATTAGGTTACTACTTGTATCTTGATCATAGGGTGCTAGGACTTGAAGTTTTTCTGTGACTGAAGAACTATTGAGTTACCTAAGGTGAGTTTTAGTGTTCCCTTCTAACTACTATTTTGGGATGAAACATGCTATGTTTGAACTAAAAGTTATTTGTGTACTATTATGCGATGCTATTATATGTTGTGGCTAATGTTAGAACCTGCACCTACTTGTATCATAATCATTAATTCTTGTGTGAACCGCTTGTTTTATATGGGTAGATCTACTTGGGGAATCCCCCACGCACAGTGCCTTCCGACATAATAGGAAGGGTACCCCACTGAGATACTGTGGGGTCGTTTGTGTCATGTGAAAGGTTTTATAAGATACTATGGTGCACCTCTCAGCAGGTATGGTACACTCTTTGAGGCTCAGTTTCCCCTATGGGATAACCGGTACAACATAATTTTAGAAGAGGCTAGCTGGGGCTGAGTGCAGGGTTGATTGTGACCCCATAGTAGTGACACTTATGTTTTCTTTTTAAAATTAACTTATGGATTCTAAAGAGTCCTTTTGTGTTTGAACTTTAAGCACTTGAACTCACCAACTTTTTAGTTGACACAAAATCTTTTTGAGCATGTTTCAGGTAACCCTTGATGAAGCATGGATTGTAATGGACTTAATGGATGGCTTAGTACCGTGACTACGAATGACATTACTTGATTTTGAAAACATTATTAGACATTCGGAATTATTGTGTAATAAATTTGGATAAATTTGGGTGTGGATTTGATGTTTGGGCAAGACTTTAATAGCCCGAATATGTTGTTTTAATGTAATGCCATGTGATTTCCCTCCTTGTGTGCTCTTGAGTGGTTAGTTTCCGGTGCCATGTGTTTTGCTAATCTGCGACGTCCTACCCTCCTTGGGCCCGGGGTGTGACACATGATCAAGTTAATAATATTTAATTGTATTTTAATCAAAATTGTACAACTAGAGATTGGTGTATCAAAGTATTCACGAAATCTTAAATAACTAAATCGGAAAGGAACAAGTCATACAAAAACGTTAAACAACAATAGTTCTATCATGGATAGTTTTTTCACTTTTCGTAACAACCTCCAATGCTATGAAGTTTTGATTCTCAAGCCTTCTGAACACACTCATGAACCAATCTAATCATGTGTAATTACATTCATCATTGGAATCATACTAATTAATCGTAAATGCAACATAGTATCTATTGTATAAATCGAAACTAAAATCAAACATGAAGCCACACGAATGAGCCCTGAATTCAATACATTTGTGCTCAAAACTCATCGAGAACATTCAACAACCAACTTCGAGTACTATTACCTCAAAAATCCTTTGAATCAATCAAAATGACAACTCTGGATTAATAGAATACTTTATTACCATCTAGGCAAGGAAACTGGGTGTAAAGAAACAAGAAACTACTCGTATTCACTCAAAAAGAATGGAGAATCAAATTAAACTGGCTGAATGAAAGTAATCAGATGTCAAACCAGAAACGCAATGCATGATCGATGAAAAAGAAGTCAAATCAAGGTAACACGATCAAGTTAATAACATTTAATTGTATTTTAATCAAAATTGTACAACTAGAGATTGGTGTATCAAAGTACTCACGAAAGCTTAAATAACTAAAGCGGAAAGGAACTAGTCATACAAAAACGTTAAACAACAATAGTTCTATCATGGATAGTTTTTTTGCTTTTCGTAACAACCTCCAATGCTATGAAGTATTGATTCTCAAGTCTTCTGAACTCACTCGTGAACCAATCTAATCATATGTGATTACAATCATCATTGGAATCACACTAATTAATCATAAATGCAACATAGTATCTATTGTATAAATCAAAACTAAAACCGAACACGAAGCCACACGAATGAGCCCTGAATTCAATACACTCGTGCCCGAAACTTATCGAGAACATTCAACAACCAACTTCAAGCACTATTACCTCAAAAATCCTTTGAATCAATCAAAATGACAACTGTGGATTCATAGAATACTTTAGACCATCTAGGCAAGGAAACCAGGTGTAAAGAAAGAAGAAACTACTTCTATTCACTCAAAAAGAATCAAGAATCAAATTAAACTGGCTGAATGAAAGTAATCAGATGTCAAACCAGAAACGCAATGCATGATCGATGAAAAAGAAGTCAAATCAAGGTAACACGATCAAGTTAACAATATTTAATTGTATTTAAATCAAAATTGTACGACCAGAGATTGGTGTATCATAGTATTCACGAAAGCTTAAATAACTAAATCGGAAAGGAACTAGTCATATGAAAACATTAAACAACAATAGTTCTATCATGGATAGTTTTTTTGCTTTTCGTAACAACCTCCAAAGCTATGAAGTTTTGATTCTCAAGCCTTCTGAACACACTCATGAACCGATCTAATCATATGTGATTACAATCATCATTGGAATCACACTAATTATGTAAAGTCCGAAATTTTGTAACATAAAATAAAAAGAAAAGAAAGTATCTTGAAGGAAACAAAAGGAAACCAAAGATGAGGGGTGTTTTCTTTAAAAGTACACAAAAGTCAAAAAGTGCACTTTATATGGGTATGGCCGCCCATATCACCCCTGCTGCTGCTGTGTTCAACTGAAACAAAAGAAGAAGAAGAAGAAGAAGAAATCGAAGTTATCTCGGTTCTAGAGAGAGATAGAGGTTGTTTTTTTATCTTGGTATGTATTTCTATGCATAATTGGCTTGGTTTATGTTGGATTTTGACCATGAAACTGATTTATATGTGTTTATGTGTTTTGTTGTTTGTTCATCCGCATTTGTCTAAGGACTTAGAATTTTTCTGAAGCTTGGGAAGTAGAATGTAACTGGTAAATTCTAGAATGTTTTGCTGTTTCATGTCTGTTGTGGTGATACATGTTGTGGGCTGTTGTTGATGCTCTATACTATGTATAACATGACTTTACGTGGTGTGTTTATATTCATATGCGTAAAGTATTATCGTAAAGAAAGTGAAAGATTAATGTTAATAAAGAAGAAGAACATAAGAAATGTATGAAAAGTCTTGCAAGCAATGAAAGGAGGTGCGCGACCATGTTGTCGTTACAGACTCGGATGGAGTGCAATCATTGAGATTGACTCGAAGGGGGTCTGATCCTTGAGATCTACCCGAATGATGTCGTGATACTCGCCCCTGTACTGTGTCGGTTTTCGGACATGAGTCGGGGGTGTTGCAAACAGAGACGGCGTCCTTGTCGCGTACCCCAGCACAGTATCAGTCTTCGGACATGAGTCGGGGGTATTACATGAGACAAGATCCAGATAGAAAGTGAAAGATATTGAAAATGAATGAATACGTGAGGTAATGAAAGATAATTAAGTTTATACATTGATGTATGTATGATGAGTGCTCACGTGCGAAAGTAAAGGAAGTATTTTATTGAAAAGGGTATTTTCATATATAAATCCTACAAGGTATTTTAAATGTTTTAAAACTAGAACTCACTCAGCAACACTGACTTTTATGCATTTTCAGTTGGCAGGTAATTGTTGCTGAGGATGGCACGCGGGGAAAGCTACTCGGCAGGGCAAGACTGGCATCCATTCTTCTTTAATGATATTGTTGTTTTGTAATGCAAATAAACAGGTTCTTTTGTAATTCAAGAAAACAATGGTGTATTGCTTAACAACGTTAGTTATTAATAGAATGAATGGTTTTTATTAACTTAATTCCGCTGTAATATTTTATGAAATGTGTGTTGTTTAATGTTTTATGCTATGATTGACCAACTGTGAGGTCTTAGGGAACGAGGCCTTACAAGTTGGTATCAAAGCCAAAGTTTAAGAGAAATAGGTAAATATATTCAAAACTTAAACTTAAACTGAGAATGGGACGAATGGAGGGATGCCAGCCCGAGTAGCTACGTGCCATCAGGTAATTCTTTTCTTAATGTTAACCGGTACTATATGCATGTGCTATTTGATTTATGTGCTTTTAGTAGATTTGAATACTGATGTAGTCAGGATAGGAAATGCTTGGGGGATGAAGAGTAAAGTAAGTGGCTAATCACAACTGGCCACTATAATTAGGGACTTACTATACTTGACATAAACTGAGCTATTACCTTGAATGACCATGTTGGTGTTTGAATCTTATAGTGTTAGAGGATGGCTGGAGGTAGATCATCTAAGGCTTCTAGAGGTGGAGCATGGGGTGGTTGTGCTGGTAGACCACGAGCCGCAAAGAACAAGGCAAGGACTGCAGAGACAGCTCCTGGTGAGCCTGGGCTTCATCACCCGGAGGGTGGTGATGAGAGTGCCAACCTGAGGGCCTCAGTAAAAGAGGCAGTGGTGGAGGAGGTTCACCAAGTCATGCAGACGATCCTACCATCTATCGTGACCGAGGTGATCCGGGCTGTAAGGGAGGATGAGAGGAAGGAAAAGGAGGAAGAGAGAAGGGTTGCTGCTGGGAGAAGGGAGAATGAGGGAGATCATGATGATGAGGAGAAGATGAATGCTAAAAGGGGAGCCTCCAGTGATGAAGAAGATGTAGAGGTGCGAGAAACCGCAAGGGGATGCAACTACGGGGCATTCCAACGGTGTAAAGCCCCTACTTTTGACGGCAACAGTAACGCTGCTACTGCCCACCGTTGGGTTAGAGAGATGGAGGCAGTGTTGGATATTAGTGAGTGCACGGAAGATCAGAAGGTGAAATTCACCACTCACTCATTCGTTGACTCGGCTTTGTGTTGGTGGGACAATATTGTCCAAGCCGAGGGTAGCAAGGCCATCGGGAGGATGAGATAGGGAGATTTGAAGAAGTTGCTTGTTGAGGAATTCTGTCCTCATAGGGAAATAGACAAGGTAGAGAGAGAATTCCTACAGCTTGAGGTGGGAACCATGACCCACCAGCAATACACCATCAAGTTAAACGAAATGGCGAGGCTGACGCCGGATCAGGTGACGCCGGTGTTGAGGAAAATTAAGAGGTATGTGCAGGGATTACCGGTTGATATCCACAGGCCCTTGATTGTTGCCCGGCCAAGCACTTTTAGGTCGGCAGTGGATCTGGCAGGGAGGCTTTATAATAAGAGAGAGGTGTTGGTGGTTAAGGTGAAGAAGACAGGTGGTGGTGACAAGAACTGGAATGGGAAGAGGTTTGGGCATGGTGGTTTCACCCCAAATAACAAGAGGATGAAAATGGATGACCGAAGAGTGGAGTCATCAAGCACAGGGATGAAGAGGTGTGGCAAATGGGGGAAGGAGCACACTGGTGAATGCAAATGGGGATCGAATGTATGCTTCAAGTGTGGGAAGCCTGGCAACGTGGCAAAGGTATGTGGGGCTATTAAGTGTTATAGTTGTGGTGAGGATGGTCGTCTAAGCAGAGACTGCAAGAAGCTGAGGGTCGAGAGTTCCGGGGCGAAGAAGAGGACAGAGAGTGAAGGGCAGAGTTCCCAGAAGATTTACCAGGCGTGCCACCGGACCGTGAGATCGAGTTTCAGATTGATTTGATACCCGGTGCTCAACCCGTTGCCAAGGCACCATATCGATTAGCTCCAACCAAGATGAAGGAGCTGATGGTTCAACTGCAGGAGTTATTGGACAAGGGTTTGATTCGACCAAGTATCTCTCCTTGGGGTGCTTCGGTCTTGTTTGTTAAGAAGAAAGACGGTAGTATGAGGATGTGCATAGACTACCGGGAGCTAAATAAGTTAACAGTGAAGAATCGATATCCCTTACCAAGAATAGATGACTTGTTTGACCAGCTCCAAGGTGCCAGCTGGATCTCACGAATAGATCTCTGATCTGGTTACCATCAGTTGAAGGTTAAGGAGCAAGACATTCCTAAGATAGCTTTTCGCACATGTTATGGACACTACGAGTTCCTCGTTATGACTTTCGGTCTGACTAACGCGCCAACTGCCTTTATGGATTTGATGAATCGAGTGTGTCGGCTGATGTTAGATAAATCAATGATTGTGTTTGTAGATGATATCTTGATTTATTCAAAGAGCAAAGAAGAACATGTCAGCCACATACGTGAAGTACTGGAGACGCTTAGCAGGGAGAAGCTTTATGCAAAATTCTCTAAGTGTGCTTTTTGGTTACGTGAGGTTCAATTTTTGGGTCACGTGGTGAATTTTGAAGGAATTATGGTGGACCCGGCGAAGGTTGAGGCGGTGATGCAATGGAAGTCTCCAAAGACGCCATCCGAGATTCGAAGTTTCTTGGGATTGGCGGGCTACTACTGGAGGTTCATTCAAGACTTTTCCAAGATAGCCTCACCTTTGACCAAATTGACTCGCAAGGACGTAAGGTTTGTGTGGGGTCTGGAACAGGAAGATGCTTTTGAGGAGTTAAAGGCAAGATTAACTCAAGCTCCTGTTTTGACATTACCCGAAGGGAGTGAAGACTTAGTGGTGTATTCGGATGCCTCCTATTTGGGACTGGGTTGTGTGTTAATGCAACATGGGAGAGTAATAGCCTACGCGTCCTGACAGTTGAAAACCCACGAGGTCAATTATCCCACGCATAATTTGGAGCTCGCAGCTATAGTCTTCGCCTTAAAGATTTGGAGGCATTACCTGTACGGGGTGAAATGCACAATCTTCACGTACCACAAGAGCCTAAAGTATTTCTTTGAGCAGAAAGATCTCAACATGAGGCAGAGGAGGTGGTTAGAGCTGATTAAGGATTATGATTGTGAAATCCACTACCATCCGGGTAAAGCCAATGTAGTGGCTGATACCCTCAGCCGAAAAGAGAGACCCGAGCCAATCTGGGTGAAAACTTACCAATTGGTGATGACCTCTGACGTGATGACACAGGTCAAAGAATTTCAGGATGAGGCATTGAAGGAAGATCACCTTAACTCTAAAAATATGAGAGGTCTAGTCATGGAGTTGGGAGAAAATACCCATGGAGTTAGAACCCGCTTCGGGCGGATGTGGATTCCCCGTTACGGTGATCTACGGGGATGAATTATGGACGAAGGTCATAAGACTCGATACTCCATTCATCCCGGTGCCACTAAGATGTATCAAGATATGAAGAAAGACTATTGGTGGCTGGGTATGAAACGTGACGTGGCTGAGTATGTGAGTAAGTGCCTTGCTTACAAGTGTAGGTAGAGCATCAAAAGCCATACGGGAAGATCCAACCATTGGATATACCTGAGTGGAAGTGGGAGCACATCACCATGGATTTCATCATGAAGTTTTCACGTACGGCAAGGGGGTATGATGCAATTTGGGTAATAGTTGATCGTTTGACAAAGAGTGCTCACTTCTTACCGATCCGTGAGACGTATTCATCCGAGAGGTTGGCGGATCTATTCATCAAAGAGATTGTAGCTCGTCATGGTGTGCTGGTGTCTATCGTGTCAGACCGTGACACTAGGTTCACATCGAAGTTTTGGAAGAGATTCCACGATGTAATGGGGACGAGGCTGCATATCAGTACGGCTTACCATCCTCAGACAGATGGTCAGTCTGAGAGAACAATTCAAACGTTCGAGGACATGCTCCGAGCATGTGTAATCAACTTTGGAGGAAGTTGGGATGATCATCTACCGTTGGCAGAGTTCTCATACAACAACAGCTATCATGCCAGCATTGGCATGCCACCTTACGAGATGCTATATGGTAGGAGATGTAGAATGCCAGTGTGTTGGGGAGACATTAGGCAGAAAGAGTTGGGAAGCATGGAGGTAATCGTGGCTATGACTGAGAAGCTAGAAAAGATCAAAGCCTTTATGAAGACAACCAAGGATAGACAGAAGTCGTATGCCGATAAGAGGCGTAGACCGATCGAGTTCAACGTGGGTGATAAAGTCATGTTAAAGGTCTCGCCCTGGAAGGGGATCATTCGGTTCCGGAAGAGGGGCAAGCTGAGTCCGAGATACATAGGGCCTTTCCGAATCATTGCACGAGTAGGGGAGGTGGCCTATCGACTAGAATTGCCTGATGAGTTAAGTGGAATTCATCTGACATTCCATGTATCTCATCTGAGAAAGTGCTTAGCCGATGAAGACATGATTGTACCACTGGAAGATATTGAAGTGGATGAACGGCTTAATTATGTAGAGCAACCAGTGGCAATCATCGACCGGAAGGAGAAGAGACTGAGAAATAAAGTGGTTCCACTGTATGCAGTGGAAACACCGGAAGGGTTCCGAGTCTACGTGGGAGACGGAGGATGAAACGAGACAGCATTACCCATAGCTATTCGAATAGTGACATGTTTCAGGGATGAAACCTCTTTAAGGGGGGTAGACTTATAAAGCCCGAAATTTTGTCACATAAAATAAAAAGAAAAGAAAGTATCTTGAAGGAAACTAATGGAAACCAAAGATGAGGGGTGTTTTGTGTAAAAGTACATAAAAGTCAAAAAGTGCACTTTATATGGGCATGGCCACCCATATCACCCCTACTGCTACTGTGTTCAACTGAAACAGAAGAAGAAGAAGAAGAAGAAGAAGAAATCGAAGTTCTCTCGGTTCTAGAGAGAGATAGAGGCTATTTTTGATCTTGGTATGTATTTCTATGCATAATTGGCTCGGTTTATGTTGGGTTTTGACCATGAAACCGATTTATATGTGTTTATGTGATTTGTTGTTTGTTTTTGCTTGTTTTAGGCGTTTGAACTCTTGTGCACACGAGTTTGGTGGAGTTTTGCTTGTTTGCTGCACTAGGTGAGTTGTAGACCCTGGTTATTATGTTTTTTTAAACTTCTTGGGGCTGAAAATGCATGTTTAAAAGGTTTTGCAGCTGTTTTATGCTTTACCATATGTATATGGCTGATTATGTTTGTGCTTATGGTGGTTTATATGCTGTTGATGCTTAGGATGTTGAGTATAAGCTTCGAACAGATGGATAAGCATGATTGGTTAGGAATTGTTGGTGTTTTTGTGGTTGTATGCCTGCTCTAGATGTTAAGCATGTTAGATCGATGATAAGGATGTGTTAGACCGAGTATTGGGGACTGAATAATTGCATAAGTGCATTTGCAGGTCGGTTAGTTCATCCGCATTTAAGAGCTGAACATACACTTGAAGTATTTTGCTCATGCGCATTTGTTGTTTGTTTATCCGCATTTGTAGTTGCTCATGCGCCCAAGTGTTCTTCCGCATTTCTTTTGTTCATGCGCATTTGCTACAGTGTTCATGCGCATTTGTTTCAGTCATTCGCATTTGTTCTATCAGCATTTAGTTGGACACTTGGATAAATCTAAAGGCATTCATCCGCATTAGTTATTGTTCATCCGCATTAGTTCCTGTTCATCCGCATTAGTTACTGTTCATCCGCATTAGTCTCTATTCATCCGCATTTGTCTAAGGACTTAGGATTTTTCTAAAGCTTGGGAAGTAGAATGTAACGGGTAAGTTCTGGAATGTTTTGCTGTTTCATGTCTGTTGTGGTGATGCATGTTGTGGGCTGTTGTTGATGCTTTATACTATGTATAATATGACTTTACGTGGTGTGTTTATATTCGTATGCGTAAAGTATTATCATAAAAAAAGTGAAAGATTAATGTTAATAAAGAAGAGGAACATAAGAAATGTATGAAAAGTCTTGCAAGCAATGAAAGGAGGTGCGCGACCATGTTGTCGTTACATACTCTGATAGAAAGCAATCATTGAGATTGAGTTGAAGGGGATCTGATCCTTGAGATCTACCCGAAAGATGTCGTGATGCTTGCCCCGGTACTGTGTCGGTTTTCGGACATGAGTCGGGGGTGTTACAAACAGAGATGGGGTCCTTGTCGCGTACCCCTGCACATTATCAGTCTTTGGACATAAGTCGGGGGTATTACATGAGACAGGATCTAGATAGAAAGTAAAAGATAATGAAAATGAACGAATACGTGAGTTAATGAAAGATAATTAAGTTTATACAATGATGTATGTATGATGAGTGCTCACGTGCGAAAGTAAAGGAAGTATTTTGTTGAAAAGGGTATTTTCATATATAAATCCTACAAGGTATTTTAAACGTTTTAAAACTAGAACTCACTCAGCAACACTGAGTTTTATGCATTTTCAGTGGGCAGGTAATTGTTGCTGAGGATGGTATGCGGGGAAAGCTACTCGGCAGGGCAAGACTGGTGCCACATGAACACGAAGCCACACGAATGAGCCCTGAATTCAATACACTGGTGCCCGAAACTCTTCGAGAACATTCAACAACCAACTTCGAGTACTATTACCTCAAAAATCCTTTGAATAAATCAAAATGACAACTGTGGATTCATAGAATACTTTATTACCATCTAGGCAAGGAAACCAGGTGTAAAGAAACAAGAAGCTACTCGTATTTATTTAAAAAGAATCGAAAATCAAATTAAACCGGCAGAATTAAAGTAATTAGATGTCAAACAAGAAACGCAATGCATGATCGATGAAAAAGAAGTCAAATCAAGGTAACACGATCAAGTTTACAATATTTAATTGTATTTTAATCAAAATTGTACGACTAGGATTGGTGTATCAAAGTATTCACGAAAGCTTAAATAACTAAATCGGAAAGGAACTAGTCATACAAAAACGTTAAGCAACAATAGTTCTATCATGGATAGTTTTTTTGCTTTTCGTAACCACCTCTAATGCTATGAACTTTTGATTCACAAGCCTTCTGAACACACTCGTGAACCAATGTAATCATATGTGACTACAATCATCATTGGAATCACACTAATTAATCATAAATGCAACATAGTTCTATTGTATAAATCAAAATTAAAACCGAACACGAAGCCACACAAATGAGCCCTGAATTCAATACACTTGTGCTCGAACTCATCGAGAACATTCAACAACCAACTTCGAGTACTATTACCTCAACATCCTTTGAATAAATCAAAATGACAACTGTGGATTCATAGAATACTTTATTACCATCTAGGCAAGGAAACCGGGTGTAAAGAAACAAAAAACTACTCGTATTTATTTAAAAAGAATCGAAAATCAAAATCAACTGGCGGAATTAAAGTAATTAGATGTCAAACAAGAAACGCAATGCATGATCGATGAAAAATAAGTCAAATCAAGGTGACACGATCAAGTTTACAATATTTAATTGTATTTTAATCAAAATTGTACGACTAGGATTGGTGTATCAAAGTATTCACGAAAGCTTAAATAACTAAATCGGAAAGGAACTAGTCATACAAAAACGTTAAACAACAATAGTTCTATCATGGATAGTTTTTCTGCTTTTCGTAACAACCTCCAATGCTAGGAAGTTTTGATTCACAAGCCATCTGAAAACACTCGTGAACCAATATAATCATATGTGATTACAATCATCATTGGAATCACACTAATTAATCATAAATGCAACATATTATCTATTGTATAAATCGAAACTAAAACCGAGCACGAAGCCACACGAATGAGCCTTGAACTCAATACACTGGTGCCCGAAACTCTTTGAGAACATTCAACAACCAACTTCGAGCACTATTACCTCAAAAATCCTTCGAATCAATCAAAATGACAACTGTGGATTCATAGAATACTTTATTACCATATAGGCACGAACACTGAGTGTAAAGAAACAAGAAACAACTCGTATTCACTCAAAAAGAATCAAGAATCAAATTAAACTGGCGGAATGAAAGTAATCAGACGTCAAACAAGAAACGCAATGCGTGATCGATGAAAAAGAAGTTAAATCAAGGTAACACGATCAAGTTAATAATATTTAATTGTATTTTAATCAAAATTGTACAACTAGAGATTGGTGTATTAAAGTATTCACGAAAGCTTAAATAACTAAATCGGAATTGAACTAGTCATAGAAAAACGTTAAACAACAATAGTTCTATCATGGATAGTTTTTTTGCTTTTCGTAACAACCTCCAATGCTATGAAGTTTTGATTCTCAAGCCTTCTGAACACACTCGTGAACCAATCAAAACATATGTGATTACAATCATGATTGGAATCACACTAATTAATCAAAAATGGAGCATAGTATCTTTTGTATAAATCGAAACTAAAACCAAACAGGAAGCCACACGAATGAGTCCTGAGTTCAATACACTCGTGCCCGAAACTCATTGAGAAAATTCAACAACCAATTTCGAGCACTATTACCTCAAAAATCATTTGAATCAATCAAAATGACAACTGTGGATTCATAGAATACTATATTACCATCTAGACAAGGAAACCAGGTGTAAAGAAACAAGAACATACTCGTATTCACTCAAAAAGAATCAAGAATCAAATTAAACTGCGGAATGAAAGTAATCAAACATCGAACAACAAAACACATTGCCTGATCGATGAAAAAGAAGTCAAATAACGTAACACGATGAAGTTAATAATATTAATTGTATTTTAATCAAATTTGTACAACTAGAGATTGGTGTATCATAGTATTCACAAAAGTTTAAATAACTATATCGGAAAGGAACTAGTCATACAAAAACATTAAACAACAATAGTTCTATCATGGATAGTTTTTTGGCTTTTCGTAACAACCTTCAATGCTATGAAGTTTTGATACTCAAACCTTCTAAACACACTCGTGAACCAATCTAATCATATGTGATTACAATCATCATTGGAATCACACTAAATAATCATAAATGCAACATAGTATCTATTGTATAAATCGAAACTAAAATCACACACGAAGCCACACGAATGAGCCCTGAATTCAATACACTTGTGCTCAAAATTCATCGAGAACATTCAACAACCAACTTCGAGTACTATTACCTCAAAAATCCTTTGAATCAATCAAAATGACAACTGTGGATTCATATAATACTTTATTACCATCTAGGCAAGGAAACCGGGTGTAAAGAAACAAGAAACTACTCGTATTCACTAAAAAAGAATGGAGAATCAAATTAAACTGGCTGAATGAAAGTAATCAGACGTCAAACAAGAAAAGCAATGCATGATCGATGAAAAAGAAGTCAAATCAAGGTAGCACGATCAAGTTAATAATGTTTAATTGTATTTTAATCAAATTTGTACAACTAGAGATTGGTGTATCAAAGTATTCACGAAAGCTTAAATAACTAAATCGGAAAGGAACTAGTCATACAAAAATGTTAAACAACAATAGTTCTATCATGGATAGTTTTTTTGCTTTTCGTAACCACCTCTAATGCTATGAACTTTTGATTCACAAGCCTTCTGAACACACTCGTGAACCAATGTAATCATATGTGACTACAATCATCATTGGAATCACACTAATTAATCATAAATGCAACATAGTTCTATTGTATAAATCAAAATTAAAACCGAACACGAAGCCACACAAATGAGCCCTGAATTCAATACACTTGTGCTCGAACTCATCGAGAACATTCAACAACCAACTTCGAGTACTATTACCTCAACATCCTTTGAATAAATCAAAATGACAACTGTGGATTCATAGAATACTTTATTACCATCTAGGCAAGGAAACCGGGTGTAAAGAAACAAGAAACTACTCGTATTTATTTAAAAAGAATCAAAAATCAAATTAAACTGAAGGAATTAAAGTAATTAGATGTCAAACAAGAAACGCAATGCATGATCGATGAAAAAGAAGTCAAATCAAGGTAACGCGATCAAGTTTACAATATTTAATTGTATTTTAATCAAAATTGTATGACTAGGATTGGTGTATCAAAGTATTCACGAAAGCTCAAATAACTAAATCGAAAAGGAACTAGTCATACAAAAACGTTAAACAACAATAGTTCTATCATGGATAGTGTTTTTGCTTTTCGTAACAACCTCCAATGCTAGAAAGTTTTGATTCACAAGCCTTCTGAACACACTCGTGAACCAATATACTCATATGTGATTACAATCATCATTGGAATCACACTAATTAATCATAAATGCAACATAGTATCTATTGTATAAATCGAAACTAAAACCGAACACGAAGCCACTCGAGTGAGCCCTGAATTCAATACACTGGTGCCCGAAACTCGTCGAGAACATTCAACAACCAACGTCGAGCACTATTACCTCAAATATCCTTTGAATCAATCAAAATGACAACTGTGGATTCATAGAATACTTTATTACCATCTAGGCACGAAAACCGGGTGTAAAGAAACAAGAAACTACTCGTATTTACTCAAAAATAATTGAAAATAAAATTAAACTGGAGGAATTAAAGTAATTAGATGTCAAACAAGATACGCAATGCATGATTGATAAAAAAGAAGTCAAATCAAGGTAACATGATCAAGTTAATAATATTTAATTGTATTTTAATCAAAATTGTACAACTAGAGATTGGTGTATCAAAGTATTCACGAAAGCTTAAATAACGTAATCAAGGAACTAGTCATACAAAAATGTTAAACAACAATAGTTCTATCATGGATAGTTTTTTTACTTTTCGTAACAACCTCCAATGCTATGAAGTTTTGATTCTCAAGCCTTCTGAACACACTCGTGAACCAATCAAAACATATGTGATTACAATCATGATTGGAATCACACTAATTAATCATAAATGGAGCATAGTATCTTTTGTATAAATCGAAACTAAAACCAAATAGGAAGCCACACGAATGAGTCTTGAGTTCAATACACTCGTGCCCGAAACTCTTTGAGAAAATTCAATAACCAATTTCGAGCACTATTATCAAAAATCATTTGAATCAATCAAAATGACAACTGTGGATTCATAGAATACTATATTACCATCTAGACAAGGAAACCGGGTGTAAAGAAACAAGAACATACTCGTATTCACTCAAAAAGATTCAAGAATCAAATTAAACTGCGGAATGAAAGTAATCAAACATCGAACAAGAAACACATTGCCTGATCGATGAAAAAGAAGTCAAACAACGTAACACGATCAAGTTAATAATATTAATTGTATTTTAATCAAATTTGTACAACTAGAGATTGGTGTATCAAAGTATTCACAAAAGTTTAAATAACTAATCGGAAAGGAACTAGTCATACAAAAACATTAAACAACAATAGTTCTATCATGGATAGTTTTTTGGCTTTTCGTAACAACCTTCAATGCTATGAAGTTTTGATACTCAAGCCTTCTGAACACACTCGTGAACCAATCTAATCATATGTGATTACAATCATCATTGGAATTACACTAATTAATCGTAAATGCAACATAGTATCTATTGTATAAATCGAAACTAAAATCAAACACGAAGCCACACGAATGAGCCTGAATTCAATACACTTGTGCTCAAAACTCATCGAGAACATTCACCAACCAACTTCGAGTACTATTACCTCAAAAATCCTTTGAATCAATCAAAATGACAACTGTGGATTCATAGAATACTTTATTACCATCTAGGCAAGGAAACCGGGTGTAAAGAAACAAGAAACTACTCGTATTCACTAAAAAGAATGGAGAATCAAATTAAACTGGCTGAATGAAAGTAATCAGACGTCAAACAAGAAAAGCAATGCATGATCGATGAAAAAGAAGTCAAATCAAGGTAGCACGATCAAGTTAATAATATTTAATTGTATTTTAATCAAATTTGTACAACTAGAGATTGGTGTATCAAAGTATTCACGAAAGCTTAAATAACTAAATCGGAAAGGAACTAGTCATACAAAAACGTTAAACAACAATAGTTCTATCATGGATAGTTTTTTGCTTTTCGTAACAACCTCCAATGCTAGGAAGTTTTGATTCACAAGCCTTCTGAACACACTCGTGAACCAATATACTCATATGTGATTACAATCATCATTGGAATCACACTAATTAATCATAAATGCAACATAGTATCTATTGTATAAATCGAAACTAAAACCGAAACACGAAGCCACACGAATGAGCCCTGAATTCAATACACTGTGCCCGAAACTCATCGAGAACATTCAACAACCAACTCGAGCACTATTACCTCAAAAATCCTTTGAATCAATCAAAATGACAACTGTGGATTCATAGAATACTTTATTACCATCTAGGCAAGAAACCGGGTGTAAAGAAACAAGAAACTACTCGTATTTACTCAAAAAGAATCGAAATCAAATTAAACTGGCGGAATTAAAGTAATAGATGTCAAACAAGAACGCAATGCATGATCGATGAAAAAGAAGTCAAATCAAGGTAACACGATCAAGTTAATAATATTTAATTGTATTTTAATCAAAATTGTACAACTAGAGATTGGTGTATCAAAGTATTCACGAAAGCTTAAATAACTAAATCGGAAAGGAACTAGTCATACAAAAACGTTAAACAACAATAGTTCTATCATGGATAGTGTTTTTGCTTTTCGTAACAACCTCCAATGCTAGGAAGTTTTGATTCACAAGCCTTCTGAACACACTCGTGAACCAATATACTCATATGTGATTACAATCATCATTGGAATCACACTAATTAATCATAAATGCAACATAGTATCTATTGTATAAATCGAAACTAAAACCGAACACGAAGCCACACGAATGAGCCCTGAATTCAATACACTGGTACCCGAAACTCGTCGAGAACATTCAACAACCAACATCGAGCACTATTACCTTAAAAATCCTTTGAATCAATCAAAATGACAACTGTGGATTCATAGAATACTTTATTACCATCTAGGCACGAAAACCGGGTGTAAAGAAACAAGAAACTACTCGTATTTACTCAAAAAGAATCGAAAATCAAATTAAACTGGCGGAATTAAAGTAATTAGATGTCAAACAAGATACGCAATGCATGATCGATGAAAAAGAAGTCAAATCAAGGTAACACGATCAAGTTAATAATATTTAATTGTATTTTAATCAAAATTGTACAACTAGAGATTGGTGTATCAAAGTATTCACGAAAGCTTAAATAACTAAATCAGAAAGGAACTAGTCATACAAAAACGTTAAACAACAATAGTTCTATCATGGATAGTTTTTTTGCTTTTCGTAACAACCTCCAATGCTATGAAGTTTTGATTCTCAAGCCTTCTGAACACACTCGTGAACCAATCAAAACATATGTGATTACAATCATGATTGGAATCACACTAATTAATCATAAATGGAGCATAGTATCTTTTGTATAAATCGAAACTAAAACCAAACAGGAAGCCACACGAATGAGTCCTGAATTCAATACACTCGTGCCCGAAACTCATTGAGAACATTCAACAACCAATTTCGAGCTCTATTACCTCAAAAATCATTTGAATCAATCAAAATGACAACTGTGGATTCATAGAATACTATATTACCATCTAGACAAGGAAACCGGGTGTAAAGAAACAAGAAGATACTCGTATTCACTAAAAAAGAATCAAGAATCAAATTAAACTGCGGAATGAAAGTAATCAAACATCAAACAAGAAACACATTGCCTGATCGATGAAAAAGAAGTCAAACAACGTAACACGATCAAGTTAATAATATTAATTGTATTTTAATCAAATTTGTACAACTAGAGATTGGTGTATCAAAGTATTCACAAAAGTTTAAATAACTAAATCGGAAAGGAACTAGTCATACAAAAACATTAAACAACAATAGTTCTATCATGGATAGTTTTTTGGCTTTTCGTAACAACCTTCAATGCTATGAAGTTTTGATACTCAAGCCTTCTGAACACACTCGTGAACCAATCTAATCATATGTGATTACAATCATCATTGGAATTACACTAATTAATCGTAAATGCAACATAGTATCTATTGTATAAATCGAAACTAAAATCAAACACGAAGCCACACGAATGAGCCTTGAATTCAATACACTTGTGCTCAAAACTCATCGAGAACATTCACCAACCAACTTCGAGTACTATTACCTCAAAAATCCTTTGAATCAATCAAAATGACAACTGTGGATTCATAGAATACTTTATTACCATCTAGGCAAGGAAACCGGGTGTAAAGAAACAAGAAACTACTCGTATTCACTCAAAAAGAATGGAGAATCAAATTAAACTGGCTGAATGAAAGTAATCAGACGTCAAACAAGAAAAGCAATGCATGATCGATGAAAAAGAAGTCAAATCAAGGTAGCACGATCAAGTTAATGATATTTAATCGTATTTTAATCAAATTTGTACAACTAGAGATTGGTGTATCAAAGAATTCACGAAAGCTTAAATAACTAAATCGGAAAGGAACTAGTCATACAAAAACGTTAAACAACAATAGTTCTATCATGCATAGTGTTTTTGCTTTTCGTAACAACCTCCAATGCTAGGAAGTTTTGATTCACAAGCCTTCTGAATACACTCGTGAACCAATATACTCATATGTGATTACAATCATCATTGGAATCACACTAATTAATCATAAATGCAACATAGTATCTATTGTATAATCGAAACTAAAACCAACACGAAGCCACACGAATGAGCCCTGAATTCAATACACTGGTGCCCGAAACTCGTCGAGAACATTCAACAACCAACGTCGAGCACTATTACCTCAAAAATCCTTTGAATCAATCAAAATGACAACTGTGGATTCATAGAATACTTTATTACCATCTAGGCACGAAAACCGGGTGTAAAGAAACAAGAAACTACTCGTATTACTCAAAAAGAATCGAAAATCAAATTAAACTGGCGGAATTAAAGTAATTAGATGTCAAACAAGATACGCAATGCATGATCGATGAAAAAGAAGTCAAATCAAGGTAACACGATCAAGTTAATAATATTTAATTGTATTTTAATCAAAATTGTACAACTAGAGATTGGTGTATCAAAGTATTCACGAAAGCTTAAATAACTAAATCGGAAAGGAACTAGTCATACAAAAACGTTAAACAACAATAGTTCTATCATGGATAGTGTTTTTGCTTTTCGTAACAACCTCCAATGCTAGGAAGTTTTGATTCTCAAGCCTTCTGAACACACTCGTGAACCAATATACATATGTGATTACAATCATCATTGGAATCACACTAATTAATCATAAATGCAGCATAGTATCTATTGTATAAATCGAAACTAAAACCGAACACGAAGCCACACGAATGAGCCCTGAATTCAATACACTGGTGCCCGAAACTCGTCGAGAACATTCAACAACCAACGTCGAGCACTATTACCTCAAAAATCATTTGAATCAATCAAAATGACAACTGTGGATTCACAGAATACTTTATTACCATCTAGGCAAAGAAACCGGGTGTAGAGAAACAAGAAACTACTTGTATTCACTCAAAAAGAATCGAGAATCAAATTAAACTGGTGGAATAAAAGTAATCAGATGTCAAACAAGAAACGCATTGCATGATCGATGAAGAAGAAGTCAAATCAAGGTAACACAATCAAGTTAATAGTATTTAATTGTATTTTAATCAAAATTGTACAACTAGAGATTGGTGTATCAAAGTATTCACGAAAGCTTAAATAACTAAATCGGAAAGGAACTAGTCATAGAAAAACGTTAAACAACAATAGTTCTATCATGATAGTTTTTTGCTTTTCGTAACAACCTCCAATGCTATGAAGTTTTGATTCTCAAGCCTTCTGAACACACTCGCGAACCAATATAATCATATATGATTACAATCATCATTGGAATCACACTAATTAATCATAAATGCATCATAGTATCTATTGTATAAATCGAAACTAAAACAAACAGAAGCCACACGAATGAGTCCTGAATTCAATACACTCGTGCCAAACTCATCGAGAACATTCACCAACCAATTTCGAGCTCTATTACCTCAAAAATCCTTTGAATCAATCAAAATGACAACTGTGGATTCATAGAATACTTTATTACCATCTAGGCAAGGAAACCGGGTGTAAAGAAACAAGAAACTACTCGTATTCACTCAAAAAGAATCAAGAATCAAATTAAACTGCGAATGAAAGTAATCAACATCAAACAAGAAACACATTGCATGATCGATGAAAAAGAAGTCAAATCAAGGTAACACGATCAAGTTAATAATATTAATTGTATTTTAATCAAATTTGTACAACTAGAGATTGGTGTATCAAAGTATTCACGAAAGCTTAAATAACTAAATCGGAAAGGAACTAGTCATACAAAACATTAAACAACAATAGTTCTATCATGGATAGTTTTTTGCTTTTCGTAACAACCTCCAATGCTCTGAAGTTTTGATTCTCAAGCCTTCTGAACACACTCGTGAACCAATATAATCATATGTGATTACAATCATCATTGGAATCACACTAATTAATCATAAATGCAACATAGTATCTATTGTATAAATCGAAACTAAAATCAAACACGAAGCCACACGAATGAGCCCTTGAATTCAATACACTGTGCCCGAAACTCATCGAGAACATTCAACAACCAACGTCGAGTACTATTACCTCAAAAATCCTTTGAATCAATCAAAATGACAACTGTGGATTCATAGAATACTTTATTACCATCTAGGCAAGGAAAACCGGGTGTAAAGAAACAAGAAACTACTCGTATTCACTCAAAAAGAATCGAGAAATCAAATTAAACTGGCTGAATGAAAGTAATAGACGTCAAACAAGAACGCAATGCATGATCGATGAAAAAGAAGTCAAATCAAGGTAACACGATCAAGTTAATAATATTTAATTGTATTTTAATCAAATTGTACAACTAGAGATTGGTGTATCAAAGTATTCACGAAAGCTTAAATAACTAAATCGGAAAGGAACTAGTCATACAAAAACGTTAAACAACAATAGTTCTATCATGGATAGTGTTTTTGCTTTTCGTAACAACCTCCAATGCTAGGAAGTTTTGATTCACAAGCCTTCTAAACACACTCGTGAACCAATATACTCATATGTGATTACAATCATCATTGGAATCACACTAATTAATCATAAATGCAACATAGTATCTATTGTATAAATCGAAACTAAAACCAAACACGAAGCCACACGAATGAGCCCTGAATTCAATACACTGGTACCCGAAACTCGTCGAGAACATTCAACAACCAACGTCGAGCACTATTACCTCAAAAATCCTTTGAATCAATCAAAATGACAACTGTGGATTCATAGAATACTTTATTACCATCTAGGCACGAAAACGGGTGTAAAGAAACAAGAAACTACTCGTATTTACTCAAAAAGAATCGAAAATCAAATTAAACTGGCGGAATTAAAGTAATTAGATGTCAAACAAGATACGCAATGCATGATCGATGAAAAAGAAGTCAAATCAAGGTAACACGATCAAGTTAATAATATTTAATTGTATTTTAATCAAAATTGTACAACTAGAGATTGGTGTATCAAAGTATTCACGAAAGCTTAAATAACTAAATCGGAAAGGAACTAGTCATACAAAAACGTTAAACAACAATAGTTCTATCATGGATAGTTTTTTGCTTTTCGTAACAACCTCCAATGCTATGAAGTTTTGATTCTCAAGCCTTCTGAACATACTCGTGAACCAATCAAAACATATGTGATTACAATCATGATTGGAATCACACTAATTAATCTTAAATGGAACATAGCATCTATTGTATAAATCGAAACTAAAACCGAACAGAAGCCACACGAATGAGTCCTGAATTCAATACACTCGTGCCCGAAACTCATTGAGAACATTCAACAACCAATTTCGAGCTCTATTACCTCAAAAATCATTTGAATCAATCAAAATGACAACTGTGGATTCACAGAATACTATATTACCATCTAGTCAAGAAAGCCGGGTGTAAAGAAACAAGAAGATACTCGTATTCACTAAAAAGAATCAAGAATCAAATTAAACTACGGAATGAAAGTAATCAAACATCAAACAAGAAACACATTGCCTGATCGATGAAAAAGAAGTCAAACAAGGTAACACGATCAAGTTAATAATATTAATTGTATTTTAATCAAATTTGTACAACTAGAGATTGGTGTATCAAAGTATTCACAAAAGTTTAAATAACTAAATCGGAAAAAAAGTAGTCATACAAAAACATTAAACAACAATAGTTCTATCATGGATAGTTTTTTGGCTTTTCGTAACAACCTTCAATGCTATGAAGTTTTGATACTCAAGCCTTCTGAACACACTCGTGAACCAATCTAATCATATGTGATTACAATCATCATTGGAATTAGACTAATTAATCGTAAATGCAACATAGTATCTATTGTATAAATCGAAACTAAAATCAAACACGAAGCCACACGAATGAGCCTTGAATTCAATACACTTGTGCTCAAAACTCATCGAGAACATTCACCAACCAACTTCGAGTACTATTACCTCAAAAATCCTTTGAATCAATCAAAATGACAACTGTGGATTCATAGAATACTTTATTACCATCTAGGCAAGGAAACCGGGTGTAAAGAAACAAGAAACTACTCGTATTCAATCAAAAAGAATGGAGAATCAAATTAAACTGGCTGAATGAAAGTAATCAGACGTCAAACAAGAAAAGCAATGCATGATCGATGAAAAAGAAGTCAAATCAAGGTAGCACGATCAAGTTAATAATATTTAATTGTATTTTAATCAAATTTGTACAACTAGAGATTGGTGTATCAAAGTATTCACGAAAGCTTAAATAACTAAATCGGAAAGGAACTAGTCATACAAAAACGTTAAACAACAATAGTTCTATCATGGATAGTGTTTTTGCTTTTCGTAACAACCTCCAATGCTAGGAAGTTTTGATTCACAAGCCTTCTGAACACACTCGTGAACCAATATACTCATATGTGATTACAATCATCATTGGAGTCACACTAATTAATCATAAATGCAACATAGTATCTATTGTATAATCGAAACTAAAACCGAACATGAAGCCACACGAATGAGCCCTGAATTCAATACACTGGTGCCCGAAACTCGTCGAGAACATTCAACAACCAACGTCGAGCACTATTACCTCAAAAATCCTTTGAATCAATCAAAATGACAACTGTGGATTCATAGAATACTTTATTACCATCTAGGCACGAAAACCGGGTGTAAAGAAACAAGAAACTACTCGTATTTATTCAAAAAGAATCGAAAATCAAATTAAACTGGCGGAATTAAAGTAATTAGATGTCAAACAAGATACGCAATGCATGATCGATGAAAAAGAAGTCAAATCAAGGTAACACGATCAAGTTAATAATATTTAATTGTATTTTAATCAAATTGTACAACTAGAGATTGGTGTATCAAAGTATTCACGAAAGCTTAAATAACTAAATCGGAAAGGAACTAGTCATACAAAAACGTTAAACAACAATAGTTCTATCATGGATAGTTTTTTTGCTTTTCGTAACAACCTCCAATGCTATGAAGTTTTGATTCTCAAGCCTTCTGAACATACTCGTGAACCAATCAAACATATGTGATTACAATCATGATTGGAATCACACTAATTAATCATAAATGGAGCATAGTATCTTTTGTATAAATCGAAACTAAAACCAAACAGGAAGCCACACGAATGAGTCCTGAATTCAATACACTCGTGCCCGAAACTCATTGAGAACATTCAACAACCAATTTCGAGCTCTATTACCTCAAAAATCATTTGAATCAATCAAAATGACAACTGTGGATTCATAGAATACTATATTACCATCTAAACAAGGAAACCGGGTGTAAAGAAACAAGAAGATACTCGTATTCACTAAAAAGAATCAAGAATCAAATTAAACTGCGGAATGAAAGTAATCAAACATCAAACAAGAAACACAGTGCCTGATCGATGAAAAAGAAGTCAAACAACGTAACACGATCAAGTTAATAATATTAATTGTATTTTAATCAAATTGTACAACTAGAGATTGGTGTATCAAAGTATTCACAAAAGTTTAAATAACTAAATCGGAAAGGAACTAGTCATACAAAAACATTAAACAACAATAGTTTATCATGGATAGTTTTTGGCTTTTCGTAACAACCTTCAATGCTATGAAGTTTTGATACTCAAGCCTTCTGAACACACTCGTGAACCAATCTAATCATATGTGATTACAATCATCATTGGAATTACACTAATTAATCGTAAATGCAACATAGTATCTATTGTATAAATCGAAACTAAAATCAAACACGAAGCCACACGAATGAGCCTTGAATTCAATACACTTGTGCTCAAACTCATCGAGAACATTCACCAACCAACTTCGAGTACTATTACCTCAAAAATCCTTTGAATCAATCAAAATGACAACTGTGGATTCATAGAATACTTTATTACCATCTAGGCAAGGAAACCGGGTGTAAAGAAACAAGAAACTACACGTATTCAATCAAAAAGAATGGAGAATCAAATTAAACTGGCTGAATGAAAGTAATCAGACGTCAAACAAGAAAAGCAATGCTTGATCGATGAAAAAGAAGTCAAATCAAGGTAGCACGATCAAGTTAATAATATTTAATTGTATTTTAATCAAATTTGTACAACTAGAGATTGGTGTATCAAAGTATTCACGAAAGCTTAAATAACTAAATCGGAAAGGAACTAGTCATACAAAAACGTTAAACAACAATAGTTCTATCATGGATAGTGTTTTTGCTTTTCGTAACAACCTCCAATGCTAGGAAGTTTTGATTCACAGCCTTCTGAACACACTCGTGAACCAATATACTCATATGTGATTACAATCATCATTGGAATCACACTAATTAATCATAAATGCAACATAGTATCTATTGTATAATCGAAACTAAAACCGAACACGAAGCCACACGAATGAGCCTGAATTCAATACACTGGTGCCGAAACTCGTCGAGAACATTCAACAACCAACGTCGAGCACTATTACCTCAAAAATCCTTTGAATCAATCAAAATGACAACTGTGGATTCATAGAATACTTTATTACCATCTAGGCACGAAAACCGGGTGTAAAGAAACAAGAAACTACTCGTATTTACTCAAAAAGAATCGAAAATCAAATTAAACTGGCGGAATTAAAGTAATTAGATGTCAAACAAGATACGCAATGCATGATCGATGAAAAAGAAGTCAAATCAAGGTAACACGATCAAGTTAATAATATTTAATTGTATTTTAATCAAATTGTACAACTAGAGATTGGTGTATCAAAGTATTCACGAAAGCTTAAATAACTAAATCGGAAAGGAACTAGTCATACAAAAACGTTAAACAACAATAGTTCTATCATGGATAGTGTTTTTGCTTTTCGTAACAACCTCCAATGCTAGGAAGTTTTGATTCACAAGCCTTCTGAACACACTCGTGAACCAATATACTCATATGTGATTACAATCATCATTGGAGTCACACTAATTAATCATAAATGCAACATAGTATCTATTGTATAATCGAAACTAAAACCGAACATGAAGCCACACGAATGAGCCCTGAATTCAATACACTGGTGCCCGAAACTCGTCGAGAACATTCAACAACCAACGTCGAGCACTATTACCTCAAAAATCCTTTGAATCAATCAAAATGACAACTGTGGATTCATAGAATACTTTATTACCATCTAGGCACGAAAACCGGGTGTAAAGAAACAAGAAACTACTCGTATTTACTCAAAAAGAATCGAAAATCAAATTAAACTGGCGGAATTAAAGTAATTAGATGTCAAACAAGATACGCAATGCATGATCGATGAAAAAGAAGTCAAATCAAGGTAACACGATCAAGTTAATAATATTTAATTGTATTTTAATCAAAATTGTACAACTAGAGATTGGTGTATCAAAGTATTCACGAAAGCTTAAATAACTAAATCGGAAAGGAACTAGTCATACAAAAACGTTAAACAACAATAGTTCTATCATGGATAGTTTTTTGCTTTTCGTAACAACCTCCAATGCTATGAAGTTTTGATTCTCAAGCCTTCTGAACATACTCGTGAACCAATCAAACATATGTGATTACAATCATGATTGGAATCACACTAATTAATCATAAATGGAGCATAGTATCATTTGTATAAATCGAAACTAAAACCAAACAGGAAGCCACACGAATGAGTCCTGAATTCAATACACTCGTGCCCGAAACTCATTGAGAACATTCAACAACCAATTTCGAGCTCTATTACCTCAAAAATCATTTGAATCAATCAAAATGACAACTGTGGATTCATAGAATACTATATTACCATCTAAACAAGGAAACCGGGTGTAAAGAAACAAGAAGATACTCATATTCACTAAAAAAGAATCAAGAATCAAATTAAACTGCGGAATGAAAGTAATCAAACATCAAACAAGAAACACAGTGCCTGATCGATGAAAAAGAAGTCAAACAACGTAACACGATCAAGTTAATAATATTAATTGTATTTTAATCAAATTTGTACAACTAGAGATTGGTGTATCAAAGTATTCACAAAAGTTTAAATAACTAAATCGGAAAGGAACTAGTCATACAAAAACATTAAACAACAATAGTTTTATCATGGATAGTTTTTTGGCTTTTCGTAACAACCTTCAATGCTATGAAGTTTTGATACTCAAGCCTTCTGAACACACTCGTGAACCAATCTAATCATATGTGATTACAATCATCATTGGAATTACACTAATTAATCGTAAATGCAACATAGTATCTATTGTATAAATCGAAACTAAAATCAAACACGAAGCCACACGAATGAGCCTTGAATTCAATACACTTGTGCTCAAAACTCATCGAGAACATTCACCAACCAACTTCGAGTACTATTACCTCAAAAATCCTTTGAATCAATCAAAATGACAACTGTGGATTCATAGAATACTTTATTACCATCTAGGCAAGGAAACCGGGTGTAAAGAAACAAGAAACTACTCGTATTCATCAAAAAGAATGGAGAATCAAATTAAACTGGCTGAATGAAAGTAATCAGACGTCAAACAAGAAAGCAATGCATGATCGATGAAAAAGAAGTCAAATCAAGGTAGCACGATCAAGTTAATAATATTTAATTGTATTTTAATCAAATTTGTACAACTAGAGATTGGTGTATCAAAGTATTCACGAAAGCTTAAATAACTAAATCGGAAAGGAACTAGTCATACAAAAACGTTAAACAACAATAGTTCTATCATGGATAGTGTTTTTGCTTTTCGTAACAACCTCCAATGCTAGGAAGTTTTGATTCACAAGCCTTCTGAACACACTCGTGAACCAATATACTCATATGTGATTACAATCATCATTGGAATCACACTAATTAATCATAAATGCAACATAGTATCTATTGTATAATCGAAACTAAAACCGAACACGAAGCCACACGAATGAGCCCTGAATTCAATACACTGGTGCCCGAAACTCGTCGAGAACATTCAACAACCAACGTCGAGCACTATTACCTCAAAAATCCTTTGAATCAATCAAAATGACAACTGTGGATTCATAGAATACTTTATTACCATCTAGGCACGAAAACCGGTGTAAAGAAACAAGAAACTACTCGTATTTACTCAAAAAGAATCAAAATCAAATTAAACTGGCGGAATTAAAGTAATTAGATGTCAAACAAGATACGCAATGCATGATCGATGAAAAAGAAGTCAAATCAAGGTAACACGATCAAGTTAATAATATTTAATTGTATTTTAATCAAAATTGTACAACTAGAGATTGGTGTATCAAAGTATTCACGAAAGCTTAAATAACTAAATCGGAAAGGAACTAGTCATACAAAAACGTTAAACAACAATAGTTCTATCATGGATAGTTTTTTGCTTTTCGTAACAACCTCCAATGCTATGAAGTTTTGATTCTCAAGCCTTCTGAACATACTCGTGAACCAATCAAAACATATGTGATTACAATCATGATTGGAATCACACTAATTAATCATAAATGGAGCATAGTATCTTTTGTATAAATCGAAACTAAAACCAAACAGGAAGCCACACGAATGAGTCCTGAATTCAATACACTCGTGCCCGAAACTCATTGAGAACATTCAACAACCAATTTCGAGCTCTATTACCTCAAAAATCATTTGAATCAATCAAAATGACAACTGTGGATTCATAGAATACTATATTACCATCTAAACAAGGAAACCGGGTGTAAAGAAACAAGAAGATACTCGTATTCACTAAAAAAGAATCAAGAATCAAATTAAACTGCGGAATGAAAGTAATCAAACATCAAACAAGAAACACAGTGCCTGATCGATGAAAAAGAAGTCAAACAACGTAACACGATCAAGTTAATAATATTAATTGTATTTTAATCAAATTTGTACAACTAGAGATTGGTGTATCAAAGTATTCACAAAAGTTTAAATAACTAAATCGGAAAGGAACTAGTCATACAAAAACATTAAACAACAATAGTTTCTATCATGGATAGTTTTTTGGCTTTTCGTAACAACCTTCAATGCTATGAAGTTTTGATACTCAAGCCTTCTGAACACACTCGTGAACCAATCTAATCATATGTGATTACAATCATCATTGGAATTACACTAATTAATCGTAAATGCAACATAGTATCTATTGTATAAATCGAAACTAAAATCAAACACGAAGCCACACGAATGAGCCTTGAATTCAATACACTTGTGCTCAAAACTCATCGAGAACATTCACCAACCAACTTCGAGTACTATTACCTCAAAAATCCTTTGAATCAATCAAAATGACAACTGTGGATTCATAGAATACTTTATTACCATCTAGGCAAGGAAACCGGGTGTAAAGAAACAAGAAACTACTCGTATTCAATCAAAAAGAATGGAGATTCAAATTAAACTGGCTGAATGAAAGTAATCAGACGTCAAACAAGAAAAGCAATGCATGATCGATGAAAAAGAAGTCAAATCAAGGTAGCACGATCAAGTTAATAATATTTAATTGTATTTTAATCAAATTGTACAACTAGAGATTGGTGTATCAAAGTATTCACGAAAGCTTAAATAACTAAATCGGAAAGGAACTAGTCATACAAAAACGTTAAACAACAATAGTTCTATCATGGATAGTGTTTTTGCTTTTCGTAACAACCTCCAATGCTAGGAAGTTTTGATTCACAAGCCTTCTGAACACACTCGTGAACCAATATACTCATATGTGATTACAATCATCATTGGAGTCACACTAATTAATCATAAATGCAACATAGTATCTATTGTATAATCGAAACTAAAACCGAACACGAAGCCACACGAATGAGCCTGAATTCAATACACTGGTGCCCGAAACTCGTCGAGAACATTCAACAACCAACGTCGAGCACTATTACCTCAAAAATCCTTTGAATCAATCAAAATGACAACTGTGGATTCATAGAATACTTTATTACCATCTAGGCATGAAAACCGGGTGTAAAGAAACAAGAAAACTCGTATTATTCAAAAAGAATCGAAAATCAAATTAAACTGGCGGAATTAAAGTAATTAGATGTCAAACAAGATACGCAATGCATGATCGATGAAAAAGAAGTCAAATCAAGGTAACACGATCAAGTTAATAATATTTAATTGTATTTTAATCAAATTGTACAACTAGAGATTGGTGTATCAAAGTATTCACGAAAGCTTAAATAACTAAATCGGAAAGGAACTAGTCATACAAAAACGTTAAACAACAATAGTTCTATCATGGATAGTTTTTTTGCTTTTCGTAACAACCTCCAATGCTATGAAGTTTTGATTCTCAAGCCTTCTGAACATACTCGTGAACCAATCAAAACATATGTGATTACAATCATGATTGGAATCACACTAATTAATCATAAATGGAACATAGTATCTTTGTATAAATCGAAACTAAAACCAAACAGGAAGCCACACGAATGAGTCCTGAATTCAATACACTCGTGCCCGAAACTCATTGAGAACATTCAACAACCAATTCGAGCTCTATTACCTCAAAAATCATTTGAATCAATCAAAATGACAACTGTGGATTCATAGAATACTATTATTACCATCTAAACAAGGAAACCGGGTGTAAAGAAACAAGAAGATACTCGTATTCACTAAAAAAGAATCAAGAATCAAATTAAACTGCGGAATGAAAGTAATCAAATCAAACAAGAAACACAGTGCCTGATCGATGAAAAAGAAGTCAAACAAGTAACACGATCAAGTTAATAATATTAATTGTATTTTAATCAAATTTGTACAACTATAGATTGGTGTATCAAAGTATTCACAAAAGTTAAATAACTAAATCGAAAAGGAACTAGTCATACAAAACGTAAACAACAATAGTTTATCATGGATAGTTTTTGGCTTTCGTACAACCTTCATGCTATGAAGTTTGATTACTCAAGCCTTCTGAACACACTCGTGAACCAATCTAATCATATGTGATTACAATCATCATTGGAATTACACTAATTAATCGTAATGCAACATAGTATCTATTGTATAAATCGAAACTAAAATCAAACACGAAGCCACACGAATGAGCCTGAATTCAATACACTTGTGCTCAAAACTCATCGAGAACATTCAACAACCAACTTCGAGTACTATTACCTCAAAAATCCTTGAATCAATCAATATGACAACTGTGGATTCATAGAATACTTTATTACCATCTAGGCAAGGAAACGGGTGTAAAGAAACAAGAAACTACTCGTATTCAACAAAAAGAATGGAGATTCAAATTAAACTGGCTGAATGAAAGTAATCAGACGTCAAACAAGAAAGCAAAGCAATGCTTGATCGATGAAAAAGAAGTCAATCAAGGTAGCACGATCAAGTTAATAATATTTAATTGTATTTTAATCAAATTTGTACAACTAGAGATTGGTGTATCAAAGTATTCACGAAAGCTTAAATAACTAAATCGGAAAGGAACTAGTCATACAAAAACGTTAAACAACAATAGTTCTTTCATGGATAGTGTTTTTGCTTTTCGTAACAACCTCCAATGCTAGGAAGTTTTGATTCACAAGCCTTCTGAACACCTCGTGAACCAATATACTCATATGCGATTACAATCATCATTGGAATCACACTGATTAATCATAAATGCAACATAGTATCTATTGTATAATCGAAACTAAAACCGAACACGAAGCCACACGAATGAGCCCTGAATTCAATACACTGGTGCCCGAAACTCGTCGAGAACATTCAACAACCAACGTCGAGCACTATTACCTCAAAAATCCTTTGAATCAATCAAAATGACAACTGTGGATTCATAGAATACTTTATTACCATCTAGGCAGGAAAACGGGTGTAAAGAAACAAGAAACTACTCGTATTCATTCAAAAAGAATCGAAAATCAAATTAAACTGGCGGAATTAAAGTAATTAGATGTCAAACAAGATACGCAATGCATGATCGATGAAAAAGAAGTCAAATCAAGGTAACACGATCAAGTAATAATATTTAATTGTATTTTAATCAAAATTGTACAACTAGAGATTGGTGTATCAAAGTATTCACGAAAGCTTAAATAACTAAATCGGAAAGGAACTAGTCATACAAAAACGTTAAACAACAATAGTTCTATCATGGATAGTGTTTTTGCTTTTCGTAACAACCTCCAATGCTAGGAAGTTTTGATTCACAAGCTCTGAACACACTCGTGAACCAATAACTCATATGTGATTACAATCATCATTGGAGTCACACTAATTAATCATAAATGCAACATAGTATCTATTGTATAATCGAAACTAAAACCGAACATGAAGCCACACGAATGAGCCTGAATTCAATACACTGGTGCCCGAAACTCGTCGAGAACATTCAACAACCAACGTCGAGCACTATTACAAAATCCTTTGAATCAATCAAAATGACACTGTGGATTCATAGAATACTTTATTACCATCTAGGCACGAAAACCGGGTGTAAAGAAACAAGAAACTACTCGTATTTATTCAAAAAGAATCGAAAATCAAATTAAACTGGCGGAATTAAAGTAATTAGATGTCAAACAAGATACGCAATGCATGATCGATGAAAAAGAAGTCAAATCAAGGAACACGATCAAGTTAATAAATTTAATTGTATTTTAATCAAAATTGTACAACTAGAGATTGGTGTATCAAAGTATTCACGAAAGCTTAAATAACTAAATCGGAAAGGAACTAGTCATACAAAAACGTTAAACAACAATAGTTCTATCATGGATAGTTTTTTTGCTTTTGTAAACAACCTCCAATGCTATGAAGTTTGATTCTCAAGCCTTCTGAACATACTCGTGAACCAATCAAAACATATGTGATTACAATATGATTGGAATCACACTAATTAATCATAAATGGAGCATAGTATCTTTTGTATAAATCGAAACTAAAACCAAACAGGAAGCCACACGAATGAGGCCTGAATTCAATACACTCGTGCCCCGAAACTCATTGAGAACATTCAACAAACAATTCGAGCTCTATTACCTCAAAAATCATTTGAATCAATCAAAATGACAACTGTGGATTCATAGAATACTATATTACCATCTAAACAAGGAAACCGGGTGTAAAGAAACAAGAAGATACTCGTATTCACTAAAAAAAGAATCAAGAATCAATTAAACTGCGGAATGAAAGTAATCAAACATCAAACAAGAAACACAGCCTGATCGATGAAAAAGAAGTCAAACAACGTAACACGATCAAGTTAATAATATTAATTGTATTTTAATCAAATTTGTACAACTAGAGATTGGTGTATCAAAGTATTCACAAAAGTTTAAATAACTAAATCGGAAAGGAACTAGTCATACAAAAACATTAAACAACAATAGTTTTATCATGGATAGTTTTTTGGCTTTTCGTACAACCTTCAATGCTATGAAGTTTTGATACTCAAGCCTTCTGAACACACTCGTGAACCAATCTAATCATATGTGATTACAATCATCATTGGAATTACACTAATTAATCGTAAATGCAACATAGTATCTATTGTATAAATCGAAACTAAAATCACACGAAGCCACACGAATGAGCCTTGAATTCAATACACTTGTGCTCAAAACTCATCGAGAACATTCACCAACCAACTTCGAGTACTATTACCTCAAAAATCCTTTGAATCAATCAAATGTCAACTGTGGATTCATAGAATACTTTATTACCATCTAGGCAAGGAAACCGGGTGTAAAGAAACAAGAACTACACGTATTCACATCAAAAAGAATGAGATTCAAATTAAACTGGCTGAATGAAAGTAATCAGACGTCAAACAAGAAAAGCAATGCATGATCGATGAAAAAGAAGTCAATCAAGGTAGCACACGATCAAGTATAATATTAATTGTATTTTAATCAAATTTGTACAACTAGAGATTGGTGTATCAAAGTATTCACGAAAGCTTAAATAACTAAATCGGAAAGGAACTAGTCATACAAAACGTTAAACAACAATAGTTCTATCATGGATAGTGTTTTTGCTTTTCGTAACAACCTCCAATGCTAGAAGTTTTGATTCACAGCCTTCTGAACACACTCGTGAACCAATATACTCATATGCGATTACAATCATCATTGGAGTCACACTAATTAATCATAAATGCAACATAGTATCTATTGTATAATCGAAACTAAAACCGAACACGAAGCCACACGAATGAGCCCTGAATTCAATACACTGGTGCCCGAAACTCGTCGAGAACATTCAACAACCAACGTCGAGCACTATTACCTCAAAAATCCTTTGAATCAATCAAATGACAACTGTGGATTCATAGAATACTTTATTACCATCTAGGCACGAAAACCGGTGTAAAGAAACAAGAAACTACTCTCGTATTTATTCAAAAGAATCGAAAATCAAATTAAACTGGCGGAATTAAAGTAATTAAGATGTCAAACAAGATACGCAATGCATGATCGATGAAAAAGAAGTCAAATCAAGGTAACACGATCAAGTTAATAATATTTAATTGTATTTTAATCAAAATTGTACAACTAGAGATTGGTGTATCAAAGTATTCACGAAAGCTTAAATAACTAAATCGGAAAGGAACTAGTCATACAAAAACGTTAAACAACAATAGTTCTATCATGGATAGTTTTTTGCTTTTCGTAACAACCTCCAATGCTAGGAAGTTTTGATTCACAAGCCTTCTGAACACACTCGTGAACCAATATACTCATATGTGATTACAATCATCATTGGAGTCACACTAATTAATCATAAATGCAACATAGTATCTATTGTATAATCGAAACTAAAACCGAACATGAAGCCACACGAATGAGCCCTGAATTCAATACACTGGTGCCCGAAACTCGTCGAGAACATTCAACAACCAACGTCGAGCACTATTACATCAAAAATCCTTTGAATCAATCAAAATGACAACTGTGGATTCATAGAATACTTTATTACCATCTAGGCACGAAAACCGGGTGTAAAGAAACAAGAAACTACTCGTATTTATTCAAAAAGAATCGAAAATCAAATTAAACTGGCGGAATTAAAGTAATTAGATGTCAAACAAGATACGCAATGCATGATCGATGATGAAAAGAAGTCAAATCAAGGTAACACGATCAAGTTAATAATATTTAATTGTATTTTAATCAAAATTGTACAACTAGAGATTGGTGTATCAAAGTATTCACGAAAGCTTAAATAACTAAATCGGAAAGGAACTAGTCATACAAAAACGTTAACAACAATAGTTCTATCATGGATAGTTTTTTTGCTTTTCGTAACAACCTCCAATGCTATGAAGTTTTGATTCTCAAGCCTTCTGAACATACTCGTGAACCAATCAAAACATATGTGATTACAATCATGATTGGAATCACACTAATTAATCATAAATGGAGCATAGTATCTTTTGTATAAATCGAAACTAAAACCAAACAGGAAGCCACACGAATGAGTCCTGAATTCAATACACTCGTGCCCGAAACTCATTGAGAACATTCAACAACCAATTTCGAGCTCTATTACCTCAAAAATCATTGAATCAATCAAAATGACAACTGTGGATTCATAGAATACTATAGTACCATCTAGAACAAGAACCGGGTGTAAAGAAACAAGAAGATACTCATATTCACTAAAAAGAATCAGAATCAAATTAAACTGCTGAATGAAAGTAATCAAACATCAAACAAGAAACACAGTGCCTGATGATGAAAAAGAAGTCAAAAACGTAACACGATCAAGTTAATAATATTAATTGTATTTTAATCAAATTTGTACAACTAGAGATTGGTGTATCAAAGTATTCACAAAAGTTTAAATAACTAAATCGGAAAGGAACTAGTCATACAAAAACATAAACAACAATAGTTTTATCATGGATAGTTTTTTTGCTTTTCGTACAACCTTCAATGCTATGAAGTTTTGATACTCAAGCCTTCTGAACACACTCGTGAACCAATCTAATCATATGTGATTACAATCATCATTGGAATTACACTAATTATCGTAAATGCAACATAGTATCTATTGTATAAATCGAAACTAAAATCAAACACGAAGCCACACGAATGAGCCTTGAATTCAATACACTTGTGCTCAAACTCATCGAGAACATTCACCAACCAACTTCGAGTACTATTACCTCAAATCCTTTGAATCAATCAATATGTCAACTGTGGATCATAGAATACTTTATTACCATCTAGGCAAGGAAACCGGTGTAAAGAAACAAGAAACTACACGTATTCAATCAAAAAGAATGGAGATTCAAATTAAACTGGCTGAATGAAAGTAATCAGACGTCAAACAAGAAAAGCAATGCTTGATCGATGAAAAAGAAGTCAATCAGGTAGCACGATCAAGTTAATAATATTTAATTGTATTTTAATCAAATTTGTACAACTAGAGATTGGTGTATCAAAGTATTCACGAAAGCTTAAATAACTAAATCGGAAGGAACTAGTCATACAAAAACGTTAAACATAATAGTTCTCTCATGGATAGTGTTTTTGCTTTTCGTAACAACCTCCAATGCTAGGAAGTTTTGATTCACAAGCCTTCTGAACCACTCGTGAACCAATATACTCATATGCGATTACAATCATCATTGGAGTCACACTGATTAATCATAAATGCAACATAGTATCTATTGTATAATCGAAACTAAAACCGAACTGAAGCCACACGAATGAGCCCTGAATTCTACACTGTGTGCCCGAAACTCGTCGAGAACATTCAACAACCACTTCGAGCACTATTACCTCAAAAATCCTTGAATCAATCAAAATGACAACTGTGGATTCATAGAATACTTTATTACCATCTAGGCACGAAAAACCCGGGTGTAAAGAAACAAGAAACTACTCGTATTTATTCAAAAAGAATCGAAAATCAAATTAAACTGGCGGAATTAAAGTAATACTCGTGAACCAATCAAAACATATGTGATTACAATCATGATTGGAATCACACTAATTAATCATAAATGAGCATAGTATCTATTGTATAAATCGAAACTAAAACCAAACAGGAAGCCACACGAATGAGTCCTGAATTCAATACACTGTGCCCGAAACTCATCGAGAACATTCAACAACCAATTTCGAGCTATTACCTCAAAATCTTTGAATCAATCAAAATGACAACTGTGGATTCATAGAATACTTTATACCATCTAGGCAAGGAAACGGGTGTAAAGAAACAAGAAATACTCGTATTCACTCAAAAAGAATCGAGAATCAAATTAAACTGGCGGAATGAAAGTAATCAAACATCAAACAAGAAACACAATGCATGATCGATGAAAAAGAAGTCAATCAAGTAACACGATCAAGTTAATAATATTAATTGTATTTTAATCAAATTTGTACAACTAGAGATTGGTGTATCAAAGTATTCACAAAAGTTTAAATAACTAAATCGGAAGGAACTAGTCATACAAAAACATTAAACAACAATAGTTCTATCATGGATAGTTTTTTGGCTTTTCGTAACAACCTCAATGCTATGAAGTTTTGATACTCAAGCCTTCTGAACACACTCGTGAACCAATCTAATCATATGTGATTACAATCATCTTGGAATTCACTAATTAATCATAAATGCAACATAGTATCTATTGTATAAATCGAAACTAAAATCAAACACGAAGCCACACGAATGAGCCTGAATTCAATACACTTGTGCTCAAACTCATCGAGAACATTCACAACCAACTTCGAGTACTATTACCTCAAAAATCCTTTGAATATGTGATTACAATCATCATTGGAATCACACTAATTAATCATAAATGCAACATAGTATCTTATTGTATAAATCGAAACTAAAACAAACACGAAGCCACACGAATGAGCCCTGAATTCAATACACTTGTGCCAAAACTCATCGAGAACATTCACAAACAACTTCGAGCACTATTACCTCAAAAATCCTTTGAATCAATCAAAATGACAACTGTGGATTCATAGAATACTTTATTACCATCTAGGCAAGGAAACCGGGTGTAAAGAAACAAGAAACTACTCGTATTCACTCAAAAGAATCGAGAATCAAATTAAACTGGCGGAATGAAAGTAATCAGACGTCAAACAAGAAAAGCAATGCATGATCGATGAAAAAGAAGTCAATCAAGGTAACACGATCAAGTTAATAATATTAATTGTATTTTAATCAAATTGTACAACTAGAGATTGGTGTATCAAAGTATTCACGAAAGCTTAAATAACTAAATCGGAAAGGAACTAGTCATACAAAAACGTAAACAACAATAGTTCTATCATGGATAGTTTTTGGCTTTTCGTAACAACCTCCAATGCTAGAAGTTTTGATTCTCAAGCCTTCTGAACACACTCGTGAACCAATAAACATATGTGATTACAATCATCATTGGAATCACACTAATTAATCATAAATGCACATAGTATCTATTGTATAAATCGAAACTAAAATCAAACACGAAGCCACACGAATGAGCCTGAATTCAATACACTGTGCCCAAACTCATCGAGAACATTCAACAACCAACTTCGAGCACTATTACCTCAAAAATCCTTTGAATCAATCAAAATGACAACTGTGGATTCATAGAATACTTTATTACCATCTAGACAAGGAACCGGGTGTAAAGAAACAAGAAAATACTCGTATTCACTCAAAAAGAATCAAGAATCAAATTAAACTGCGGAATGAAAGTAATCAGACATCAAACAAGAAAACTGCCCGATCGATGAAAAAAGAAGTCAAACAACGTAACACGATCAAGTTAATAATATAATTGTATTTTAATCAAATTTGTACAACTAGAGATTGGTGTATCAAAGTATTCACAAAAGTTTAAATAACTAAATCGGAAAGGAACTAGTCATACAAAAACATTAAACAACAATAGTTCTATCATGGATAGTTTTTTGGCTTTTCGTAACAACCTTCAATGCTATGAAGTTTTGATACTCAAGCCTTCTGAACACACTCGTGAACCAATCAATCATATGTGATTACAATCATCATTGGAATTACACTAATTAATCGTAAATGCAACATAGTATCTATTGTATAAATCGAAACTAAAATCAAAACCGAAGCCACACGAATGAGCCTTGAATTCAATACACTTGTGCTCAAAAACTCATCGAGAACATTCACCAACCAACTTCGAGTACTATTACCTCAAAAATCCTTTGAATCAATCAAAATGACAACTGTGGATTCATAGAATACTTTATACCATCTAGGCAAGGAAACCGGGGTGTAAAGAAACAAGAAACTACTCGTATTCACTCAAAAAGAATGGAGAATCAAATTAAACTGGCTGAATGAAAGTAATCAGACGTCAAACAAGAAAAGCAATGCATGATCGATGAAAAAGAAGTCAAATCAAGGTAGCACGATCAAGTTAATAATATTAATTGTATTTTAATCAAATTTGTACAACTAGAGATTGGTGTATCAAAGTATTCACGAAAGCTTAAATAACTAAATCGGAAAGGAACTAGTCATACAAAAACGTTAAACAACAATAGTTCTATCATGGATAGTGTTTTTGCTTTTCGTAACAACCTCCAATGCTAGGAAGTTTGATTCACAAGCCTTCTGAACACACTCGTGAACCAATATAATCATATGTGATTACAATCATCATTGGAATCACACTAATTAATCATAAATGCAACATAGTATCTATTGTATAAATCGAAACTAAAACCGAACACGAAGCCACACGAATGAGCCCTGAATTCAATACACTGGTGCCCGAAACTCGTCGAGAACATTCAACAACCAACGTCGAGCACTATTACCTAAAAATCCTTTGAATCAATCAAAATGACAACTGTGGATTCATAGAATACTTTATTACCATCTAGGCACGAAAAACCGGGTGTAAAGAAACAAGAAACTACTCGTATTTACTCAAAAGAATCGAAAATCAAATTAAACTGGCGGAATTAAAGTAATTAGATGTCAAACAAGAAACGCAATGCATGATCGATGAAAAAGAAGTCAAATCAAGGTAACACGATCAAGTTAATAATATTTAATTGTATTTTAATCAAAATTGTACAACTAGAGATTGGTGTATCAAAGTATTCACGAAAGCTTAAATAACTAAATCGGAAAGGAACTAGTCATACAAAAACGTTAAACAACAATATCTATCATGGATAGTTTTTGCTTTTCGTAACAACCTCCAATGCTATGAAGTTTTGATTCTCAAGCCTTCTGAACATACTCGTGAAACAATCAAAACATATGTGATTACAATCATGATTGGAATCACACTAATTAATCATAAATGGAGCATAGTATCTTTTGTATAAATCGAAACTAAAACCAAACAGGAAGCCACACGAATGAGTCCTGAATTCAATACACTCGTGCCCGAAACTCATTGAGAACATTCAACAACCAATTCGAGCTCTATTACCTCAAAAATCATTTGAATCAATCAAAATGACAACTGTGGATTCATAGAATACTATATTACCATCTAGACAAGGAAACCGGGTGTAAAGAAACAAGAAGATACTCGTATTCACTAAAAAAGAATCAGAATCAAATTAAACTGCGGAATGAAAGTAATCAAACCAAACAAGAAAAACACATTGCCATCGATGAAAAAGAAGTCAAACAAGGTAACACGATCAAGTTAATAATATTAATTGTATTTTAATCAAATTTGTACAACTAGAGATTGGTGTATCAAAGTATTCACAAAGTTTAAATAACTAAATCGGAAAGGAACTAGTCATACAAAAACATTAAACAACAATAGTTCTATCATGGATAGTTTTTTGGCTTTTCGTAACAACCTCAATGCTATGAAGTTTGATTCTCAAGCCTTCTGAACACACTCGTGAACCAATCTAACATATGTGATTACAATCATCATTGGAATACACTAATTAATCGTAAATGCAACATGTATCTATTGTATAAATCGAAACTAAAATCAAACACGAAGCCACACGAATGAGCCTGAATTCAATACACTTGTGCTCAAAACTCATCGAGAACATTCACCAACCAACTTCGAGTACTATTACCTCAAAAATCCTTTGAATCAATCAAAATGACAATGTGGATTCATAGAATACTTTATTACCATCTAGGCAAGGAAACCGGGTGTAAAGAAACAAGAAACTACTCGTATTCACTCAAAAAGAATGGAGAATCAAATTAAACTGGCTGAATGAAAGTAATCAGACGTCAAACAAGAAAAGCAATGCATGATCGATGAAAAAGAAGTCAAATCAAGGTAGCACGATCAAGTTAATAATATTTAATTGTATTTTAATCAAATTGTACAACTAGAGATTGGTGTATCAAAGTATTCACGAAAGCTTAAATAACTAAATCGGAAAGGAACTAGTCATACAAAAACTTAAACAACAATAGTTCTATCATGGATAGTTTTTGCTTTTCGTAACAACCTCCAATGCTAGGAAGTTTTGATTCACAAGCCTTCTGAACACACTCGTGAACCAATATACTCATATGTGATTACAATCATCATTGGAATCACACTAATTAATCATAAATGCAACATAGTATCTATTGTATAAATCGAAACTAAAACCAAACACGAAGCCACACGAATGAGCCTTGAATTCAATACACTTGTGCCCAACTCATCGAGAACATTCAACAACCAACTTCGAGCACTATTACCTCAAAAATCCTTTGAATCAATCAAAATGACAACTGTGGATTCATAGAATACTTTATTACCATCTAGGCAAGGAAACCGGGTGTAAAGAAACAAGAAACTACTCGTATTCACTCAAAAAGAAGGAGAAATCAAATTAAACTGGCGGAATGAAAGTAATCAGACGTCAAACAAGAAAAGCAATGCATGATCGATGAAAAAGAAGTCAAATCAAGGTAACACGATCAAGTTAATAGTATTTAATTGTATTTTAATCAAAATTGTACAACTAGAGATTGGTGTATCAAAGTATTCACAAAAGCTTAAATAACTAAATCGGAAAGGAACTAGTCATACAAAAACGTTAAACAACAATAGTTCTATCATGGATAGTTTTTTTGCTTTTCGTAACAACCTCTAATGCTATGAACTTTTGATTCACAAGCCTTCTGAACACACTCGTGAACCAATGTAATCATATGTGATTACAAACATCATTGGAATCACACTAATTAATCATAAATGCAACTTAGTATCTATTGTATGAATCGAAACTAAAACCTAACACGAAGCCACACGAATGAGCCCTGAATTCAATACACTTGTGCCCGAAACTCATCGAGAACATTCAACAACCAACTTCGAGTACTATTACCTCAATAATCCTTTGAATCAATCAAAATGACAACTGTGGATTCATAGAATACTTTATTACCATCTACAAGGAAACCGGGTGTAAAGAAACAAGAAACTACTCGTATTATTTAAAAAAGAATCAAAATCAAATTAAACTGGCGGAATTAAAGTAATTAGATGTCAAACAAGAAACGCAATGCATGATCGATGAAAAAGAAGTCAAACAAGGTAACACGATCAAGTTTATAATATTTAATTGTATTTTAATCAAAATTGTAGAATAGGATTGGTGTATCAAAGTATTCACGAAAGCTTAAATAACTAAATCGGAAAGGAACTAGTCATACAAAAACGTTAAACAACAATAGTTCTATCATGGATAGTTTTTTTGCTTTTCGTAACAACCTCCAATGCTATGAAGTTTTGATTCTCAAGCCTTCTGAACACACTCGTGAACCAATTAATCATATGTGATTACAATCATCATTGGAATCACACTAATTAATCATAAATGAAACATAGTATCTATTGTATAAATCGAAACTAAAACCGAACACGAAGCCACACGAATGAGCCCTGAATTCAATACACTTGTGCCCGAAATCCTTCGAGAACATTCAACAACCAACTTCGAGTACTATTACCTCAAAAATCATTTGAATCAATCAAAATGACAACTGTGGATTCATAGAATACTTTATTACCATCTAGGCAAGGAAACCGGTTGTAAAGAAACAAGAAACTACTCGTATTCACTCAAAAAGAATCGAGTATCAAATTAAACTGGCGGAATGAAAGTAATCAGACGTCAAACAAGAAACGCAATGCATGATCGATGAAAAAGAAGTCAAATCAAGGTAACACGATCAAGTTAATAATATTTAATTGTATATTAATCAAAATTGTACAACTAGAGATTGGTGTATCAAAGTATTCATGAAAGCTTAAATAACTAAATCAGAAAGGAACTAGTCATACAAAAACGTTAAACAACAATAGTTCTATCATGGATAGTGTTTTTGCTTTTCGTAACAACCTCCAATGCTAGGAGTTTTGATTCACAAGCCTTCTGAACACACTCGTGAACCAATATAATCATATGTGATTACAATCATCATTGGAATCACACTAATTAATCATAAATGAAACATAGTATCTATTGTATAAATCGAAACTAAAACCAAACACGAAGCCACACGAATGAGCCCTGAATTCAATACACTGTGCCGAAACTCGTCGAGAACATTCAACAACCAACTTCGAGCACTATTACCTCAAAAATCCTTTGAATCAATCAAAATGACAACTGTGGATTCATAGAATACTTATTACCATCTAGGCACGAAACGGGTGTAAAGAAACAAGAAACTACTCAGTTTACTCAAAAAGAATCGAAAATCAAATTAAACTGGCGGAATGAAAGTAATTAGATGTCAAACAAGAAACGCAATGCATGATCGATGAAAAAGAAGTCAAATCAAGGTAACACGATCAAGTTAATAAATTTAATTGTATTTAATCAAAATTGTACAACTAGAGATTGGTGTATCAAAGTATTCACGAAAGCTTAAATAACTAAATCGGAAAGGAACTAGTCATACAAAAACGTTAAACAACAATAGTCTATCATGGATAGTTTTTTGCTTTTCGTAACAACCTCCAATGCTATGAAGTTTGATTCACAAGCCTCTGAACACACTCGTGAACCAATATAATCATATGTGATTACAATCATCATTGGAATCCACTAATTAATCATAAATGCAACATAGTATCTATTGTAAATCGAAACTAAAACCGAAACGAAGCCACACGAATGAGCCCTGAATTCAATACACTGGTGCCCGAAACATCGAGAACATTCAACAACCAACTTCGAGCACTATTACCTTAAAATCCTTTGAATCAATCAAAATGACAACTGTGGATTCATAGAATACTTTATTACCATCTAGGCACGAAAACCGGGTGTAAAGAAACAAGAAACTACTCGTATTTACTCAAAAAGAATCGAAAATCAAATTAAACTGGCGGAATTAAAGTAATTAGATGTCAAACAAGATAACAATGCATGATCGATGAAAAAGAAGTCAAATCAAGGTAACACGATCAAGTTAATAATATTTAATTGTATTTTAATCAAAATTGTACAACTAGAGATTGGTGTATCAAAGTATTCACGAAAGCTTAATAACTAAATCGGAAAGGAACTAGTCATACAAAAACGTTAAACAACAATAGTTCTATCATGGATAGTTTTTGCTTTTCGTAACAACCTCCAATGCTATGAAGTTTTGATTCTCAAGCCTTCTGAACATACTCGTGAACCAATCAAAACATATGTGATTACAATCATGATTGGAATCACACGAATTAATCATAAATGGAGCATAGTATCTTTTGTATAAATCGAAACTAAAACCAAACAGGAAGCCACACGAATGAGTCCTGAATTCAATACACTCGTGCCCGAAACTCATTGAGAACATTCAACAACCAATTTCGAGCTCTATTACCTCAAAAATCATTTGAATCAATCAAAATGACAACTGTGGATGCATAGAATACTATATTACCATCTAAACAAGGAAACCGGGTGTAAAGAAACAAGAAGATACTCGTATTCACTAAAAAAGAATCAAGAATCAAATTAAACTGCAGAATGAAAGTAATCAAACATCAAACAAGAAACACAGTGCCTGATCGATGAAAAAGAAGTCAAACAACGTAACACGATCAAGTTAATAATATTAATTGTATTTTAATCAAATTTGTACAACTAGAGATTTGTGTATCAAAGTATTCACAAAAGTTTAAATAACTAAATCGGAAAGGAACTAGTCATACAAAAACATTAAACAACAATAGTTCTATCATGGATAGTTTTTGGCTTTTCGTAACAACCTCAATGCTATGAAGTTTTGATACTCAAGCCTTCTGAACACACTCGTGAACCAATCTAATCATATGTGATTACAATCATCATTGGAATACACTAATTAATCGTAAATGCAACATAGTATCTATTGTATAAATCGAAACTAAAATCAAACACGAAGCCACACGAATGAGCCTTGAATTCAATACACTTGTGCTCAAAACTCATCGAGAACATTCACAAACCAACTTCGAGTACTATTACCTCAAAAATCCTTTGAATCAATCAAAATGACAACTGTGGATTCATAGAATACTTTATTACCATCTAGGCAAGGAAAACGGGTGTAAAGAAACAAGAAACTACTCGTATTCACTCAAAAAGAATAAGAATAAAATTAAACTGGCTGAATGAAAGTAATCAGACGTCAAACAAGAAAAGCAATGCATGATCGATGAAAAAGAAGTCAAATCAAGGTAGCACGATCAAGTTAATAATATTTAATTGTATTTTAATCAAATTTGTACAACTAGAGATTGGTGTATCAAAGTATTCACGAAAGCTTAAATAACTAAATCGGAAAGGAACTAGTCATACAAAACGTTAAACAACAATAGTTCTATCATGGATAGTGTTTTGCTTTTCGTAACAACCTCCAATGCTAGGAGTTTTGATTCACAAGCCTTCTGAACAAACTCGTGAACCAATATACTCATATGTGATTACAATCATCATTGGAATCACACTAATTAATCATAAATGCAGCATAGTATCTATTGTATAAATCGAAACTAAAACCGAACACGAAGCCACACGAATGAGCCCTAAATTCAATACACTGGTGCCCGAAACTCGTCGAGAACATTCAACAACCAACGTCGAGCACTATTACCTTAAAAATCCTTTGAATCAATCAAAATGACAACTGTGGATTCATAGAATACTTTATTACCATCTAGGCACGAAAACGGGTGTAAAGAAACAAGAAACTACTCGTATTACTCAAAAAGAATCAAAAATCAAATTAAACTGGCGGAATAAAGTAATTAGATGTCAAACAAGATACGCAATGCATGATCGATGAAAAAGAAGTCAAATCAAGGTAACACGATCAAGTTAATAATATTTAATTGTATTTTAATCAAAATTGTACAACTAGAGATTGGTGTATCAAAGTATTCACGAAAGCTTAAATAACTAAATCGGAAAGGAACTAGTCATACAAAAACGTTAAACAACAATAGTTCTATCATGGATAGTTTTTTGCTTTTCGTAACAACCTCCAATGCTATGAAGTTTTGATTCTCAAGCCTTCTGAACATACTCGTGAACCAATCAAAACATATGTGATTACAATCATGATTGGAATCACACTAATTAATCATAAATGGAGCATAGTATCTTTGTATAAATCGAAAAAAAACAAACAGGAAGACACACGAATGAGTCCTGAATTCAATACACGTGCCCGAAACTCATTGAGAACATTCAACAACCAATTTCGAGCTCTATTACCTCAAAAATCATTGAATCAATCAAAATGACAACTGTCGATTCATAGAATACTTATTACCATCTAGACAAGGAAACCAGGTGTAAAGAAACAAGAAGATACTCGTATTCACTAAAAAAGAATCAAGAATCAAATTAAACTGCGGAATGAAAGTAATCAAACATCAAACAAGAAACACATTGCCGATCGATGAAAAAGAAGTCAAACAAGGTAACACGATCAAGTAATAAATTAAAGTATTAATAACTAATTGTAAATAAAAGTACAACTAGGGGAAAGTAAAGTATTCACAAAGTTTAAATAACTAAATCGGAAAGGAACTAGTCATACAAAAACATTAACAACAATAGTTCTATCATGGATAGTTTTTGGCTTTTCGTAACAACCTCAATGCTATGAAGTTTTGATACTCAAGCCTTCTGAACACACTCGTGAACCAATCTAATCATATGTGATTACAATCATCATTGGATTACACTAATTAATCGTAAATGCAACATTGTATCTATTGTATAAATCGAAACTAAAATCAAACACGAAGCCACACGAATGAGCCTTGAATTCAATACACTTGTGCTCAAAACTCATCGAGAACATTCACCAACCAACTTCGAGTACTATTACCTCAAAAATCCTTTGAATCAATCAAAATGACAACTGTGGATTCATAGAATACTTTATTACATCTAGGCAAGGAAACCGGGTGTAAAGAAACAAGAAATACTCGTATTCACTCAAAAAGAATGGAGAATCAAATTAAACTGGCTGAATGAAAGTAATCAGACGTCAAACAAGAAAAGCAATGCATGATCGATGAAAAAGAAGTCAAATCAAGGTAGCACGATCAAGTTAATAATATTAATTGTATTTTAATCAAATTTGTACGACTAGAGATTGGTGTATCAAAGTATTCACGAAAGCTTAAATAATAAATCGGAAAGGAACTAGTCATACAAAAACGTTAAACAACAATAGTTCTATCATGGATAGTGTTTTTTGCTTTTCGTCAACCCCAATGCTATGAAGTTTTGATTCACAAGCCTTCTGAACACACTCGTGAACCAATTGTGATTACAATCATCATTGGAATCAATAATTAATCATAAATGCAACATAGTATCTATTGTATAAATCGAAACTAAAATCAAACACGAAGCCACACGAATGAGCCTTGAATTCAATACACTTGTGCTCCAAACTCATCGAGAACATTCACCAACCAACTTCAAGTACTATTACCTCAAAAATCCTTTGAATCAATCAAAATGACAAGTGTGGATTCATAGAATACTTTATTACCATCTAGGCAAGGAAACCGGGTGTAAAGAAACAAGAAACTACTCGTATTCACTCAAAAAGAATGGAGAATCAAATTAAACTGGCTGAATGAAAGTAATCAGACGTCAAACAAGAAAAGCAATGCATGATCGATGAAAAAGAAGTCAAATCAAGGTAGCACGATCAAGTTAATAATATTTAATTGTATTTTAATCAAATTTGTACAACTAGAGATTGGTGTATCAAAGTATTCACGAAAGCTTAAATAACTAAATCGGAAAGGAACTAGTCATACAACAACGTTAAACAACAATAGTTCTATCATGGATAGTGTTTTTGCTTTTCGTAACAACCTCCAATGCTAGGAAGTTTTGATTCACAAGCCTCCTGAACAAACTCGTGAACCAATATACTCATATGTGATTACAATCATCATTGGAATCACACTAATTAATCATAAATGCAACATAGTATCTATTGTATAAATCGAAACTAAAACCGAACACGAAGCCACACGAATGAGCCCTAAATTCAATACACTGGTACCCGAAACTCGTCGAGAACATTCAACAACCAACGTCGAGCACTATTACCTTAAAAATCCTTTGAATCAATCAAAATGACAACTGTGGATTCATAGAATACTTTATTACCATCTAGGCACGAAAACCGGGTGTAAAGAAACAAGAAACTACTCGTATTTACTCAAAAAGAATCAAAAATCAAATTAAACTGGCGGAATTAAAGTAATTAGATGTCAAACAAGATACGCAATGCATGATCGATGAAAAAGAAGTCAAATCAAGGTAACACGATCAAGTTAATAATATTTAATTGTATTTTAATCAAAATTGTACAACTAGAGATTGGTGTATCAAAGTATTCACGAAAGCTTAAATAACTAAATCGGAAAGGAACTAGTCATACAAAAACGTTAAACAACAATAGTTCTATCATGGATAGTTTTTTTGCTTTTCGTAACAACCTCCAATGCTATGAAGTTTTGATTCTCAAGCCTTCTGAACATACTCGTGAACCAATCAAAACATATGTGATTACAATCATGATTGGAATCACACTAATTAATCATAAATGGAGCATAGTATCTTTGTATAAATCGAAACTAAAACCAAACAGGAAGCCACACGAATGAGTCCTGAATTCAATACACTCGTGCCCGAAACTCATTGAGAACATTCAACAACCAATTTCGAGCTCTATTACCTCAAAAATCATTTGAATCAATCAAAATGACAACTGTCGATTCATAGAATACTATATTACCATCTAGACAAGGAAACCAGGTGTAAAGAAACAAGAAGATACTCGTATTCACTAAAAAGAATCAAGAATCAAATTAAACTGCGGAATGAAAGTAATCAAACATCAAACAAGAAACACATTGCCCGATCGATGAAAAAGAAGTCAAACAACGTAACACGATCAAGTTAATAATATTAATTGTATTTTAATCAAATTTGTACAACTAGAGATTGGTGTATCAAAGTATTCACAAAAGTTTAAATAACTAAATCGGAAAGGAACTAGTCATACAAAAACATTAAACAACAATAGCTCTATCATGGATAGTTTTTTGGCTTTTCGTAACAACCTTCAATGCTATGAAGTTTTGATACTCAAGCCTTCTGAACACACTCGTGAACCAATCTAATCATATCTGATTACAATCATCATTGGAATTACACTAATTAATAGTAAATGCAACATAGTATCTATTGTATAAATCGAAACTAAAATCAAACACGAAGCCACACGAATGAGCCTTGAATTCAATACACTTGTGCTCAAAACTCATCGAGAACATTCACCAACCAACTTCGAGTACTATTACCTCAAAAATCCTTTGAATCAATCAAAATGACAACTGTGGATTCATAGAATACTTTATTATCATCTAGGCAAGGAAACCGGGTGTAAAGAAACAAGAAACTACTCGTATTCACTCAAAAAGAATGGAGAATCAAATTAAACTGGCTGAATGAAAGTAATCAGACGTCAAACAAGAAAAGCAATGCATGATCGATGAAAAAGAAGTCAAATCAAGGTAGCACGATCAAGTTAATAATATTTAATTGTATTTTAATCAAATTTGTACACTAGAGATTGGTGTATCAAAGTATTCACGAAAGCTTAAATAAATAAATCGGAAAGGAACTAGTCATACAAAAACGTTAAACAACAATAGTTCTATCATGGATAGTGTTTTGCTTTTCGTAACAACCTCCAATGCTAGTAAGTTTTGATTCACAAGCCTTCTGAATACACTCGTGAACCAATATACTCATATGTGATTACAATCATCATTGGAATCAAAATAATTAATCATAAATGCAACATAGTATCTATTGTATAAATCGAAACTAAAATCAAACACGAAGCCACACGAATGAGCCTTGAATTCAATACACTTGTGCTCCAAACTCATCGAGAACATTCACCAACCAACTTCAAGTACTATTACCTCAAAAATCCTTTGAATCAATCAAAATGACAAGTGTGGATTCATAGAATACTTTATTACCATCTAGGCAAGGAAACCGGGTGTAAAGAAACAAGAAACTACTCGTATTCACTCAAAAAGAATGGAGAATCAAATTAAACTGGCTGAATGAAAGTAATCAGACGTCAAACAAGAAAAGCAATGCATGATCGATGAAAAAGAAGTCAAATCAAGGTAGCACGATCAAGTTAATAATATTTAATTGTATTTTAATCAAATTTGTACAACTAGAGATTGGTGTATCAAAGTATTCACGAAAGCTTAAATAACTAAATCGGAAAGGAACTAGTCATACAAAACGTTAAACAACAATAGTTCTATCATGGATAGTGTTTTTGCTTTTCGTAACAACCTCCAATGCTAGGAAGTTTTGATTCACAAGCCTCCTGAACAAACTCGTGAACCAATATACTCATATGTGATTACAATCATCATTGGAATCACACTAATTAATCATAAATGCAACATAGTATCTATTGTATAAATCGAAACTAAAACCGAACACGAAGCCACACGAATGAGCCCTAAATTCAATACACTGGTACCCGAAACTCGTCGAGAACATTCAACAACCAACGTCGAGCACTATTACCTTAAAAATCCTTTGAATCAATCAAAATGACAACTGTGGATTCATAGAATACTTTATTACCATCTAGGCACGAAAACCGGGTGTAAAGAAACAAGAAACTACTCGTATTTACTCAAAAAGAATCAAAAATCAAATTAAACTGGCGGAATTAAAGTAATTAGATGTCAAACAAGATACGCAATGCATGATCGATGAAAAAGAAGTCAAATCAAGGTAACACGATCAAGTTAATAATATTTAATTGTATTTTAATCAAAATTGTACAACTAGAGATTGGTGTATCAAAGTATTCACGAAAGCTTAAATAACTAAATCGGAAAGGAACTAGTCATACAAAAACGTTAAACAACAATAGTTCTATCATGGATAGTTTTTTGCTTTTCGTAACAACCTCCAATGCTATGAAGTTTTGATTCTCAAGCCTTCTGAACATACTCGTGAACCAATCAAAACATATGTGATTACAATCATGATTGGAATCACACTAATTAATCATAAATGGAGCATAGTATCTTTTGTATAAATCGAAACTAAAACCAAACAGGAAGCCACACGAATGAGTCCTGAATTCAATACACTCGTGCCCGAAACTCATTGAGAACATTCAACAACCAATTTCGAGCTCTATTACCTCAAAAATCATTTGAATCAATCAAAATGACAACTGTCGATTCATAGAATACTATATTACCATCTAGACAAGGAAACCAGGTGTAAAGAAACAAGAAGATACTCGTATTCACTAAAAAAGAATCAAGAATCAAATTAAACTGCGGAATGAAAGTAATCAAACATCAAACAAGAAACACATTGCCCGATCGATGAAAAAGAAGTCAAACAACGTAACACGATCAAGTTAATAATATTAATTGTATTTTAATCAAATTTGTACAACTAGAGATTGGTGTATCAAAGTATTCACAAAAGTTTAAATAACTAAATCGGAAAGGAACTAGTCATACAAAAACATTAAACAACAATAGTTCTATCATGGATAGTTTTTTGGCTTTTCGTAACAACCTTCAATGCTATGAAGTTTTGATACTCAAGCCTTCTGAACACACTCGTGAACCAATCTAATCATATGTGATTACAATCATCATTGGAATTACACTAATTAATCGTAAATGCAACATAGTATCTATTGTATAAATCGAAACTAAAATCAAACACGAAGCCACACGAATGAGCCTTGAATTCAATACACTTGTGCTCAAAACTCATCGAGAACATTCACCAACCAACTTCGAGTACTATTACCTCAAAAATCCTTTGAATCAATCAAAATGACAACTATGGATTCATAGAATACTTTATTATCATCTAGGCAAGGAAACCGGGTGTAAAGAAACAAGAAACTACTCGTATTCACTCAAAAAGAATGGAGAATCAAATTAAACTGGCTGAATGAAAGTAATCAGACGTCAAACAAGAAAAGCAATGCATGATCGATGAAAAAGAAGTCAAATCAAGGTAGCATGATCAAGTTAATAATATTTAATTGTATTTTAATCAAATTTGTACGACTAGAGATTGGTGTATCAAAGTATTCACGAAAGCTTAAATAAATAAATCGGAAAGGAACTAGTCATACAAAAACGTTAAACAACAATAGTTCTATCATGGATAGTGTTTTTGCTTTTCGTAACAACCTCCAATGCTAGTAAGTTTTGATTCACAAGCCTTCTGAATACACTCGTGAACCAATATACTCATATGTGATTACAATCATCATTGGAATCAAAATAATTAATCATAAATGCAACATAGTATCTATTGTATAAATCGAAACTAAAATCAAACACGAAGCCACACGAATGAGCCTTGAATTCAATACACTTGTGCTCCAAACTCATCGAGAACATTCACCAACCAACTTCAGTACTATTACCTCAAAAATCCTTTGAATCAATCAAAATGACAACTGTGGATTCATAGAATACTTTATTACCATCTAGGCAAGGAAACCGGGTGTAAAGAAACAAGAAACTACTCGTATTCACTCAAAAAGAATGGAGAATCAAATTAAACTGGCTGAATGAAAGTAATCAGACGTCAAACAAGAAAAGCAATGCATGATCGATGAAAAAGAAGTCAAATCAAGGTAGCACGATCAAGTTAATAATATTTAATTGTATTTTAATCAAATTTGTACAACTAGAGATTGGTGTATCAAAGTATTCACGAAAGCTTAAAAACTAAATCGGAAAGGAACTAGTCATACAAAACGTTAAACAACAATAGTTCTATCATGGATAGTGTTTTTGCTTTTCGTAACAACCTCCAATGCTAGGAAGTTTTGATTCACAAGCCTCTGAACAACTCGTGAACCAATATACTCATATGTGATTACAATCATCATTGGAATCACACTAATTAATCATAAATGCAACATAGTATCTATTGTATAAATCGAAACTAAAACCGAACACGAAGCCACACGAATGAGCCCTAATTCAATACACTGGTACCCGAAACTCGTCGAGAACATTCAACAACCAACGTCGAGCACTATTACCTTAAAAATCCTTTGAATCAATCAAAATGACAACTGTGGATTCATAGAATACTTTATTACCATCTAGGCACGAAAACCGGGTGTAAAGAAACAAGAAACTACTCGTATTTACTCAAAAAGAATCAAAAATCAAATTAAACTGGCGGAATTAAAGTAATTAGATGTCAAACAAGATACGCAATGCATGATCGATGAAAAAGAAGTCAAATCAAGGTAACACGATCAAGTTAATAATATTTAATTGTATTTTAATCAAAATTGTACAACTAGAGATTGGTGTATCAAAGTATTCACGAAAGCTTAAATAACTAAATCGGAAAGGAACTAGTCATACAAAAACGTTAAACAACAATAGTTCTATCATGGATAGTTTTTTGGCTTTTCGTAACAACCTTCAATGCTATGAAGTTTTGATACTCAAGCCTTCTGAACACACTCGTGAACCAATCTAATCATATGTGATTACAATCATCATTGGAATTACACTAATTAATCGTAAATGCAACATAGTATCTATTGTATAAATCGAAACTAAAATCAAACACAAAACCACACGAATGAGCCTTGAATTCAATACACTTGTGCTCAAAACTCATCGAGAACATTCACCAACCAACTTCGAGTACTATTACCTCAAAAATCCTTTGAATCAATCAAAATGACAGCTATGGATTCATAGAATACTTTATTATCCATCTAGGCAAGGAAACCGGGTGTAAAGAAACAAGAAACTACTCGTATTCACTCAAAAAGAATGGAGAATCAAATTAAACTGGCTGAATGAAAGTAATCAGACGTCAAACAAGAAAAGCAATGCATGATCGATGAAAAAGAAGTCAAATCAAGGTAGCATGATCAAGTTAATAATATTTAATTGTATTTTAATCAAATTTGTACGACTAGAGATTGGTGTATCAAAGTATTCACGAAAGCTTAAATAAATAAATCGGAAAGGAACTAGTCATACAAAAACGTTAAACAACAATAGTTCTATCATGGATAGTGTTTTTGCTTTTCGTAACAACCTCCAATGCTAGTAAGTTTTGATTCACAAGCCTTCTGAATACACTCGTGAACCAATATACTCATATGTGATTACAATCATCATTGGAATCAAAATAATTAATCATAAATGCAACATAGTATCTATTGTATAAATCGAAACTAAAATCAAACACGAAGCCACACGAATGAGCCTTGAATTCAATACACTTGTGCTCCAAACTCATCGAGAACATTCACCAACCAACTTCAAGTACTATTACCTCAAAAATCCTTTGAATCAATCAAAATGACAAGTGTGGATTCATAGAATACTTTATTACCATCTAGGCAAGGAAACCGGGTGTAAAGAAACAAGAAACTACTCGTATTCACTCAAAAAGAATGGAGAATCAAATTAAACTGGCTGAATGAAAGTAATCAGACGTCAAACAAGAAAAGCAATGCATGATCGATGAAAAAGAAGTCAAATCAAGGTAGCACGATCAAATTAATGATATTTAATTGTATTTTAATCAAATTTGTACAACTAGAGATTGGTGTATCAAAGTATTCACGAAAGCTTAAATAACTAAATCGGAAAGAAACTAGTCATACAAAAATGTTAAACAACAATAGTTCTATCATGGATAGTTTTTTTACTTTTTGTAACAACCTCTAATGCTATGAACTTTTGATTCACAAGCCTTCTGAACACACTCGTGAATCAATGTAATCATATGTGTTTACAATCATCATTGGAATCACACTAATTAATCGTAAATGCAACATAGTATCTATTGTATAAATCGAAACTAAAACCGAACACGAAGCCACGCGAATGAGCCCTGAATTCATTACACTTGTGCCCGAAACTCATCGAGAACATTCAACAACCAACTTCGAGTACTATTACCTCAAAAATCCTTTGAATAAATCAAAATGACAACTGTGGATTCATAGAATACTTTATTACCATCTACGCAAGGAAACCAGGTGTAAAGAAACAAGAAACTACTCGTATTTATTTAAAAAGAATCAAAAATCAAATTAAACTGGCGGAATTAAAGTAATTAGATGTCAAACAAGAAACGCAATGGATGATCGATGAAAAAGAAGTCAAATCAAGGTAACACGATCAAGTTTACAATATTTAATTGTATTTTAATCAAAATTGTATGACTAGGATTGGTGTATCAAAGTATTCATGAAAGCTTAAATAACTAAATCGGAAAGGAACTAGTCATACAAAAACGTTAAACAACAATAGTTCTATCATGGATAGTGTTTTTGCTTTTCGTAACAACCTCCAATGCTAGGAAGTTTTGATTCACAAGCCTTCTGAACACACTCGCGAACCAATATACTCATATGTGATTACAATCATCATTGGAATCACACTACTTAATCATAAATGAAACTTAGTATCTATTGTATAAATCGAAACTAAAACCGAACACGAAGCCACATGAATGAGCCCTGAATTCAATACACTGGTGCCCGAAACTCGTCGAGAACATTCAACAACCAACGTCGAGCACTATTACCTCAAAAATCCTTTGAATCAATCAAAATGACAACTGTGGATTCATAGAATACTTTATTACCATCTAGGCACGAAAACCGGGTGTAAAGAAACAAGAAACTATCGTATTTACTCAAAAAGAATCGAAAATCAAATTAAACTGGCGGAATTAAAGTAATTAGATGTCAAACAAGATACGCAATGCATGATTGATGAAAAAAAGTCAAATCAAGGTAACACGATCAAGTTAATAATATTTATATTTATTTTAATCAAAATTGTACAACTAGAGATTGGTGTATCAAAGTATTCACGAAAGCTTAAATAACTAAATCGGAAAGGAACTAGTCATACAAAAACATTAAACAACAATAGTTCTATCATGGATAGTTTTTTTCCTTTTCGCAACAACCTCTAATGCTATGAACTTTTGATTCACAAGCCTTCTGAACACACTCGTGAACCAATGTAATCATATGTGATTACAATCATCATTGGAATCCCACTAATTAATCATAAATGCAACATAGTATCTATTGTATAAATCGAAACTAAAACCAAACACGAAGCCACACGAATGAGCCCTGAATTCAATACACTTGTGCCCGAAACTCATCGAGAACATTCAACAACCAACTTCGAGTACTATTACCTCAAAAATCTTTTGAATAAATCAAAATGAAAACTGTGGATTCATAGAATACTTTATTACCATCTAGGCAAGGAAATCGGGTGTAAAGAAACAAGAAAATACTCGTATTCACTCAAAACGAATCAAAAATCAAATTAAACTGGCGGAATTAAAGTAATTAGATGTCAAACAAGATACGCAATGCATGATCGATGAAAAAGAAGTCAAATCAAGGTAACACGATCAAGTTAATAATATTTAATTGTATTTTAATCAAAATTATACAACTAGAGATTGGTGTATCAAAGTATTCACGAAAGCTTAAATAACTAAATCGGAAAGGAACTAGTCATACAAAAACGTTAAACAACAATAGTTCTATCATGGATAGTTTTTTTGCTTTTAGCAACAAACTCTAATGCTATGAACTTTTGATTCACAAGCCTTCTGAACACACTCGTGAACCAATGTAATCATATGTGATTACAATCATCATTGGAATCACACTAATTAATCATAAATGCAACATAGTATCTATTGTATAAATCGAAACTAAAACCAAACACGAAGCCACACGAATGAGCCCTGAATTCAATACACTTGTGCCCGAAACTCATCGAGAACATTCAACAACCAACTTCGAGCACTATTACCTCAAAAATCTTTGAATAATCAAAATGACAACTGTGATTCATAGAATACTTTATTACCATCTAGGCAAGGAAATCGGGTGTAAAGAAACAAGAAAATACTCGTATTCACTCAAAACGAATCAAAAATCAAATTAAACTGGTGGAATTAAAGTAATTAGATGTCAAACAAGATACGCAATGCATGATCGATGAAAAAGAAGTCAAATCAAGGTAACACGATCAAGTTAATAATATTTAATTGTATTTTAATCAAAATTGTACAACTAGAGATTGGTGTATCAAAGTATTCACGAAAGCTTAAATAACTAAATCGGAAAGGAACTAGTCATACAAAAACGTTAAAAACAATAGTTCTATCATGGATAGTTTTTTGCTTTTCGTAACAACTCTAATGCTATGAACTTTTGATTCACAAGCCTTCTGAACACACTCGTGAACCAATGTAATCATATGTGATTACAATCATCATTGGAATCACACTAATTAATCATAACTGCAACATAGTATCTATTGTAAAAATCGAAACTAAAACCGTACACGAAGCCTCACGAATGAGCCCTGAATTCAATACACTAGTGCCCGAAACTCGTCGAGAACATTCAACAACCAACATCGGGCACTATTACCTCAAAAATCCTTTGAAGCAATCAAAATGAGAACTGTGGATTCATAGAATAGTTTATTACCATCTAGGCAGGAAAACTGGGTGTAAAGAAACAAGAAACTACTCGTATTCACTCAAAAAGAATCTAGAATCAAATTAAACTGGCGGAATGAAAGTAATCAGATGTCAAACAAGAAACGCAATGCATGATCGATGAAAAAGAAGTCAAATCAAGGTAACACGATCAAGTTTACAATATTTAATTGTAATTTAATCAAAATTGTACAACTACGGATTGGTGTATCAAAGTATTCATGAAAGCTTAAATAACTAATTCGGAATGGAACTAGTCATACAAAAACGTTAAACAACAATAGTTCTATCATGGATAGTTTTTTTGCTTTTCGTAACAACCTCCAATGCTATAAAGTTTTGATTCTCAAACCTTCTGAACACACTCTTGAACCCATCAAAACATATGTGATTACAATCATGATTGGAATCACACTAATTAATCATAAATGGAGCTAGTATCTTTTCTATAAATCGAAACTAAAACCAAATAGGAAGCCACACGAATGAGTCCTGAATTCAATACACTCGTGCCCGAAACTCATCGAGAACATTCAACAACCAATTTCGAGCACTATTACCTCAAAAATCATTTGAATCAATCAAAATGAAAATTGTGGATTCATAGATAACTATATTACCATCTAGACAAGGAAACCAGTTGTAAAGAAACAAGAAACTACTCATATTCAATCAAAAAGAATCAAGAATCAAATTAAACTGTGGAATGAAAGTAATCAAACATCAAACAAGAAACACATTGCATGATCGATGAAAAAGAAGTCAAACAACGTAACACGATCAAGTTAATAATATTAATTGTATTTTAATCAAATTTGTACAACTAGAGATTGGTGTATCAAAGTATTCACAAAAGTTTAAATAACTAAATCAGAAAGGAACTAGAAATACAAAAACATTAAACAACAATAGTTCTATCATGGATAGTTTTTTCGCTTTTCGTAACAACCTCCAATGCTATGAAGTTTTGATTCTCAAGCCTTCTGAACACACTCATGAACCAATCTAATCATATGTAATTACAATCATCATTGGAATCACACTAATTAATCGTAAATGCAACATAGTATCTATTGTATAAATCGAAACTAAAATCAAACACGAAGCCACACGAATGAGCCTTGAATTCAATACACTTGTGCTCAAAACTCATCGAGAACATTCAACAACCAACTTCGAGTACTATTACCTCAAAAATCCTTTGAATCAATCAAAATGACAACTGTGGATTAATAGAATACTTTATTACCATCTAGGCAAGGAAACCGGGTGTAAAGAAACAAGAAACTACTCGTATTCACTCAAAAAGAATCGAGAATAAAATTAAACTGGCTGAATGAAAGTAATCAGATGTCAAACAAGAAACGCAATGCATGATCGATGAAAAAGAAGTCAAATCAAGGTAACACGATCAAGTTAATAATATTTAATTGTATTTTAATCAAAATTGTACAACTAGAGATTGGTGTATCAAAGTACTCACGAAAGCTTAAATAACTAATTCGGAAAGGAACTGGTCATACAAAAACATTAAACAACAATAGTTCTATCATGGATAGTTTTTTTGCTTTTCGTAACAACCTCTAATGCTATGAACTTTTGATTCACAAGCCTTCTGAACACACTCGTGAACAAATGTAATCATATGTGATTACAATCATCATTAGAATCACACTAATTAATCATAAATGCAACATAGTATCTATTGTAGAAATCGAAACTAAAATCAAACACGAAGCCACACGAATGAGCCCTGAATTCAATACACTTGTGCTCAAAACTCATCGATAACATTCAACAACCAACTTCAAGTACTATTACCTCAAAAATCCTTTGAATCAATCAAAATGACAACTGTGGATTCATAGAATACTTTATTACCATCTAGGCAAGGAAACCGGGTGTAAATGTCACACCCTCAAAATCAACGAGTGGAGTTTTACCGCGAGGCGTGTGAACAAACCAGGATCACAGTCAATAGTTACTCAGAATGACACTATATGCCACTTTTAAAATAAAACCAACCAAAGTTCAAACTTTAAAACCATGCGGGAGCGTTAAATAAACTAGTAAACCCAAAACGATGAAACATGATTTGAAAATACGCAAATATACGCGCCCAAGTATTAAGCAAAACCAAAACACGATGTTTAAACATTCTTAACCCAAAACAATGTTTCATAACATGCGGCCAAACACCACGATGCTGGTTCTTCTTCGGGGGCTTCCTCAGGTTCCTCTTTGGGGTCTTCCTCATCAGGATCCACCAAAGGTGCAGGGGCTTCAACAACCTGAAGTGCTGCTAGCTGTGCCTCTAGATCAGCAAACCTATCATCGATCACTATGTTATGGTGATCCTGTGCGTCCATACGCCCACTAAGTGCTAAAACGTTGCCTGCCAGAGTATGATGTCCACCAATGGCCATCGAGAGTCGCTCCTGAAGCGTCTCTACCTGGTAGCGCAACTGACGCATCTCAGATAGTAAGGCAGAGTTCTCATCAGTGAGTCCTCGGATACGCTGTCGCTCCGTGTCTAGAGTGGCTACCAAAGCTGCAAACGCCTGATCGAGAGGGATGCTAAAGGTAAGAAGAGTAGGCAATGCAGAGGCGGTCGATGACCTAGTCTTAGGTCGTGTAGGAGCTACTTGTGGTACGCGCTCTTTATAAGCCATACGGTTTATGTAGGTGGGGTAGAAATCCCAGTTCCGTGGAGGATCGAGCTCAGGCGGTATGAAAGGCTGATCCCAATCTATCTCGCCAGGAGGATAAGGATGTCGGGGCAAGTTAAATTCCATATCAGGTACGGGAGACGTAGGAGGTGACTCAGATCGTGCAGGTCTCTTGCCCAAATTTCTGGACGACGATGCCATGCTGCGAAGTACGTGTTGCGTATGCCAATGAGTATTCAGTAAGGAGAGTAAGCGATAAGTAACTAACAACTGTGCGGTTATAGTCTAGTGTGTGTATGCAACCTAGTTCCCTATAACTAATGGCTCTGATACCAATCTGTCATACCCTCAAAATCCACGAGGGAGTTTTACCACGAGGCGTGTGAACAAACCAGGATCACAGTCAATAGTTACTCAGAACGACACTATATGCCACTTTTAAAATAAAACCAACCAAAGTTCAAACTTTAAAACCATGCGGAAGCGTTAAATAAACTAGTAAACCCAAAACGATGAAACATGATTTGAAAATGCGCAAACATACGCGCCCAAGTATTAAGCAAAACCAAAACACGATGTTTAAACATTCTTAACCCAAAACAATGTTTCATAACATGCGGCCAAACACCATGATGCTGACCCGTGTGACGTGCTCCTAGGCAATAGCAACTTTAACCTGAGAATAGCATACTAACCAAGTCAACACATGGTTGGTGAGTTCAAGAGTTTGCGTTAAAATATAAACCAATCAACAGTTTCCAGAGCATAAGTAGTGTATTGCAATAGATAGCTAGTCTATTAACATGAAAATATTAAACATAGTGATTTCGCGATTGAAGCTGACTGTGATAGTTTGTGCCTCCCGTCACGACTTACCAGGTCGTGACGAATATATGTTAGGACAAAATTGCACCCGTTTGACCTCGGGTCGCACAGGTGGGGCTCGTCAAACCCAGTAGTACTACCCAAAATTTCCTGCTAGTCAATATTAACAATCCAAAAGTGTGATTTCCATGGTAAACAACACTATATTAATATTATACACACTCATATTTAAAAGCGTTTGTGATCAACAGTATGTTATCTCCCCCAAAAGAGATTATGTAAAAAGAGTGGGGCAAGAACTCACCTGATACGCGCAAGAATTAACTTAGAGCTTAACTTGAAAGAAAGAGGGGAAAGACAACCTTCAAAGGTCACCTAGAACACATGAGTACATAAGTATGTGTACACAGAATCAATATGAAACCCTAAGTGCTCTACAACCCAAAGAACTCAAGGTTTTAGAAAGACAAGACACACTTGACCTAGTTGACCCGTTTGACCCGTTGGTGACATTATAGGTGAATTTCCATTCAAACAAGCATAACAGCCTATCACACATGATTATCATACAAACTGATTACATATAACACTTCATTAACCACATGTACTAATTAGATCATCATACCACCAGATATCATACAAGTCATGCGAATCTCAAACTATTATCATGCTCATAACATCTATAACACAAATAATACACCATACAAGGATCAAATCACGCATCACATGCCATGTGAAGCCACTCACGACTTCACACCCTAAACCCTGCCAATCCTACTAAGTAGGGGCCTCAGATTCACACGTGTGTATGATGATCATTAACATACCAATTTTCCATAGCTCATATCATCCAAAATGTTCATTCTTAATCAACCATCAATCAACGAAAGTCCTAGCTTACCTATATGACTCATACCATGATTTTTCCACAAACAGGATAAAATAGATAATTACCCAAACCAACATCCATTGAATCCACCCAATACATTCTATCACCATAGAACTCATCTATGAACTTACTAGCATGATCCAAATGCTCCTAACATACCCATATCATCATATTTAAGAGATTTCACAATTAAAGTTTCCCTTTTGGGAAAGTTCATCCCAAATCCATCAAACACCCAAGACATTCATGAATTCATCATTTACATACCAATTCAAGTCCATGACAATATCTAGACATGATCAACAAAATCTAATCATCATGATTCATCAACATTCAACACCAAAAGTTACTATTTTTAGCAATGTATGAACTATAACACATCTTCTTGATTTTCAATTATTCATATCATCAACCTAGCATCTAATCATCATCAAAAACACATCCATAACATTCATACATCATCAAATCACCATATCCATGCAAATAAAGTTACTATTATTAGTAACCTATGAACAGTGTATCAAAATCATAGCTTTCTTGCATAATCGACGTTAACTAGCATCAATCTAACCTAACTAACATAATAACATCAACAAACAACCAAGAATTGATCTTCAATTGCAATATTCGAACTAGGGTTTCGGCCACCATGAAAAATCATCAAAAACATGTAAAAATCTAACCTTTAAACGTGTAATGGCTTGCAATTGATGATTCTAACGCGTTGTATAACTTGAAATCGACCAAAACCGAATGGTAATCACTTGTTCTTGCTTGAAATCGCAGGTTTGTGTGTGTTTGAGTGTGTGTCGCGGCCGATGGGTATGTGGGGAGGGTTGGGATTTTTGATTATATTTAATTTATCAATATTACCATTTAAACCCTTGTAATTTACTTTTTATAAAAATTAAGCTTTTAAACTCTTTTTAGAAAGGTTTTTAACTACAATAATAAGCATATAAACTAACAATGACAATTATATATTTTATCTTTATTAGATACAAAACATTCAGATTAAATACACACGTTTCCACGTTACGCGATAAAATTTACAATAAACATTTAAATCACATAATCACAACTAATAATCAACATAGTAATTATATTTTTCACATTATTAATTATTATTAAGTCACCAACGTTCAACGACAACTAGTGTGTGCTCCCGACACGTGTATGCAAGACTTAACGGAACTAACGGAGTTTGGTAACGGAAAATTACCGGATGTCACATTATCCCCATGTTGAAAGAATTTTCGTCCCGAAAATTGCGTTACATGGTGTGTGTTCCATCACTGGTCTATTGCATTGGCAGAAGAAAATCAAAATCGAGTGAGTTTTGGATGAGTTGTCACATCATCCCCATGTTGAAAGAAATTTCGTCCCGAAATTTAATCAGTACCTTCGCCGGCTGGCATCGTCTTTTCGAATAGCTGAGGATACTTAAGCTTCATTTGGTTTTCACATTCCCACATGAATTCTGGTCCACGTCTCGAGTTCCAACAAACTTTGACGATGGGTATCTTGCTTTGCTTAAGCGTTTTCACCTCACGATCCATCACTTCGACAGGTTCCTCAATGAAACGTAACTGTTCGTCTACTTGACCTTCTTCCAGCGGTACAACCATAGTTTCATCCGTTAAACATTTCTTTAGATTTGAAACATGGAATACATCATGGATTCCACTCAATGAATCAGGTAAGGCTAGTCGATAAGCTACTGGACCTATTCTTTCCAAGATCTCAAATGGTCCAACATATCTCGAATTTAGCTTTCCTCGCTTACCAAACCGAATCACGCCTTTCCATGGTGAGACTTTCAATAAGACTTTGTCACCAACTTGAAATTCCAAAGGTTTCCGTTGCTTGTCAACATAGCTTTTCTGTCTTTCTCGCGCAGCGGCCATGCGGTTTCTTATCTGAACAATCTTCTCAGTTGTCTCGTGTACTAACTCAGGACCCGTTAATGTCATATCACCAATTTCAGCCCAGCAAACTGGTGATCTACACTTTCTCCCATACAAATCTTCAAAAGGTGCCACCTTTATGCTAGTGTGATAGCTGGTGTTGTAAGAAAATTCCACCAATGGTAGGTGAACTTCCCAGTTATTCCCGAAGTCAATCACACAAGCACGTAACATGTCCTCCAAAGTCTGTATAGTACGCTCGCTTTGACCATCAGTCTGTGGATGACAAGCAGTACTCATATCCAATCGTGTACCTAGAGCTTTCTACAACGACTGCCAAAAGTGTGATGTGAAACGAGAATCGCGGTCAGAAATAATTGAGATCGGTACCCCATGCCTCGAAACGATCTCCTTCAAATAAAGTCGAGTTAATTTTTCCATCTTGTCTGTTTCCTTTATCACTAGGAAATGAGCAGACTTTGTTAATCGGTCCACGATAACCCATATTGTGTCACATCCCGTAGAAGTGCGAGGTAACTTAGTAATAAAATCCATTGATATCTGATCCCACTTCCACATAGGGATCTCAGGTTGTTGTAGTAGACCAGATGGTTTCTGATACTCCACTTTCACCTTTGAGCAGGTCAGACACTTGCTCACATAAGTAGCTACATCTGCTTTCATGTTAGGCCACCAATAGTGCGCCTTCAAATCGTGGTACATCTTGTCAGATCTAGGATGTATAGAGTACTTAGACTTGTGTGCCTCACTCATGACCAAATCTCTCAGATTTCCATGTAGAGGTACCCAAAGTCTATCTATGAAGTAACAAATTCCATCGGCTTTTACTTCCAATTATTTTTCCATTCCCCTTAACGATTCAGACCCAATGTTTTCTGCTTTCAGAGCTTCTGTCTGAGCCTCTCGGATTTGTGCAGGTAACTGTGTGCTAATAGTAAGTTGCAAAGCTCGCACATGTCAAGGCTTAGTAGTTTCTTTCCTACTCAGCGTGTCAGCAACTACGTTTGCTTTCCCCGGATGATACTTGATAGCACAATCATAGTCGTTTAACAATTCCACCCAGCGTCTTTGCCTCATGTTCAACTCCTTTTGCTCAAAGATGTGCTGGAGACTCTTGTGATCAGTGTAAATAGTGCATTTGGTACCGTACAAGTAATGTCTCCAGATCTTTAAGGCAAAAACTACCGCACCCAGTTCCAAGTCATGGGTGGTATAGTTCTTCTCATGAATCTTCAATTGTCTAGAGGCGTAAGGTATAACCTTATCCCGCTACATCAAGACGCATCCAAGTCCTTGAATAGACGCATCGCAGTAGACTACGAAGTCATCACTACCATCTGGTAACGCTAATATTGGTGCGCTACATAGTTTCTGTTTCAGCAACTGGAAAGCAGATTCCTGATTCTCACCCCATTTGTATGCTGTTCCCTTATGAGTCAAGGCTGTGAGAGGTTGTGCAATCTTAGAGAATCCTTCGATGAACCGTCGATAATATCCCGCTAATCCAAGGAATTGTCGTATCTCGCTTGGTGTCTTAAGAACAGACCAATTCTTTATCGCTTCAATCTTAGCAGGATCAACATGTATTCCCTTCTCGTTGACAATATGACCCAAGAATTGTACCTCACGTATCCAGAAATCACACTTAGAAAACTTTGCATACAGTTGTTCCTTTCTAAGTAATTCCAAGATTAAACGTAAGTGCTCTCCATGTTCTTCCTCAGTCCTTGAGTATATCAATATGTCATCAATAAAGACGATAACAAACTGATCAAGATAGGGTTTGTACACGCGGTTCATAAGATCCATGAATACTGCTGGTGCATTCGTCAACCCAAATGGCATGACCAAAAATTCATAGTGACCATATCGTGTACGGAAAGCAGTCTTCGAGATGTCCTCTTCTTGAACTCTCAGCTGATGATACCCAGACCTCAGATCAATCTTAGAGTAATAGCTTGATCCTTGTAGTTGATCAAACAAATCATCGATACGAGGTAAGGGATATCTATTCTTGATAGTGACCTTGTTCAGTTCCCTATAGTCAATGCACATTCGAAATGTACCATCCTTCTTCTTCACAAATAGAACTGGCGCTCCCCAGGGCGACGAACTCAGTCGGATGAACCCTTTATCCAACAACTCTTGTAGTTGGGCAGATAATTCCTGCAGTTTGTTCGGAGCTAACCAGTACAGTGCTCTCACAATTGGAGCGGCTCCTGGAGTCAACTCAATTTGGAATTCAACTTGAAGATGAGGCGGTAATCCAGGCAGGTCTTCCGGAAACACCTCGGGAAACTCACGAACTACGGGGATATCCTCTATCTTCTTTTCCTTGATCTGTTTATCTATGACGAGTGCCAATATGGCTAGTCGACCCTTTCGTAACAACTTCTATGCCTTCATAAATGAGATGATGCCTATCACCGCACCACTCCTATCACCTCTGACCGTAAGGACTTCTTCACCAATGGGAATCCGTATGATCTTCTCGTGGCATATGACTTCCGCTTGTTTATCGGAAAGCCAATCCATGCCTACTACCACATCAAAGCTTCCTAACAAAACAGGCATGAGATCTATGGTGAATGTATGACCAGCAAGCTCTATCTTGCAGTCTCTAAGAATATTCGTTACGTGAATCTGTGTACCGTCAGCTAACTCTACGGTGTATTTGGATTCTAAGGCTGAGGGCATATCACTTAAAAGACTACAAAACTTAGTGGACACGAAACTTCTATCGGCTCCGGAATCGAATAATACGGTAGCAAAACGACCATTAACCGAAAATTTACCAGTTACTGTTGTAGGGTCGTTTAGAGCCTCACCTGAGCCAATGACGAAGGTTCTTCCTTTGGCTCCATTGTTGTTTCCACCATTGTTGTTGCCATTATTATTGTTGTTGTTATTGTTGTTGCCATTGTTATTGTTGTTGGTGTTTCCATTGTTGTTGTTGCCATTACCATTCCTCTTAAGTTGGGGACAGTTGCATTTGTAGTGGCCTTCTTTTCCGCACTCAAAACAACCTTTTGGAGTTTCTTGTGATTGTTGTGGCTTTTCATCAGTTCACCCCGGCAGTCTTTGGCTGCGTGACCAATCTTCCCACAACGTTGGCACTTGAAGTTATCACATCGATCCACATTGTGGTAGTTACACCGGTTGCACTTCGGCTGTCTTCCGCCATACCCACCGGGTCCTTGATTTGAGGGAGTCGCCTGGTTGAAGCTTCGATTGTTATCGAACTTCCGTTGTTATTGCTAACTTTGCTGCTGTTGTTGAGGTTGAGATTGGCTGCTTGATGACGATCCCTTGTTGCTTGACCCATCCCACTTGCGTTTATGGTCGGGCACGCTTGCCACCGCGCCCCGCTTAGGTAATCGACCTTGCTCGACTGCTTGATCAGTCAGCCTGTGGCTGTTCGGATAGCTTGTTGTATAGTAGTGGGGTTAGAGGCAGTTACCATACTTTGAATTTCGGGCACCAATCCCCGTATATAATGCTCAACCCTCTTGTGCATTTCATTCACCATCCCTGGGCATAAAGTGGCTAACTCATGAGTACGGGTCGTGTAGGCTTCAATTTATAAGCCTTGCATTTTGAGTTGCCAGAACTCAATCTCTAGTTTCTGCACTTCATTTCGGGGGCAATATTCTTCAGTCATAATCCCCTTAAACTCATCCCAAGGTGGTTCATTAGCCATGGCTTGACCCAGCATTTGCACCTGGGCATTCCACCAGGAAAGTGCTGCGCCTTCCAATGTCCCGGTGGCATACTTCACCTGATCAGCAGGCGGGCAGTTGCATTTTGCAAAGACAGACTCTGTCTTCTCAAACCACCTTACAAGCCCTACAGCTCCTTTCGTCCCGCTGTAGGTATGGGGTTTACAGTCCATGAAGGACTTGTAGGTACATGGTGGTCCTGTTTTGACAATCCCAAACATTAGTCAGATATCCTAGGCAATTAACTAGAATAATTAGTTTAACCTCTTGTTATCATTTACCTGCTGGTTGTCCCGGTTGGGCAGCAGCCACTGCCGCCTGAACATGTTCGTTAATTAATGCAGCCAATTCAGCAGGCGTCATGTTTATGGCTCCGGCACCACGGCCTCCGGCGCCACGTCCACGACCACGCCCACGTCCTCTTCCTCGTGCGTCCATATTTCACTTTACAATTCACAATTACAATGAGTAACATCCAACACATTTATCTCATCAAGGTACAGTAAACAATAAGAAATAATGCATTCACCACAACCACAACATTTATAATAGAAATAATAACCAAAGATAAATAAATTGCAATTGAGTCACAAAATATTCAATCAATGTCAAAATTTAAGTTTGTCAGTTGGGTGGGAAACAACCCTTCCCACATAGGTTTCAAAGAAAATAAACACTACATAGTCTAAGTCATTTAAAAGTAGAATCAGTCCAGTACGTCAGATCCATCACTGTCCTCATCTATCTCTGCTGGTTCTTCTTCGGGGGCTTCCTCAGGTTCCTCTTCTGGGTCTTGCTCATCAGGATCCACCAAAGGTGCAGGGGCTTCAACAACCTGAAGTGCTGCTAGCTGTGCCTCTAGATCAGCAAACCTATCATCGATCACTATGTTATGGTGATCCTGTGCATCCATGCGCCCACTAAGTGCTACAACGTTGCCTGCCAGAGTATGATGTCCACCAATGGCCATCGAGAGTCGCTCCTAAAGCGTCTCTACTTGGTAGCGCAACTGACGCATCTCAGATCGTAAGGCAGAGTTCTCATCAGTGAGTCCTCGGATACGCTGTCGCTCCGTGTCTAGAGTGGCTACCAAAGCTGCAAACGCCTGCTCGAGAGAGATGCTCAAGGTAGGAAGAGTAGGCAATGCAGAGGCGGTCGATGACCTAGTCCTAGGTCGTGTAGGAGCTACTGGTGGTACGCGCTCTCTATAAGCCATACGGTTTATGTAGGTGGGGTAGAAATCCAAGTTCCGCGGAGGATTGAGCTCAGGAGGTATGAAAGGCTGATCCCAATCTATCTTGCCAGGAGGATAAGGATGTCGGGGCCAGTTAAATCCCCTATCAGGTACGGGAGACGTAGGAGGTGACTCAGATCGTGCAGGTCTCTTGCCCAAATTTCTGGACGACGATGCCATGCTGCGAAGTACGTGTTGCGTATGCCAATGAGTATACAGTAAGGAGAGTAAGCGATAAGTAACTAACAACTGTGCGGTTATAGTCTAGTGTGTGTATGCAACCTAGTTCTCTATAACCAATGGCTCTGATACCAATCTATCACACCCTCAAAATCCACAAGCGGAGTTTTACCGCGAGGCGTGTGAACAAACCAGGATCACAGTCAATAGTTACTCAGAACGACACTATATGCCACTTTTAAAATTACCAACCAAAGTTCAAACTTTAAAACCATGCGGAAGCGTTAAATAAACTAGTAAACCCAAAACTATGAAACATGATATGAAAATGCGCAAACATACGCGCCCAAGTATTAAGCAAAACCAAAACACGATGTTTAAACATTCTTAACCCAAAACAATGTTTCATAACATGCGGCCAAACACCATGATGCTAACCCGTGTGACGTGCTCCTAGGAAATAGCAACCTTAACCTGAGAATAGCATACTAACCAAGTCAACACATGGTTGGTGTGTTCAAGAGTTTGCGTTAAAATATAAACCAATCAACAGTTTCCAGAGCATAAGTAGTGTATTGCAATAGATAGCTAGTCTATTAACATGAAAATATTAAACATAGTGATTTCACGATTGAAGCTGACTGTGATAGTTTGTCCCTCCTGTCACGACTTACCAGGTCGTGACGTATATATGTTAGGAAAAAATTGCACTCGTTTGACCTCGGGTCGCACAGGTGGGGCTCGTCAAACCCAGTAGTACTACCCAAAATTTCCCGCTAGTCAATATTAACAATCTGAAAGTGTGAGGACTTTCCATGGTTAACAACACTATATTAATATTATACATACTCATATTTAAAAGCGTTTGTGATTAACAGTATGCTATCTCCCCCAAAAGAGATTATGTAAAAAGAATGGGGCAAGAACTCACCTGATACGCGCAAGAATTAACTTAGAGCTTAACTTTAAAGAAAGAGGGGAAAGACAACCTTCAAAGGTCACCTAGAACACATGAGTACATAAGTACGTGTACACAGAATCAATATGAAACCCTAAGTGCTCTACAACCCAAAGAACTCAAGGTTTTAGAAAGACAAGACACACTTGACCCAGTTGACCCGTTTGACCCGTTGGTGACATTATAGGTGAATTTCCATTCAAACAAGCATAACAGCCTATCACACATGATTATCATACAAACTGATTACATATAACACTTCATTAACCACATGTACTAATTAGATCATCATACCGCCAGATATCATACAAGTCATGCGAATCTCAAACTATTATCATGCTCATAAAATCTATAACACAAATAATACACCATACAAGGATCAAATCACGCATCACATGCCATGTGAAGCCACTCACGACTTCACACCCTAAACCCTACCAATCCTACTAAGTAGGGGCCTCAGATTCGCACGTGTGTATGATGATCATTAACATACCAATTTTCCATAGCTCATATCATCCAAAATGTTCATTCTTAATCAACCATCAATCAACGAAAGTCCTAGCTTACCTATATGACTCATACCATGATTTTTCCACAAACAGGATAAAATAGATAATTACCCAAACCAACATCCATTGAATCCACCCAATACATTCTATCACCATAGAACTCATCTATGAACTTACTAGCATGATCCAAATGCTCCTAACATACCCATATCATCATATTTAAGAGATTTCACAATTAAAGTTTCCCTTTTGGGAAAGTTCATCCCAAATCCATCAAACACCCAATATATTCATGAATTCATCATTTACATACCAATTCAAGTCCATGACAATATCTAGACATGATCAACAACATCTAATCATCATGATTCATCAACATTCAACACCAAAAGTTACTATTTTTAGCAATGTATGAACTATAACACATCTTCTTGATTTTCAATTGTTCATATCATCAACCTAGCATCTAATTATCATCACAAACACATCCATAACATTCATACATCATCAAATCAGCATATCCATGCAAATAAAGTTACTATTATTAGTAACCTATGAACAACGTATCAAAATCATAGCTTTCTTGCATAATCGACGTTAACTAGCATCAATCTAACCTAACTAACATAATAACATCAACAAACAACCAAGAATCGACCTTCAATTGCAATATTCGAACTAGGGTTTCGGCCACCATGAAAAATCATCAAAAACATGTAAAAATCTAACCTTTAAACGTGTAATGGCTTGCAATTGATGATTCTAACGCGTTGTATAACTTGAAATCGACCAAAACCGAATGGTAATCACTTGTTCTTGCTTGAAATCGCAGGTTTGTGTGTGTTTGAGTGTGTGTCGTGGCCGATGGGTATGTGGGGGCTAGGGTTGGGATTTTTTATTATATTTAATTTATCAATATTACAATTTAAACCCTTGTAATTTACTTTTTATAAAAATTAAGCTTTTAAACTCTTTTTTAAAAGGTTTTTAACTACAATAATAAGCATATAAACTAACAATGACAATTATATATTTTATCTTTATTAGAAACAAAACATTCAGATTAAATACACACGTTTCCACATTACGCGATAAAAATTACAATAAACATTTAAATCACATAATCACAACTAATAATCAACATAGTAATTATTTGTTTCACATTATTAATTATTATTAAGTCACCAACGTTTAACGACAACTAGTGTGTGCTCCAGACACGTGTATGCAAGACTTAACGGAACTAACGGAGTTTGGTAACGGAAAATTACCGGATGTCACAGTAAAGAAACAAGAAACTACTCGTATTCACTCAAAAAGAATAGAGAATCAAATTAAACTGGCTGAATGAAAGTAATCAGACGTCAAACAAGAAACGCAATGCATGATCGATGAAAAAGAAGTCAAATCAAGGTAACACGATCAAGTTAATAATATTTAATTGTATTTTAATCAAAATTGTACAACTAGAGATTGGTGTATCAAAATATTCACGAAAGCTTAAATAACTAAATCGGAAAGGAACTAGTCATACAAAAACGTTAAACAACAATAGTTCTATCATGGATAGTTTTTTTGCTTTTCATAACTACCTCTAATGCTATGAACTTTTGATTCACAAGCCTTCTGAACACACTCGTGAACCAATGTAATCATATGTGATTACAATCATCACTGGAATCACACTAATTAATCATAAATGCAACATAGTATCTATTGTATAAATCGAAACAAAAACCGAACACGAAGCCACACGAATGAGCCATGAATTCAATACACTTGTGCCCGAAATCCTTCAAGAACATTCAACAACCAACTTTGAGTACTATTACCTCAAAAATCCTTTGAATAAATCAAAATGACAACTGTGGATTCATAGAATACTTTATTACCATCCAGGCAAGGATATAGGGTGTAAAGAAACAAGAAACTACTCGTATTTACTCAAAAAGAATCGAAAATCAAATTAAACAGGCAGAATTAAAGTAATTAGATGTCAAACAAGAAACGCAATGCATGATCGATGAAAAAGAAATCAAATCAAGGTAACTCGATCAAGTTTACAATATTTAATTGTATTTTAATCAAAATTGTACGACTAGGATTGGTGTATCAAAGTATTCACGAAAGCTTAAATAACTAAATAGGAAAGGAACTAGTCATACAAAAACGTTAAACAACAATAGTTCTATCATGGATAGTTTTTCTACTTTTCGTAACAACCTCCAATTCTAGGAAGTTTTGATTCTCAAGCCTTCTGAACACACTCGTGAACCAATCTAATCATATGTGATTACAATCATCATTGGAATCACACTAATTAATCATAAATGCAACATATTATCTATGGTATAAATCAAAACTAAAACCAAACACGAAGCCACATGAATGAGCCCTGAATTGAATACATTTGTGCCCGAAACTCATCGAGAACATTCAACAACCAACTTCAAGCACTATTACCTCAAAAATCCATTGAATCAATCAAAATGACAACTATGGATTCATAGAATACTTTATTACCATCTAAGCAAGAAAACCGGGTGTAAAGAAACAAGAAACTACTCGTATTCACTCAAAAAGAATCGAGAATCAAATTAAACTGGCGGAATGAAAGTAATCAGACGTCAAACAAGAAACGCAATGAATGATCGATGAAAAAGAAGTCAAACAAGGTAACACGATCAAGTTAATAATATTAATTGTATTTTAATCAAAATTGTACAACTAGAGATTGGTGTATCAAAGTATTCAAAAAAGTTTAAATAACTAAATCGGAAAGGAACTGGTCATACAAAAAGGTTAAACAACAACAGTTCTATCATGGATAGTTTTTTGGCTTTTCGTAACAACCTCCAATGCTATTGAGTTTTGATTCTCAAGCCTTCTGAACACACTCGTGAACCAATCAAAACATATGTGATTACAATCATGACTGGAATCACACTAATTAATCATAAATGGAGCATAGTATCTTTTGTATAAATCGAAACTAAAACCAAATAGGAAGCCACACGAATGAGTCCTGAATTCAATACACTCGTGCCCAAAACTCATCGAGAACATTCAACAACCAACTTCGAGCACTATTACCTCAAAAATCATTTGAATCAATCAAAATGACAACTGTGGATTTATAGAATACTATATTACCATCTAAGCAAGGAAACTGGGTGTAAAGAAACAAGAAACTACTCGTATTCACTCAAAAAGAATCGAGAATCAAATTAAACTGGCGGAATGAAAGTAATTAGATGTCAAACAAGAAACGCAATGAATGATCGATGAAAAAGAAGTCAAACAAGGTAACACGATCAAGTTAATAATATTAATTGTATTTTAATCAAAATTGTACAACTAGAGATTGGTGTATCAAAGTATTCACAAAAGTTTAAATAACTAAATCAGAAAAGAACTGGTCATACAAAAACATTAAACAACAATAGTTCTATCTTGGATAGTTTTTTGGCTTTTCGTAAAACCCTCCAATTCCATGGAGTTTTGATTCTCAAGCCTTCTGAACACCTTCGTGAACCAATCAAAACATATGTGATTACAATCATGATTGGAATCACACTAATTAATCATAAATGGAGCATAGTATCTTTTGTATAAATCGAAACTAAAACCAAACAGGAAGCCTCACGAATGAGTCCTGAATTCAATACACACGTGCCCGAAACTCATCGAGGACATTCAACAACCAACTTCGAGCACTATTACCTCAAACATCATTTGAATCAATCAAAATGACAATTGTGGATTCATAAAATACTATATTACCATCTAGTCAAGGAAACCGGGTGTAAAGAAACAAGAAACTACTCGTATTCACTCAAAAAGAATCGAGAATTAAATTAAACTGGCGGAATAAAAGTAATCAGACGTCAAACAATAAACGCAATGCATGATCGATGAAAAAGAAGTCAAACAAGGTAACACGATCAAGTTAATAATATTAATTGTATTTTAATCAAAATTGTACAACCAGAGATTGGTGTATCAAAGTATTTAAAAAAGTTTAAATAACTAAATCGGAAAGGAACTGGTCTTACAAAAAGGTTAAACAACAATAGTTCTATCATGGATAGTTTTTTGGCTTTTCGTAACAACCTCCAATGCTATTGAGTTTTGATTCTCTAGCCTTCTGAACATACTCGTGATCCAATCTAATCCTATGTGATTACAATCATCATTGGAATCACACTAATTAATCATAAATGCATCATAGTATCTATTGTATAAATCGAAACTAAAACCAAACACGAAGCCACACGAATGAGCCCTAAATTCAATACACTTGTGCCCAAAACTCATCGAGAACATTCAACAACCAACTTCGAGCACTATTACCTCAAAAATTCTTTGAATCAATCAAAATGACAACTGCGGATTCGTAGAATACTTTATTACCATCTAGGCAAGGAAACCGGGTGTAAACAAACAAGAAACTACTCGTATTCACTCAAAAAGAATCGAGAATCAAATTAAACTGTGGAATGAAAGTAATCAGACGTCAAACAGGAAACACATTGCATGATCGATGAAAAAGAAGTCAAACAAGGTAACACGATCAAGTTAATAATATTAATTGTATTTTAATCAAAATTGTACAACTAGAGATTGGTGTATCAAAGTATTCACAAAAGTTTAAATAACTAAATCAGAAAAGAACTGGTCATACAAAAACATTAAACAACAATAGTTCTATCATGGATAGTTTTTTGGCTTTTCGTAAAACCCTCCAATTCCATGGAGTTTTGATTCTCAAGCCTTCTGAACACCTTCGTGAACCAATCAAAACATATGTGATTACAATCATGATTGGAATCACACTAATTAATCATAAATGGAGCATAGTATCTTTTGTATAAATCGAAACAAAAACAAAACAGGAAGCCACACGAATGAGTCCTGAATTCAATACACTCGTGCCCGAAACTCATCGAGGACATTCAACAACCAACTTCGAGCACTATTACCTCAAACATCATTTGAATCAATCAAAATGACAACTGTGGATTCATAGAATACTATATTACCATCTAGGCAAGGAAACCGGGTGTAAAGAAACAAGAAACTACTCGTATTCACTCAAAAAGAATCGAGAATCAAATTAAACTGCCGGAATGAAAGTAATCAGACGTCAAACAAGAAACGCAATGCATGATCGATGAAAAAGAAGTCAAACGAGGTAACAAGATCAAGTTAATAATATTAATTGTATTTTAATCAAAATTGTACAACTAGAGATTGGTGTATCAAAGTATTAAAAATAGTTTAAATAACTAAATTGGATAGGAACTGGTCATACAAAAAGGTTAAACAACAATAGTTCTATCATGGATAGTTTTTTGGCTTTTCGTAACAACCTCCAATGCTATTGAGTTTTGATTCTCAAGCCTTCTGAACACACTCGTGATCCAATCTAATCCTATGTGATTACAATCATCATTGGAATCTCACTAATTAATCATAAATGAATCATAGTATCTATTGTATAAATCAAAACTAAAACCAAACACGAAGCCACACGAATGAGCCCTAAATTCAATACACTTGTGCCCAAAATTCATCGAGAACATTCAACAACCAACTTCGAGCACTATTACCTCAAAAATCATTTGAATCAATCAAAATGACAATTGTGGATTCATAGAATACTATATTACCATCTACGCAAGGAAACCGGGTGTATAGAAACAAGAAACTACTCGTATTCACTCAAAAACAATCGAGAATCAAATTAAACTGGCGGAATGAAAGTAATCAGACGTCAAACAAGAAACGCAATGAATGATCGATGAAAAAGAAGTCAAACAAGGTAACACGATCAAGTTAATAATATTAATTGTATTTTAATCAAAATTGTACAACTAGAGATTGGTGTATCAAAGTATTCACAAAAGTTTAAATAACTAAATCAAAAAGAAGAACTGGTCATACAAAAACATTAAACAACAATAGTTCTATCATGGATAGTTTTTGGCTTTTCGTAAAACCCTCCAATCCATGGGTTTTTGATTCTCAAGCCTTCTGAACACCTTCGTGAACCAATCAAACATATGTGATTACAATCATGATTGGAATCACACTAATTAATCATAAATGGAGCATAGTATCTTTTGTATAAATCGAAACTAAAACCAAACAGGAAGCCACACGAATGAGTCCTGAATTCAATACACTCGTGCCCGAAACTCATCGAGGACATTCAACAACCAACTTCGAGCACTATTACCTCAAACATCATTTGAATCAATCAAAATGACAACTGTGGATTCATAGAATACTATATTACCATCTAGGCAAGGAAACCGGGTGTAAAGAAACAAGAAACTACTCGTATTCACTCAAAAAGAATCGAGAATCAAATTAAACTGGCGGAATGAAAGTAATCAGACGTCAAACAAGAAACGCAATGCATGATCGATGAAAAAGAAGTCAAACAAGGTAACACGATCAAGTTAATAATATTAATTGTATTTTAATCAAAATTGTACAACTAGAGATTGGTGTATCAAAGTATTAAAAAAAGTTTAAATAACTAAATCGGAAAGGAACTGGTCATACAAAAAGGTTAAACAACAATAGTTCTATCATGGATAGTTTTTTGGCTTTTCGTAACAACCTCCAATGCTATTGAGTTTTGATTCTCAAGCCTTCTGAACACACTCGTGAACCAATCTAATCCTATGTGATTACAATCATCATTGGAATCACACTAATTAATCATAAATGCATCATAGTATCTATTGTATAAATCGAAACTAAAACCAAACACGAAGCCACACGAATGAGCCCTAAATTCAATACACTTGTGCCCAAAACTCATCGAGAACATTCAACAACCAACTTCGAGCACTATTACCTCAAAAATTCTTTGAATCAATCAAAATGACAACTGCGGATTCGTAGAATACTTTATTACCATCTAGGCAAGGAAAGCGGGTGTAAACAAACAAGAAACTACTCGTATTCACTCAAAAAGAATCGAGAATCAAATTAAACTGGCGAAATGAAAGTAATCAGACGTCAAACAAGAAACGCAATGCATGATCGATGAAAAAGAAGTCAAACAAGGTAACACGATCAAGTTAATAATATTAATTGTATTTTAATCAAAATTGTACAACTAGAGATTGGTGTATCAAAGTATTCAAAAAAGTTTAAATAACTAAATCGGAAAGGAACTGGTCATACAAAGAGGTTAAACAACAATAGTTCTATCATGGATAGTTTTTTGGCTTTTCGTAACAACCTCCAATGCTATTGAGTTTTGATTCTCAAGCCTTCTGAACACACTCGTGAACCAATCTAATCCAATGTGATTACAATCATCATTGGAATCACACTAATTAATCATAAATGCATCATAGTATCTTGTATAAATCGAAACTAAACCAAACACGAAGCCACACGAATGGGCCCTAAATTCAATACACTTGTGCCCAAACTCATCGAGAACATTCAACAACCAACTTCGAGCACTATTACTTCAAAAATTTTTTGAATCAATCAAAATGACAACTGCGGATTCGTAGAATACTTTATTACCATCTAGGGAAGGAAACCGGTGTAACAAACAATAAATACTCGTATTCACTCAAAAAGAATCGAGAATCAAATTAAACTGTGGAATGAAAGTAATCAGACGTCAAACAGGAAAACATTGCATGATCGATGAAAAAGAAGTCAAACAAGGTAACACGATCAAGTTAATAATATTAATTGTATTTTAATCAAAATTGTACAACTAGAGATTGGTGTATCAAAGTATTCACAAAAGTTTAAATAACTAAATCAGAAAAGAACTGGTCATACAAAAACATTAAACAACAATAGTTCTATCATGGATAGTTTTTTGGCATTTCGTAAAACCCTCCAATTCCATGGATTTTTGATTCTCAAGCCTTCTGAACACCTTCGTGAACCAATCAAAACATATGTGATTACAATCATGATTGGAATCACACTAATTAAACATAAATGGAGCATAGTATCTTTTGTATAAATCGAAACAAAAACAAAACACGAAGCCACACGAATGAGCCCTAAATTCAATACACTTGTGCCCAAAACTCATTGAGAACATTCAACAACCAACTTCGAGAACTATTACCTCAAAAATTCTTTGATTCAATCAAAATGACAACTGTGAATTCGTAGAATACTTTATTACCATCTAGGCAAGGAAACGGGTGTAAACAAACAAGAAACTACTCGTATTCACTCAAAAAGAATCGAGAATCAAATTAAACTGCGAAATGAAAGTAATCAGACGTCAAACAAGAAACGCAATGCATGATCGATGAAAAAAAAGTCAAACAAGGTAACACGATCAAGTTAATAATATTAATTGTATTTTAATCAAAATTGTACAACTAGAGATTGGTGTATCAAAGTATTCAAAAAGTTTAAATAACTAAATCGAAAAGGAACTGGTCATACAAAGAGGTTAAACAACAATAGTTCTATCATGGATAGTTTTTTGGCTTTTCGTAACAACCTCCAATTCCATGGAATTTTGATTCTCAAGCCTTCTGAACACCTTCGTGAACCAATCTAATCCTATGTGATTACAATCATCATTGGAATCACACTAATTAATCATAAATGGAGCATTGTATCTTTTGTATAAATCGAAACAAAAACAAAACGGAAGCCACACGAATGAGTCCTGAATTCAATACACACATGCCCGAAACTCATTGAGGACATTCAACAACCAACTTCGAGCACTATTACCTCAAACATCATTTGAATCAATCAAAATGACAACTGTGGATTCATAGAATACTATATTACCATCTAGGCAAGAAAACCGGGTGTAAAGAAACAAGAAACTACTCGTATTCACTCAAAAAGAATCGAGAATCAAATTAAACTGGCGGAATGAAAGTAATTAGACGTCAAACAAGAAACGCAATGCATGATCGATGAAAAAGAAGTCAAACAGGTAACACGATCAAGTTAATAATATTAATTGTATTTTAATCAAAATTGTACAACTAGAGATTGGTGTATCAAAGTATTCACAAAAGTTTAAATAACTAAATCAGAAAAGAACTGGTCATACAAAAGGTTAAACAACAATAGTTCTATCATGGATAGTTTTTTGGCTTTTCGTAAACCCTCCAATTGCTGGAGTTTTGATTCTCAAGCCTTCTGAACACCTTCGTGAACCAATCAAAACATATGTGATTACAATCATCATTGGAATCACACTAATTAAACATAAATGAGCATAGTATCTTTGTATAAATCGAAACAAAACAAAACAGGAAGCCACACGAATGAGCCTGAATTCAATACACTCATGCCCGAAAATCATGAGGACATTCAACAACCAACTTGAGCACTATTACCTCAAACATCATTTGAATCAATCAAATGACAACTGTGGATTCATAGAATACTATATTACCATCTAGGCAAGGAAACCGGGTGTAAGAAACAAAAACTACTCGTATTCACTCAAAAAGAATCGAGAATCAAATTAAACTGGCGGAATGAAAGTAATCAGACATCAACAAGAAAGCAATGCATGATCGATGAAAAAGAAGTCAAACAAGGTAACACGATCAAGTTAATAATATTAATTGTATTTTAATCAAAATTGTACAACTAGAGATTGGTGTATCAAAGTATTAAAAAAAGTTTAAATAACTAAATCAGAAAGGAAATGGTCATACAAAAAGGTTAAACAACAATAGTTCTATCATGGATAGTTTTTTGGCTTTTCGTAACAACCTCCAATGCTATTGTGTTTTGATTCTCAAGCCTTCTGAACACACTTGTGATCCAATCTAATCCTATGTGATTACAATCATCATTGGAATCACACTAGTTAATCATAAATGAATCATAGTATCTATTGTATAAATCGAAACTAAAACAAAACACGAAGCCACACGAATGAGCCCTAAATTCAATACACTTGTGCCCAAAACTCATTGAGAACATTCAACAACCAACTTCGAGAACTATTACCTCAAAAATTCTTTGAATCAATCAAAATGACAACTGTGAATTCGTAGAATACTTTATTACCATCTAGGCAAGGAAAGCGGGTGTAAACAAACAAGAAACTACTCGTATTCACTCAAAAAGAATCGAGAATCAAATTAAACTGGCGAAATGAAAGTAATCAGACGTCAAACAAGAAACGCAATGCATGATCGATGAAAAAAAAGTCAAACAAGGTAACACGATCAAGTTAATAATATTAATTGTATTTTAATCAAAATTGTACAACTAGAGATTGGTGTATCAAAGTATTCAAAAAAGTTTAAATAACTAAATCGAAAAGGAACTGGTCATACAAAGAGGTTAAACAACAATTGTTCTATCATGGATAGTTTTTTGGCTTTTCGTAACAACCTCCAATGCTATTGAGTTTTGATTCTCAAGCCTTCTGAACACACTCGTGAACCAATCTAATCCTATGTGATTACAATCATCATTGGAATCACACTAATTAATCATAAATGCATCATAGTATCTATTGTATAAATCGAAACTAAAACGAAAAACGAAGCCACACGAATGAGCCCTAAATTCAATACACTTGTGCCCAAAACTCATCGAGAACATTCAACAACCAACTTCGAGAACTATTACCTCAAATATTCTTTGAATCAATCAAAATGACAACTGCGAATTCTTAGAATACTTTATTACCATCTAGGCAAGGAAAGTGGGTGTAAACAAACAAGAAACTACTCGTATTCACTCAAAAAGAATCGAGAATCAAATTAAACTGGCGAAATGAAAGTAATCAGACGTCAAACAAGAAACGCAATGCATGATCGATGAAAAAAAAGTCAAACAAGGTAACACGATCAAGTTAATAATATTAATTGTATTTTAATCAAAATTGTACAACTAGAGATTGGTGTAACAAAGTATTCAAAAAAGTTTAAATAACTAAATCGGAAAGGAACTGGTCATACAAAGAGGTTAAACAACAATAGTTCTATCATGGATAGTTTTTGGCTTTTCGTAAACCCTCCATCCATGGAATTTTGATTCTCAAGCCTTCTGAACACCTTCGTGAACCAATCAAAAATATGTGATTACAATAATGATTGGAATCACATAATAATCATAAAGGAGCATAGATTGGTAACAAAGTATCAAAAGTTTAAATAACTAAATCGGAAAGGAACTGGTCATACAAGAGGTTTAAACACAATAGTTCTATCATGGATAGTTTTTGGCTTTTCGTAAAACCCCCAATTCCATGGAATTTTGATTCTCAAGCCTTCTGAACCTTCGTGAACCAATCAAAACATATGTGATTCAATCATGATTGGAATCACACTAATAATATAAATGGAGCATAGTATCTTTTGTATAAATCGAAACAAAAACAAACGGAAGCCACACGAATGAGTCCTGAATTCAATAACTCGTGCCGAATCATTGAGGACATTCAACAACCAACTTCGAGCAATATACCTCAAACATCATTTAAATCAATCAAAATGACAACTGTGGATTCATAGAATACTATATTACCATCTAGGCAAGGAAACCCGGTGTAAAGATACAAGAAACTACTCGTATTCACTCAAAAAGAATCGAGAATCAAATTAAACTGGCGGAATGAAAGTAATTAGACGTCAAACAAGAAATGCAATGCATGATCGATGAAAGAGAAGTCAAACAAGGAAACACGATCAAGTTAATAATATTAATTGTATTTTAATCAAAATTGTACAACTAGAGATTGGTGTATCAAAGTATTCACAAAAGTTTAAATAACTAAATCAGAAAAGAACTGGTCATACAAAAACATTAAACAACAATAGTTCTATCATGGATAGTTTTTTGGCTTTTCGTTAAAACCCTCCAATTCCATGGAGTTTGTTTTGATTCTCAGCCTTTGAACACCTTGTGAACCAATCAAAACATATGTGATTACAATCATGATTGGAATCACACTAATTAACATAAATGGAGCATAGTATCTTTTGTATAAATCGAAACAAAAACAAAACAGGAAGCCACACGAATGAGTCCTGAATTCAATACACTCGTGCCCGAAACTCATAAAGGACATTCAACAACCAACTTCGAGCACTATTACCTCAAACATCATTTGAATCAATCAAAATGACAACTGTGGATTCATAGAATACTATATTACCATCTAGGCAAGGAAACGGGTGTAAAGAAACAATAAAACTACTCGTATTCACTCAAAAAGAATCGAGAATCAAATTAAACTGGCGGAATGAAAGTAATCAGACATCAAACAAGAAACGCAATGCATGATCGATGAAAAAGAAGTCAAACAAGGTAACACGATCAAGTTAATAATATTAATTGTATTTTAATCAAAATTGTACAACTAGAGATTGGTGTATCAAAGTATTCACAAAAGTTTAAATAACTAAATCAGAAAAGAACTGGTCATACAAAAACATTAAACAACAATAGTTCTATCATGGATAGTTTTTTGGCTTTTCGTAAAACCCTCCAATTCCATGGAGTTTTGATTCTCAAGCCTTCTGAACACCTTCGTGACCAATCAAAACATATGTGATTACAATCATGATTGGAATCACACTAATTAAAAATAAATGGAGCATAGTATCTTTTGTATAAATCGAAACAAAACAAAACAGGAAGCCACACGAATGAGTCTGAATTCAATACACTCATGCCCGAAACTCATAAAGGACATTCAACAACCAACTTCGAGCACTATTACCTCAACATCATTTGAATCAATCAAATGACAACTGTGGATTCATAGAATACTATATTACCATCTAGGCAAGGAAACCGGGTGTAAAGAAACAATAAACTACTCGTATTCACTCAAAAAGAATCGAGAATCAAATTAAACTGGCGGAATGAAAGTAATCAGACATCAAACAAGAAACGCAATGCATGATCGATGAAAAAGAAGTCAAACAAGGTAACACGATCAAGTTAATAATATTAATTGTATTTTAATCAAAATTGTACAACTAGAGATTGGTGTATCAAAGTATTAAAAAAAGTTTAAATAACTAAATCAGAAAGGAACTGGTCATACAAAAAGGTTTAACAACAATAGTTCTATCATGGATAGTTTTTTGGCGTTTCGTAACAACCTCCAATGCTATTGTGTTTTGATTCTCAAGCCTTCTGAACACACTCGTGATCCAATCTAGTCCTATGTGATTACAATCATCATTGGAATCACACTGATTAATCATAAATGAATCATAGTATCTATTGTATAAATCGAAACTAAAACCAAACACGAAGCCACACGAATGAGCCCTAAATTCAATACACTTGTGCCCAAAACTCATTGAGAACATTCAACAACCAACTTCGAGAACTATTACCTCAAAAATTCTTTGAATCAATCAAAATGACAACTGTGGATTCGTAGAATACTTTATTACCATCTAGGCAAGGAAACCGGGTGTAAACAAACAAGAAACTACTCGTATTCACTCAAAAAGAATCGAGAATCAAATTAAACTGCGGAATGAAAGTAATCAGACGTCAAACAGGAAACACAATGCCATGATCGATGAAAAAAGAAGTCAAACAAGGTAACACGATCAAGTTAATAATATTAATTGTATTTTAATCAAATTGTACAACTAGAGATTGGTGTATCAAAGTATTCACAAAAGTTTAAATAACTAAATCAGAAAAGAACTGGTCATACAAAAACATTAAACAACAATAGTTCTATCATGGATAGTTTTTGGCTTGTCTTTTTAAAACCCTCCAATTCCATGGAATTTTGATTCTCAAGCCTTCTGAACACCTTCGTGAACCAATCAAAACATATGTGATTACAATCATGATTGGAATCACACTAATTAATCATAAATGGAGCATAGTATCTTTTGTATAAATCGAAACAAAAACAAAACGGAAGCCACACGAATGAGTCCTGAATTCAATACACTCGTGCCCGAAACTCATTGAGGACATTCAACAACCAACTTCGAGCACTATTACCTCAAACATCATTTAAATCAATCAAAATGACAACTGTGGATTCATAGAATACTATATTACCATCTAGGCAAGGAAACCGGGTGTAAAGAAACAAGAAACTACTCGTATTCACTCAAAAAGAATCGAGAATCAAATTAAACTGGCGGAATGAAAGTAATTAGACGTCAAACAAGAAATGCAATGCATGATCGATGAAAAAGAAGTCAAACAAGGAAACACGATCAAGTTAATAATATTAATTGTATTTTAATCAAAATTGTACAACTAGAGATTGGTGTATCAAAGTATTCACAAAAGTTTAAATAACTAAATCAGAAAAGAACTGGTCATACAAAAACATTAAACAACAATAGTTCTATCATGGATAGTTTTTTGGCTTTTCGTAAAACCCTCCAATTCCATGGAGTTTTGATTCTCAAGCCTTCTGAACACCTTCGTGAACCAATCAAAACATATGTGATTACAATCATGATTGGAATCACACTAATTAAACATAAATGGAGCATAGTATCTTTTGTATAAATCGAAACAAAAACAAAACAGGAAGCCACACGAATGAGTCCTGAATTCAATACACTCGTGCCCGAAACTCATAAAGGACATTCAACAACCAACTTCGAGCACTATTACCTCAAACATCATTTGAATCAATCAAAATGACAACTGTGGATTCATAGAATACTATATTACCATCTAGGCAAGGAAACCGGGTGTAAAGAAACAATAAACTACTCGTATTCACTCAAAAAGAATCGAGAATCAAATTAAACTGGCGGAATGAAAGTAATCAGACATCAAACAAGAAACGCAATGCATGATCGATGAAAAAGAAGTCAAACAAGGTAACACGATCAAGTTAATAATATTAATTGTATTTTAATCAAAATTGTACAACTAGAGATTGGTGTATCAAAGTATTCACAAAAGTTTAAATAACTAAATCAGAAAAGAACTGGTCATACAAAAACATTAAACAACAATAGTTCTATCATGGATAGTTTTTTGGCTTTTCGTAAAACCCTCCAATTCCATGGAGTTTTGATTCTCAAGCCTTCTGAACACCTTCGTGAACCAATCAAAACATATGTGATTACAATCATGATTGGAATCACTAATTAATAAACATAAATGGAGCATAGTATCTTTTGTATAAATCGAAACAAAAACAAAACGGAAGCCACACGAATGAGTCCTGAATTCAATACACTCGTGCCCGAAACTCATTGAGGACATTCAACAACCAACTTCGAGCACTATTACCTCAAACATCATTTAAATCAATCAAAATGACAACTGTGATTCAGAATACTATATTACCATCTAGGCAAGGAAACGGGTGTAGAAACAATAAATACTCGTATTCACTCAAAAAGAATCGAGAATCAAATTAAACTGGCGGAATGAAAGTAATTAGACGTCAAACAAGAAACGCAATGCATGATCGATGAAAAGAAGTCAAACAAGGTAACACGATCAAGTTAATAATATTAATTGTATTTAATCAAAATTGTACAACTAGAGATTGGTGTATCAAAGTATTAAAAAGTTTAAATAACTAAATCAGAAAGGAAATGGTCATACAAAAATGTTAAACAACAATAGTTCTATCATGGATAGTTTTTTGGCTTTTCGTAAACAACCTCCAATGCTATTGTGTTTTGATTCTCAAGCCTTCTGAACACACTTGTGATCAATCTAATCCTATGTGATTACAAATCATTGGAATCACACTAGTAATCATAAATGAATCATAGTATCTATTGTATAAATCGAAACTAAAACAAAACACGAAGCCACACGAATGAGCCCTAAATTCAATACACTTGTGCCCAAAACTCATTGAGAACATCAACACCACAACTTCGAGCACTATTACCTCAAAAATTCTTTGAATCAATCAAAATGACAACTGTGAATTCGTAGAATACTTTATTACCATCTAGGCAAGGAAAGCGGGTGTAAAACAAACAAGAAACTACTCGTATTCACTCAAAAAGAATCGAGAATCAAATTAAACTGGCGAAATGAAAGTAATCAGACGTCAAACAAGAAACGCAATGCATGATCGATGAAAAAAAAGTCAAACAAGGTAACACGATCAAGTTAATAATATTAATTGTATTTTAATCAAAATGTACAACTAGAGATTGGTGTATCAAAGTATTCAAAAAAGTTTAAATAACTAAATCAGAAAGGAACTGGTCATACAAAGAGGTTAAACAACAATGTTCTATATGGATAGTTTTTGGCTTTTCGTAACAACCTCCAATGCTATTGAGTTTGATTCTCAAGCCTCTGAACACACTCGTGAACCAAGAATCCTATGTGATTACAATCATCATTGGAATCACACTAATTAATCATAAATGCTCATAGTATCTATTGTATAAATCGAAACTAAACGAAAACGAAGCCACACGAATGAGCCCTAAATTCAATACACTTGTGCCCAAAATCATCGAGAACATTCAACAACCAACTTCGAGAACATTTACTCAAATATTCTTTGAATCAATCAAAATGACAACTGTGAATTCTTAGAATACTTTATTACCATCTAGGCAAGGAAAGTGGGTGTAAACAAACAAGAAACTACTCGTATTCACTCAAAAAGAATCGAGAATCAAATAAAACTGGCGAAATGAAAGTAATCAGACGTCAAACAAGAAACGCAAGCATGATCGATGAAAAAAAAGTCAAACAAGGTAACACGATCAAGTTAATAATATTAATTGTATTTTAATCAAATTTGTACAACTAGAGATTGGTGTATCAAAGTATTCAAAAAAGTTTAAATAACTAAATCGGAAAGGAACTGGTCATACAAAGAGGTTAAAACAACAATAGTTCTATCATGGATAGTTTTTTGGCTTTTCGTAAAACCTCCAATTCCATGGAATTTGATTCTCAAGCCTTCTGAACACCTCTTCGTGAACCAATCAAAACATATGTGATTACAATCATGATTGGAATCACACTATTAATCATAAATGGAGCATAGTATCTTTGCATAAATCGAAACAAAAAAAACGGAAGCCCCACGAATGAGTCCTGAATTCAATACACTCGTGCCCGAAACTAATGAGGACATTCAACAACCAACTTCGAGCACTATTATTCAAACATCATTTAAATCAATCAAAATGACAACTGTGGATTCATAGAATACTATACCCATCTAGGCAAGGAACCGGGTGTAAAGACAACAAGAAACTACTCGTATTCACTCAAAAAGAATCGAGAATCAAATAAACTGGCGGAATGAAAGTAATTAGACGTCAAACAAGAAATGCAATGCATGATCGATGAAAAGAAGTCAAAAAGGAAACACGATCAAGTTAATAATATTAATTGTTTTTAATCAAAATTGTACAACTAGAGATTGGTGTATCAAAATTCAAAAAGTTTAAATAACTAAATCAGAAAAGAACTGGTCATACAAAAACATTAAACAACAATAGTTCTATCATGGATAGTTTTTTGGCTTTCGTAAAACCCTCCAATTCCATGGAGTTTTGATTCTCAAGCCTTCTGAACACCTTCGTGAACCAATCAAAACATA